>JAPKLX010000037.1:831883-888309 GCA_026898415.1 Leonotis leonurus | reverse complement strand
TTTTTTTTTTTTTTTTTTTTTTTTTTTTTTTTTTTTTTTTTTTGAAGACTAAGTTAGAGACGGATTCGAACCCGCTCTGATACCATGTAGAATCATAAAATATAGACACATATAGAGAAGTATAGAGATATTGGAGAAAAGTAGTAGTAGTGTTGGTGTATCTTTATTCACAATGTGAGACACCTATTTATAGTACAAGATACTATGCTAAGTTTAGGTACACAACCAATGTGGGATACTATTCTACAACATTATAAATTTAATCAGCAAGCTTTTCAAATGAGAAGTTGTTTATATCGTCATCTTTTACCTCCAATTTCATGATCTGGATTCTGGAAGAACTTGAAGAGATGTATGTACAATTCGATTATTAACTGGTCTTAACATTTGAAGAAGTTACTCAAGTGTGGCAGGATATGACAATTTAAGAGATTCCATTTATTTAATTTTGCAATGAAAATCTTAAATATTGGAACATAGAGGTAATGAGTTCTGGTGATAAATTATAGCTAGGAACAGTCTCCAAATGCTAAGATATTCTGAAGACATAATAACACTGTTAAAGTTCAACGATGAATACTGACACTGTCAGAATATCTGTATTTCTTGGAGAAATGTGTGTCTGCAGTAACTGCATTATTGATGATGCATCTCAATCCGTAATTTTTTATGTGATATACAATTCCTGAAAGTTATATTTCTCTTGATTGCAAATAATACTTTTTCATGCAACATATTATTGTGAGCTCTCGTCGTTAAATCATAAAGTGCCTTTTTCTAAATCTTTTGTTCAATGTATTTGATGCCTATATGATCTTTCTGGGTGCAGGGCTAATAGATATGAGGTAGATGGATATGTCTATAATGCGAATGAAGAACCTAAGATACTCATGACTGGAAAATGGAGTGAATGCATGAGTTATCAGCCGTGTGATCTGGAAGGGGAGCCTCTTCCTGATACAGAATTGAAAGAGGTGAATATCTATTATTTCAACAGTTTTTTCCAATCTACTGATTTAGTGTGATGTCTGATTGGTGTCGTGTATGTAGGTGTGGCATGTTTCAGATGTTCCACCAAACGACAAATTTCAGTTCACCCACTTTGCACATAAAATAAACAGCTTCAATACTGCACCCAAGAAATTGTTGGCCTCAGATTCACGTTTACGCCCTGATAGGTGGGCTCTTGAGAAAGGTGACCTCTCCAAAGCTGGCGCTGCAAAGAGCAGGTCTATTTCTATCCCTTCCCCCACTCTTTGAACCTGCTTGTTTTACCTCTAAACTCGTGATTGCATGCATACATGGCTTGTTACCAATTTTATCGGTTAAGCGAGTTGATTGGATTTAATTTATATACTGTGGTGGGGGAAATATTAAACTATTAATTTCAGTCCTGGAAGCCGCACTTGAAATTGCCCAACTCATTTTTTCTGTAAACATGATTGCTTCTGTTAGGAATGGGATCCCTTGCATCCGTTACAACAGTTTCCTATTCTATGAACAGGTTTCCCTTATTAGGGGAATCTTTTGAGTTTCCATGTGATTATTTAAGGAAGTTCTGTAATTCCAATGATATGCTGCTACTGCAAAAGACCATCGCGTTCTGAACGTAGCTTCTAATCGATTCCGTGGTTGCAATAGAAGTATTTGAAAGCACAACAAATTCAAATTTCTCTCCCCAGTGTGTCTAACCAGCACCTTGATGCACTTTATTCAGTTTGGAGGAGAGACAGAGAGCCGAAAAGAGAACCCGTGAAGCAAAGGGAGATCATTTCACCCCAAAATGGTTTGATCAAACTGAGGAAGTCGCTTCCACACCATGGGGAGATTTGGAAATATACCGTTACAATGGAAAGTACACAGAACATCGAAAGGCAGTCGACTCTTCGGATGCTGTTGTCACCGAAGATGTCGAGTCAATAGAATTCAATCCATGGCAATATGCTGATTTGTCGGACTGAGTTGATGGTATTGAATTTGGTTTGTAGTTTTCTTTTACTAATGTAGAGCATTAATTAGCTGTTTGTGGTTATGTTTACGTTGTAATCCATACCTACTCTTATTTATAGCGAAGACTATACTTATTGTAGATGAAGATGACCCAATAGGTTAGCTCTGCTGTTTCAAGGTATGTTTTCTCCACTTTAACCACTGCAAACAATGGTTGTAATTCCTTTCACCATGTTAAAATATAATCAAGACTTGTGCAAAAGAAAAAGGCACTTTAACCACTGCGAACAATGGTTGTAATTCGTTTCACCATCGGAACAGAACCAAAACCGAGGTGGAATGCAGTTTGGTTCCAGTTGCGGTTCCAATTTGGTGGAACTGAAACCGTAAATCGCCAGTTCTGGTTTGATTCCGGAGTCTGCGTATTTTAAAAATGAATATTTTCTATTTTGAAAAAATATTTATAAATATCATATATGTTTTAATTGTATTATTTATTTATTTTTTCTATTTCCTTATGTCAAAATTTGTTGTATTATAAAATTTTGAAACTATATTTTTACATTACTGCTATAATTTAAAGTGTAAGATTAATATTCTTTATTACAATATTTATATGTAACTTTATCGCAATCAATTCATGTTTTTAGATTATCGTATCTATTCAAATAAAAAAGTTGAATCCCACTTATCTACAATTTATGGGCATTGAAAGTGACATACAATATCACCCACTTTTATTTACTATTATTTATATTTTACATTACTATTTTGCTTTTATTAAATGGATTATCACCTGTAGATTTATCGAAAATGCACTCACTTACGTTGATGTGTGTTTGAGAACATGTCGTGGATATATTCAGTATATTTCCCTTTTTTAAGTATTAACATTATAATTCAATATAGTCACGAAAGGTATTTATTTTTCTATTCATATCAACCAATTAATTTAGAGGATAATCGCAAAATAAATTAAAATTTTGTACTTGATTAAATTTTAGCATATTAAAGCCTGAACATTGTTATTTGTACAATTGCCCGATCTATTGGGAAGTCGAAGAAAATGACGTGGACTTTATCTGACTGTTGGGAATGTGTCGTTTAAATTTTAAATTGGTAAAATATATTAAATTTTATTATTTTGCAAAATAGAGGATTGGTAAGAAATAACGTGATTGAGAACAAAAATGTCGGTATAGAATTGTTTATTTTTACAAGTAAAATAAAGAGTAATTTAATAGATGAAAATGTGGTGATTTTTTGTCATTTTTAAAATAAGTTTAACATAATATTAAGACAACTATGGGAGATCAAAACTTGGTAAAAAAAAAACTCAAAACCGAAATGATATATACGGTTCAATTTGATTTCGATTTTGGTAATAAAAAAATGACATATCAAAAATCGTTTAAACATATTATATAAAATTTAATTATTAAATAATTATTTTATTAATATTTCTTATTAATATATAAATATATATTAAACATTATTTAATAATTATTTATTTAATTTTAACCAAAACTGAATTGAAATTCTCGATTCAATTTTGTTCGATAACCGAATCGAACCGTACTCACTCTTAAGGACAATTCATAAAGAAAAACAAGGGGATGAAGTATTTCACTCACGAATCAATCACTTTTAATAGCTGAAATTGTAATAAAAAAATCATGAATATTTTAAATCGTCCATCAACAAAATATTTAACATTATTTTATCATATTCGTCTATTTGAAAAAAAAACATTTAAAATCTAGTAGTATTTATAACAAGTGAATTTACACGCTAAATTAAATAAAAATATTTGAAATTTAATAGTTATAGTAAGTCAATTCACACATTAAATCAAATAAATGATTACATCTATCTATATTGAACTTAATAGTTAGATCAAGAAGATGTGAAAAGGAATCTTTATTTGCCAACTAAATCCAATGAAGAATGCTTAAACAACTCAAATAGATCTAGATCCACGTGGCTTAAGTAACTAACTAACTATATATTCTCCTCCAAATTAACACATTATAGAAACCGATGCATTAATTAAGCCTATAAGTATGAACTATTAAATGAACCTTCATACATACCTTTATTGCACTTCATTACTAAATATTATATTTCTTACTACAAACTATTACTTTAAATTTGTAAATAAATAGTAGACTTCCATTATGGATAATAGAGAGAGTTTATGCTAAGTTTTAGTTAAACCACAGATGTTTCGTGGTTAGTTTTAAGGCAAACCTCAACAAAAATTAGTTGCTGTTTCTTGGGATTTTAATACAAACCTCCTTACTAATCGGATACCTTTGGTAATAACAAAATTAAAGAAAACCATATCCTAAAAATGCAAAATTCAAACGAGTGGTACCCCACAAATAATTCACTATCAACTTTCTATTATCCATTATCATTTATTATTTAAAAATTTGAAAAAATAATTGGAGGGGGCACTAAATTAAGATATTCAAGAATCCCTACCTTGGTGACCCAACGTTTTTCTCGATGTGTAGAGGAGGAGAGACCTCTAGATCACATCTCTCTTCCACGTGGCATCATCATCCAGTGCTGTCTATGGCCCACAAGAGAACAGGTTTTCAGGCAGTTCCTTGCGGTAACCTTATATAGCCGGTGGCGCAGTGGGCACTTACCGATGGAGCCGGTGTCAGGGGTCAATGGAATAAGAGTTGGGGTTTAAGCTTATGGTGTGGAGGGGTGGTTTTCACAGGGTTTTTGTCAATATTTTATTTCTAACCGAAACAAACAAAATGAGAAACTATATTTAAAATTTGATAATGAATTATGGGGGGGATTGAGTGAAATTCTTCAACTTCTTTCTTCTGATTTTGTAATATGGATTAGATGATTTGGGTTGTTCAAGATTCAAGATGGGTTGTTCGTGAAGGAATAAAGTTCCGATCTTGCGTTGGTGACGGTTGTAGCAGAATTTTCCTGGTTTTTCGCTTGCAGAAAAAAATGATGTGGCAATTGAAGATAATTATGGTGGCATGGTAGAAATTTTGATTCTGTGAAGGTGAGATGAGATGATCAAATTACTTTTAGGGGTGCTAGCTTCTGTTTGTAGTTTTGTAAAGTTGGAAACTTTGGTTCAGATTTTTATTTGGAATAGAATCTAAGGAAAGTTTTAGGCATGAAACTTCTGGGCTATCTTCATTTGTTTGGAGGGTACTTTTTCAGTTTTTTTCTTTCTTTGAGGCCTCATTTTTCCATCTTTACCTATTTAACAGATTGTGTCGGATTCTCATTAATTAATGTCTTCGTTCACATAATGATCTTCCTTAAAATTTTGAAGAGTCTTATCTAGATTTTATTACACAGAGATCTTTCTTTCTGTGTTTTCAAAATTCTTTTGTTATCTTCCGTTGAAATTGGTAGATCACAAAGCATCTAACCTCCCTTTGGATCACTATTACAGTCTCCTTTTCCTTGAAACAATGCATGAAATGATGTCACAAATGCTGCTGAGATTCCTTCACTTAGGGTTTTTGTGAGGGTTATTTTCTTCTCTTTGTTACACCTCTGCTTCTCTCCTTGTTTCCTTTATTTGCCTGAGAGGTACAGAATGATTCCGTCACTTATTTGTTCTATTGAGAGTAAGTTTCGGTTTCTTTCTGCTATGCTTTGTAGTTTTATTTGAAAAGGCCTTATTTTCTGTTAATCTTAGGCTTTTACAGCGAAGTTTGTTGCTAATTGATTATTATCTTTCATTAAAAGCCCAACTTTCGAGATTGGATTTGCTTGATATTGATGTGCACCACAGGATCTGGTAAAAATGTAGAAATGTGCTTTGGTTTCGCCATGTTTTATGTGGATTTTTGTGATAAAGTAATGCCTTTTATGTGCTTTCCTTTTCGATTGTTGTGTTTCCATGCTTTTGTTGCACCATTCCCCGATATTCAGCAATCTTTAAGATGACCTAGTTGTATGCAACGATTCGATTCCTTCTGCATTACTCATCCTTCACCATTTAATGTCGTAGTATGTCCATTTTCTGGTAATCCCGTTTGACCGTTGGTGGCCAGTTCTAATAGATGGCTATTTATCTCCTCTTCATGTAACACCTTTACTCATTAGGTTCTGCATTGCCAATGCACTATCTTGATTTATCGTATGCTCTCTTTGTCGTTGTACAACAGGTGTTGTGCATTGCTGTGGGGTAATGTTGTGATCAAGCTTCGGAAGACTGGTCTTCCTGCTTTTATGAATTTTCTGGGTATGGTTCTGAGAATATGGCATTGCAGAAAAGATTAGAGTATGGATTCAATGGCTATCAGCTGCCTCCCACACCTCGTGCTGCCAGATCAGTCCGGGTAATCATACTCGAGAATTTCCACAACTATGGCATCTCTATACACCCACAGCTACGGAAAAACTTAATCTTGACAGTATTTTTCTTTTTTCTCGCTTTTCTCGTTTTAGAGGAGGAGCTTATTTAAGATGAAAGTTGATGACAACCAAATGTGTGCATTTGACTTATTGGCGACTGTAGCTGGAAAGTTACTCTTGGATGGCGAAAGCCCGCTGCCTGCAAATGCATCGTCTGGAAAGGAGCAGCCTCCGCCTTCGGGAAATTCTGTCGGGAAGGAAGAAAAGGATGAAAATAAGTCTCCACGAGAAAAACCTCGTGAACAAGATTGTTATGTGAGGAACTTTCTTTTTACTGAGATCGTCTCTGAAGCCCCAACTCCAAATTCTTGCTCAAACAAACTTGTTTCGACTCAATTTGATGTGAACTTGATGCCTGCATCTGTTGTAACATCTTCCGATTGCTGGGAGAAGATTGGTTCTGCCGAACAGTTGATGAATGATGACTGCAAGCTCAGCCTTGGGATTTCTACCCCTTCCGTGGATATTGAGTCGTCTGGTTTCAGACTATCTGCTGATTCTGGATCAGAGGACGAAAGCAGGAAAGACGTTAAACTGGATTCTGCAAATATTAGGAACTTTTCGACAAGTAATAACGTTTCTGCGTGCGGCTCAGGGCATCAAGAGGCATCAGACAGAAAATCTTCTGCACTAGTGTGTTCAGTTGATAGTGTAAAGTTTCCATTTTGCAGGGACCGCACTCCGTGTGGTTCTTTACCCGTTAACCGGGAGAATGTAAAGTTAGTTACTAGAGATGATGACGATAACTCTTCCGAGTGCATTGAACCCAGCACCAGAAATAAGGCATTTAAGCCACCTGGAGATCGTAGATTTAGAAAGTTTCTGGCACCGAAGCATTGTGAAATAACTTCGAATGTTAAGGATGATGAAGGCTATAATGCGGGTGAGCTTCTGCTGTTGACTGTTGAAGTGTACACAGTCACGGCTTGGCTTTTGTATTATATAATAAGTTTGATTTGTGTGCAGAAAGATGCAATTATCTCAACAGGAAGAATGGTTTCAAGCGCCAGAGGTCTCCACGCGATTTCCCTATCAAGAAGAGGAAGTTCTATGACTGTAGCTCAGTTTCTAATTCTGATGAGAGCATCACCGGCGATGGAATGTTAGGAGCGTCCAAAAATGGTGCTAATGAAGATCGACTCGGATCTGGTCCCACAACCCCCGGAGGTAGTTTTTTTTACCTTAAACCCCACTTCAGTTGCACAAGCACAACCTCGTGCTTAACTCGAATTTAAATGTGAACGACTTTATATATGACTTGACACGAAATGCAGCAAACAAAACCCCAACTCCTGCAGCAGGAGGATACAATTCCTTCAGCTCGGGGAATGGCCAAGGTATGAGAAATTTGCTAGTTATCTTTTGTGGATTGAGGAAGGTGTGGCACTCAGAAAAGGTTCTCATGTGGAAATATTTTTCTGTTCGACTCAGTCAAGCTCAGAATCAAGTCTTTTAGGGTTCCCGAGTTGTTTATCGAGATCCCGGACACTGCGACAGTTGGTTCTCTGAAGGTACTGAACGTCAACATACCATTTCTAGCCTGCATTCTTACAGAAACATTTCTCGTTATCGGTTGATTTTACGTTGTGCAGTGCATGGTTATGGAAGCCGTGAACACAGTACTCGGTGGTGGATTACGCGTTGGATTAGTGCTTCAGGGTAAGAAGATCAGAGATGATGACAAGACTTTGTTGCAGACTGGAATTTCTCATGATACCAAGATGGATACTCTGGGATTCACGCTCGAGGCTGGCCCGGCTCCTGCCCCGATAAGATCATACCCTGATGATTGCCAAGGTCAACTACTCTGCGACAACCCTCAACCACTCGCACGGTGATTCTTCAATTTCTCGACTTTCAAGTATAGTAGTTCCGTGGTAATTAGCTATGGTTACGGCTGCTTCGCTATAGTTGATTCCGTTTATATGGTGCGTCGCTAGGTATCCGCCAACTCCTATCGTCGCTCACAATGCTATCCAGCACGGGCATCGAGATGTTCCCGCAGATCTTTACGGGAGTTTCAACAATTTCATCGAGAGCGATCATGACTCAGCTCCTTCTCCTCCTGGTATGACGTTGCATAGAGCAACTACAGAGTCGAAGGCGCTGGTCCCGGTTCCAGTACCTTCAGTTAAACAAGACGCACTAGCCGTGGTCCCCATGCGGAAATTCAAGCGATCCGAGTCCACACAGCGAAGGATACGTAGACCCTTCACCGTTGCTGAAGTGGAAGCTCTTGTCCAGGCCGTTGAGAAGCTCGGAACAGGAAGGTATAGTCGAACAACAATGCATTATACGCTTCTTGAAACCTAACTACGAAAGTATCTGATCATGATGGCTCCTCACACGTTCTTGTTTGTGCTGCAGATGGCGCGACGTGAAACTGAGAGCTTTCGACAATGCAAAACACCGAACCTACGTTGATTTAAAGGTACTAAAGTACATAGAACCTCACCAATGACTAGAGACTAGTTTCAAGAAAGAGACAACCTTTGAAACTAGCTGTCCTTTTCTAGGATAAGTGGAAGACATTGGTCCACACAGCAGGAATATCACCACAGCAGAGGCGGGGTGAGCCCGTTCCGCAGGAACTGCTCGACAGGGTCTTGATGGCTCACGCTTACTGGTCGCAGCAGCAACCAAAACCGCAGCTCAAGCCGCATCCCGAAACTTGCCTTCTTCTGTGAAAAAGTTCATATCTTTAAGGACAACACTTGTTCTTTTGGTTCTTATTTTTCTGTGATTAGTACAAATACTACTTACTTATGTATAAAATCTGTGTCAAAAAAAGAGTAAATAATTTTTTCTTTCCTTTTTTTTTGTTGTGTAATTTTGTAGCAGTTGTAAATGGGATATACAGAATAAGAGCTTCATGGCTAATACTTATAATTTGTTTGATGTGAAGTTTCTCTTCTTTTTTTTGCAAAGATTGGATTTTTTTCATTTGGGTTTTTGTTGGGGTGTAATTTTCCTTTCTTCATGTCAATTCTAATGTAATCACCTCTCTTGCATCATCTAAAATCTATTGATATTTGCAAGAATGGTTTTTTTATTACTCCCTCCGTCCACCAAAATTGTTTACGTTTTGTCATTTTGGGATGTCCACGGAAATGGTTTACATTTGAAACTTTCCTTTAGTTTCCTTTTATAGTAAGTGGACCCACCACTTCCACCACACACAACTCAATTTAAAACAATACTTTAAGTGTGAATCAAACTCTACTAACTACTCACAACCAATTTAAAACAATATATAAAATGAGATCATAACTCCACTAATTACATATCTCCATTAAAGTCAAAACATAATATTAAAACCCGTGCCGGGTCAAACCGTAAACCATTTTCATAGACGGATGGAGTAATATATATACATTTGTATGAGAGTTTTGCTTGTATATATTGTTTTTTTCCATTTAATTAAGTTTTATATTTGAATATATTTACTAATTAAAAATGTATATATAATACATATTAATACAAACAACCCTTGTCTTGATTTGATTGCTGAGTAAATAGAACAAAAATGTTCAGACGTCGTGGACGACGTGGTTAATATGTTCGCGAACGATGTGACATGTCTTATAAATAAAAATTGAATTTTTAATAAAAAGTTTATTACTATCATTTTGATTAAAATTTATTGATTATGGTATAATTTAATATTATTTAATAGAAAATAATAAAAAATAATAAAATGAAAATTATAATGATTCCTATACTGATATGACATTATCACATCAGCCGTACGCATATTATTAAATGGTGCCCGCCGCACGCGGATGAGCGGTGGTCGTAAATTGAAATATAAACATGTGCTGATCTAGCTAGCTGCCATATGTATATATAATAAGATATGAAATGTACGTGGCATATAACATTTTTAGATCATGCATTTTTGTATAATAATAATCATAATAATTGTAGTTAAACGTAATTGCTTACATAGTTAGTGTCTCACGTGCATATATGATATAAATATACGTAGCATGTACTACTCTATTTAGTCCATTTAAGATGAAGTATTAATACATTTTTTCTTAGTTGTCCAATTTTCATATATAATTGAATATTGCCTTTTCAAATTCAACTTTCCAGGAATTGTGAGTTGATGAATTTGGGTTTGATATAATAATGAGTATAGTGTTAAATTAATATTAGTTGGACAGTTCAAAAATAAAACAAAACGTTATTAACTTATATCCAATTCTAATGTAATTCATTTCTTTTTAAATAATAAATGTTTTTCATGATGTAATAATGGCTTTATATTTCTGTAGTAATCTAAAGCCAGAGTGAGTAGTTATCTGAGAGGCTTTCGGTGCAAGTTTATGGTTTGACTTTGACTTTGACTAGTAGTAGTAATCGTTGTTGACTATGCCTTCTTTAATATATATATAGATAGATAGTTAGGTTCATGCGTGAAATAAATCATATACGAGAAATTGAGAATAAATTTAGACCCTTCATTAAAATTAGTTAGATTTAATTTAAATATTTTCTAATATCGTAGGAATGGAGAAGTTAATTTGTAGATAAGTTCACAATCATTCATCTATTAATATGATCCAAAACCTATATACATATATATATATATATATATATTTTTTTTATTTGCCCGATTTTCTTTTATACCAAAATGACATTTTATTAAAAAAAATACTCATGTCCATAAAAATGGCTTACATTTTGACCCGACACGCGTTTAAATAATATGTTTGACTTTAATATGAATGTATAGTTAGTGGACTTTAATATGGTTGAAAGTATGTAATAATAAATACTTTAATTTTTAAAAAAAAATTTATATTAATTAAATATTTTAGATATCTGATTATAAATTCAAACTTTCACATTTTAATTAATTAAATGTAAATTAATAAAATTATGGCATAATTATTAGATTAATATCAACTCATTTTTGTAATGTGCCAAGATGAATGGAACAAACAAAAAAGTAAATTGTATCATTAGAAGTGGGACGGAGGGAGTTGTATTTATTAACTTGTAAGTGAGAGTGCTACTATCGATACATGTAACACACACACACACACATATATATATGACTCCCGGAATTATCAAATATTATCTTGTTTCTTCATTCAATAAATCAAATTCTGCAAAAATGTAATCAAACTCGAAAATACCCCAAGACTCCGATCATACTCGAAAATTTAAAAATATTTCAATTTCTCGGGAAATTAGGGTACCGAATACCCGAATCGAAATACCCGAGTCGGGTTCGGGTACCCAATATTGAAACTCGGGTTCGGGTGCTTAATTTTTAGATATTTTGGGGTAGCGTACCCGACCCGAATAGACACCCCTACACTCTATTTACATAATGCTTGTTTAGAGGTGTTCAAAAGAACATTAACGGGCGGAGCCCGAAAGTAACCGAACCGTAACTATCTCCAACAGTTCAGAATTGTGTAGGGAATGATTCGGTTCTGATTTCAAATATTCGGAACCGTGAACCGACGATTATGAAAGTGTCGGTTCCTCAATATTTATAGCCACAACTCAATTACGACTTCGTAATAATGGAATCGTGAACCAACGGTGTTGGGATATTTTATAATGTTTTGATTTGGTTCCAAAACTATTATGTAGTGCAGGCCACTGAAGGCTTCCCTCCACTGAAAGTCCTTAGCCACTGAAGGCTTCAGGCCACTGAAGCATTCAAGCCACTGAAGGCCAGTGAGTAGAAATGTTGCATGGCCACTGAAGGAAAAGCCTTTGCATGGCTACTGAAGGAAAGGAAAAGCCTTTGCTTCAGGCCACTGAGTGCCATATTATGGCATGGCCACTGAGGCCACTTTGCATAAATCCACTGAGGGCGCCATTGACGGCCAATTCACTTAAGGCCACTGAAGTCCAAACTAAAGTCTCCACTGAATGTCCAACCTACGCTATAGATGTAATCATATCAAGACACCAGAAACGACAAAAAGGTCAACTACTCCAACGGGAAGAATTCAAAAGAAACTCTATCTCACAACGGTTATATTTTTGAGAGAGCACTATAAATACCCCGACACTTCTCACGCTTCAACAACAACCGGTTACCCAATCTACACTTGCTATTATCGCTCTCAACTCTCAAGTTCTTAGAACACTCAAGCTTTCAGATTTCATTATCCAGTGTTCATATTAAGCGATACATTTTTAACCGAAGAATAGTCTTAGCATTAGATTAAGTTCGAAGCTAGAAGTGATCAGATATCTTGTCTATCTAACCCATTATGGTTGATCACTATAAGACTGTTATCTCTCCATTCATTTGGAAAACCTCGACTAACATCGAGTACTCGTGGACGTAGGAGTTTTTATCTCCGAACCACGCAAACCAAACTCTGTGTTGTTTCATTTGCTTTCAGTATTTATTCTTTCATTATCTATCATTCACTGAAAGTTTGATTTTGATTGAGTTTTATAAAAATGAGTTTACCACCAAATTCCGCATTTCAAAATCTTTAATTACTCGTTTCGGGACCAACAAACGGTTTGGTTCCATCAACATCTCTTTATGCCCATGACAATATTAAACAAGTATGCAACAACAATGATGACCAACAATCCAATATACTCCTTTAATTTCGTGTATAAAAGATGTTTATACTTTCATTCGACACGAATTTTAATATCGTGTTTTGATTTTGTGTGATAAAATTATAACGAGTATAGTTTTGAAGTTTATAGAAAAATGTGTAAAAAATGTAATTTAAGTATAGTTATAATTTTTTTAAATGTTAAATTTCAAACATATACGTTTAATTAAGCATAGTATAATCCTTTATTTACCCCCAAATTTTCAATTGTTTAAATTAAAAAAATTATTCAATGACATGTTCCTAAAGTGATTGCGAAAATAATTATTTATTCATCCTTTTATGATTTCAATTACGATTTTTCATAATTTCAGTTATTCAATTCCAAACACTTTATATTTTAATTATAACATAATTTAAAAGTTTGGATATCTGAATCCAACTGAATATCTCAGTTAAGGTATTTGAATACAAAAAATTACTCAATTCAATTAAAATTATTTTATATTTTTGAATATTTATGGGGGTATTTGAATTTTTAGATTTTATTATATTTTCATGTACTAAGGTATTTTTGGACAAACTATCAAATTAAAATATAATATTACATAATACACAAACAAAGAATAATTAAATTTAAGATAATACTCAAACCCAAAAACTTTGAAATCTCAAAACCTTACCTTCAACTTAACCCTAAAATTAAAAATTCAAGTGCTCAGAAAAGTTACTATTCAAATATCCAAACATAATTAACTATCATGTACTATTATCCAAAATACTTAAATCCCGACATATAAATAGACACCCCTAACGATATTAAAGAAAAAAGTACATGAGTGTTTTCGGAACAACCTTTGTGCCGAAAGTCATTTTTTAGAAAAGTTGTCATATTTATAGAAATGAAAAAAAATTATTTTTTAAAATATTAACTTATACACTTCTACTACACGACATTTTACTTTATTAATTTGGGTGTGGAATCTTATATGGCCGCATTTAACAAAACGGAATAAATAATATTTAATGTTCAAGGGTATATACGTAATTAACAAGAAAAATGGACAAATATCTTTTGTGAGTGCCTTTGTCTCTCTTTCTCCATATATAAAAGGTCATGAAATAAAGTTGAATTACTCAACGATATTTCTATTTACTCATTCAGCATTCCTTTCACTCCTCACTTCATATTTGCGATTGCCTTCTCTCCTTCCACTTCACAGATTTTTGATGTACGCGCGCAGATTAAGCAGCACAAACCACTTCTTCGTTTCTTCTTTCTTTTATCTTTGTATGATTGCGCCGCTGAAATTTTTGTACCTAGTGCTTGATTGCCTTTTTTTATTTGATTTTCGCCTCCTATTTGCTGATTATGTAATTGGATCTGAGCTCCTATGTTGCTAGTGGTTTTTTTGTGTGCTTTCTGATTCTGGGATTTTTGTCTGTTCATCATTTTTTATCTCGATCATCTAAGTGAATAGATTTCGATATTATGTTTGCTTGATAACAAAGCAAAATTAGTGATCGGTTTTATGATGCTTCTTTCTCAATTATTTACTCCTCCTTTCATTTTTCGTATTCGGAAAATTGGAGAAATCTAATTCTTTAGACGGCAATGCGAGAGATATATTTTAGGAAATTACTGCTGAAAGTAATTACTATTTAGAGTATCCTAAGACCTTTGTTCACTTGATAGATTATTGCACTTCCCCCTAAGTTTTAGATGTGCTGCTAGATTTGAAATATGATGCTTGGTTCATAAATTATCAATCCATCCACTACAACGATTAATATATTTCAACTCATGTTTACATAAAAATCAGTTCAAGGGAAATATGTATGATATCCATGTCAACTCTGAATGATATCCTCAGTCTTTGTTCACAGATTATGCTAAACTTCTAATATTTGAATAACTTATGTAGCAAGCTACCATTTTGTGTGTGTGAGTGGTGGGTATTACATATACTTACTTGTCTTTAGAGTGAAACGAAATAATGATCTCTTCGGGTTAGATCGAACTTATAATTTAATCTTTTCAAGGTGCAGACTATTAATCTCATGCCATATGTTCTGTTTTGTAGTCTTTTCAGGTTTAGAGATAAAGCAAATTATGTTCCTTAGTTTGATTGTGGTTTTTAGTTGGCTAATGAGTTTGGTTATGCACTACCCTTTTAGCTACGAAATGCATTTTCCTCTCCAATTTCTGAATTAATGCTGGTGTTTTCTTGATTAGGAAAATTTAAGTTGTCGATTCTCATGGATCCTTGGTTCAGAGAGCTTGATAGTGAAAATGAGTTCAAATTTGATGATGGCAATTTTCTCCCCAGTTACGATCAGTCTCAAAACCCTAGAAATGGTGCCATACATGATTACTTAGATCTTGATGTCCTGGATATCCCTTTACTTCCTATAAGCCCAGGCCCTGATAATTTTGCTCCATCTTCAAGTGTGAGCTATGAAGCTGAGTCTCCAGATGATCTAGACTCTGATCCAGTGCTAAAGTTTCTCAATGAGATTCTAGTTGAAGAGGATATGGAAGAGAAGCCTAGCATGTTTCATGACCCCCTTGCCCTACGTGCTGCCGAGAGATCCTTGTATGAAGTCATTGGACAGAAATACCCACCTTCACCTTCTTATCCAGGAAGTTATGGTGATCAAAAGTCTGACAGTCCTGATAGCTTTTTTGGGAATTCCAGCGAGTATACTAGCAGCAGCAATGCTGGTAGTAGTTCTATTTCTATGGATCCTCATTGGATTGTTGATCCAGGTGAAAATACTTCACCCGCGGAACAGGGCCATATGCAGGATCTTTTGTTCAATTCATATTTACCTGTTAGTTCACAATCATCGTTACGTGCTGTAAACAGCTCCTATGGTAATGGGGGTACCCAAATTGACTCATTTGGTAACACAAACCTGCTTCAAAATATGTTTGGTGATAGTGAATCCGTCTTGCAGTTCAATAGAGGGATGGAAGAAGCTAGTAAATTCCTTCCTACGGGTAACCCGTTGATTATTGATCTGGACAAATATAAATTGCCTAAGAAATCAGAAGATATAAATACAGCTGTTGTGATCAAAACAGAAAAGGAAGAGCCTCATGGATCTTCTAATGCTCTGAAGGGAAGGAAGCATCAATATCCAGATGATGGAAATTCAGAAGACATGGAAAGAAGCAGTAAGCAATTTGCAACATATGTTGAAGAGGTTGAATTATCTGAAATGTTTGACAGAGTTCTTCTCTGCACTAATGTCAAGCAGGAGTGTGGCAATGATGATACTGAATCAGCTTGCCCGCCTCCGCTTCCGCCTCCGTCTCTGCCGCCAATGGTGCTGCCTAATGGATCTAATGGCAGAAAAACACGTTCAAAGAAAAATGAGAAGCAAGAGGATTCCGTAGACCTCAGGACCCTTTTGATTAGTTGTGCTCAGTCTGTAGCTGCTGATGATCGCAGGACAGCGTATGAACAATTAAAGCAGATTATGCAGCACTCATCTCCAACTGGTGACGTGTACCAGAGGTTGGCCCATGTGTTTGCTAGTGGTCTTCAGGCACGGATGAGTGGGACTGGAACTGAGCTTTATGCATCCCTTATTCGCAGGAAAATTACGGCTACAGAGAAGTTAAAAGCCTACCAGGTGTATCTTTCAGCCTGTCCATTCAAGAAAATGTCTATTGCCTATGCAAATAAGATGATCTGTTCAGTGTCATCGAAAGCAACTTCGCTGCATATTATTGATTTTGGTATTCTTTATGGCTTCCAGTGGCCTATCCTCATTCAGCATCTTTCAATGAGAGAGGGTGGGCCTGTCAAGCTGCGCATCACTGGAATCGAGCTTCCGCAACCTGGTTTTAAACCAGCCGCATGTCTAGAAGAGACAGGCTGCCGCTTAGCAAAATATTGTGAACGTTTTAAAGTGCCATTTGAATACCAAGCCATTGCAATGCAAAACTGGGAGGAAATTAAGATTGAGGACCTGAAGATTAAGAGTGGTGAGGTGCTTGCCGTGAACTCCCTCTTCCGGTTTGGCAGATTGCTTGATGAGACAGTTGTGATCGACAGTCCAAGGGATGCCGTTATGAAACTAATCAGGAAAATAAAGCCACATATCTTCATAAACGCCGTGACCAATGGATCTTTTAATGCCCCCTTCTTCGTCACCCGTTTCAGGGAGGCTCTGTTCCATTATTCTGCATTGTTCGATATGTTTGATGCTACCTTGACTCGAGACAATACACATAGGATTGATTTTGAACAAGATTTCTACGGGCGTGAAGTGATAAATGTTGTTGCATGTGAGGGAGCAGAGAGGGTTGAAAGACCTGAGACGTACAAGCAGTGGCAGGTTCGCCACATACGAGCTGGGTTCAAACCACTCCCCTTGGATCATGGGATTTTGAAAACAATAAGACCCAAGTGCGCTGGATATCACAAAGATTTTCTCTTTGATGAAGACGGGTGCTGGATGTTGCAGGGGTGGAAAGGCAGAATCATCTGTGCTAGCTCATGTTGGGTCCCTGCATGAAGCGTGTCGCGTGTTCACTTAAGATGTCAAAGAATTTGAGGTGATTTTATGTCTTTAACCTAATTCTAGACCTTCTCCCCCTTGTGCATCTATGAATTTGCTCTCCTCTCCTCTACATTGTATATTATGCTTATTTCTTCAAAGCATATGCAACTTGTGTACTGACAACATAAGTGACTCTATTTGTCTTCAGATGATATCTGCACTAGGAGAATTGTCTCCAGTCGAGTTAGGCTCTTACTAGCACATCATGTTGTAGAATAGTGAACGGAAGTACATATATAAGCAACGGTCGGGTTGATGGGGAAACAGGCTACAACATCGAAGAGGGGGTGATTCCTACTTGACTGCAGTTGAAGGTATTCATTATGTTGTTACTCACATCACATATGCTGTTTTACTGTCTTCATAGAACTAAATTAGCCTTTTCTAGGGTTGTTGATTTCTCATATTCTTGCAAACATTAACTGAGATGATAACATAGAGATTCAAGAATCAGAATTTTGTAGAAATCATTTCCTTAGTGCTAGATTTGTAACCTTACTTACCCTCTTTGTATGTTTGGAGTGGGCTTAATTATGTTGTTGCGAATGCATTACAACTTTTATTTGTTTGAAACTTGGAAGGTTTTGTAAATTATATGTAAAACTATTTTCCTGAATTGGAATATTGCATTATTATTACATGCTGACCTAATATTATTATTTGGTCCTTAGACTGTATTAGCAAGAAATTAATCAATTCGCTCATAATTCTTGAATCTTGGGTGCTAAAATTTAGGGATTGTTAAATAGTGAGATTCTAATGCATTCGCCTACAGATTTGTCTTGTTTAAAACAACTATCCACGAAACAGTTTTGAAGTACAATGACTAAATATCTTTTTTTTTATGAATAAATTGAGAAACACAAAAAATAAGTTATTACTCTCTTCGTTCCAGTATTGTTGGTTCCTTTTGACCAAAATTGTGAATACTTTATTGATTTTTGAGACTAAGAATAATGAGAGTGATAATTACTATATATTAGATACGGAAAACAAGAGAAATATTAGGATATAGTTTTAGGTTGAGATAGAGGATTGGATTCTTTAGTTTAGTTTAGTGAGTTAGGTAACTTTTGTTTTAGAGAGAGTAGTCCCTTGACTGTCGTCCACTCCCAATTTACTCTTCCATATACCTAAATTGGCAAAAATCTAATGGGGGCAAAGGCACCAGCTTCCCTAGTTAGGCAAAATCGTTGTTTCCTTTTTGTTTTTCTTTCTTCTCACTTCATTCAATTTGTTTCTACTCCTTATTAGGATTATTTGTGGAGTAATTTTCTCTTTAATAGAATTGTAAAGAGTTCGGATCACACACTCTATCTTAAAATTTTTGAACTCAAAATCAATTAGAATTATAGTTTGTGTACCTAATATCTGATCGGATATTTTAGATTGGTTACCTATTTACAAAATATATATATATATATATATATATATATTATGATATTAATCAATTTATTTCAACTTCGATACAAAACAGATCAACAATTATTTTCGATTTTTATCATTTAATAATTTTCAATTAAAATATTAGAAGAAGAGCGGAGACTACATAAATCGTTTCATACCATGTTAGCAATTCATCTCATATATGATATATAGAAGTATCATTGTGAGTTGCAACTACAGCTTTGCCAGTAACACTGATTTTCTTAATTTTATGTTTAAAACACACTATAAACTAGTTATATGCATATTATAAGTAAAGTAACATGGAAGAGCCAACATTAATTAATGCTATTAAAGATTCCTTACCCAGAAGTATAACAGAATAACTATATTATTTATATGTGTAGTAGGTGTACATATTTTTTGGGTCAATTAATTAATTTCTTAAAAGTGAATGAATATTAAATATACACAGGTATCGATGCTCACAATATCACGGGCTTAATAGTTTTATAATGGGTCTTAATTTAATAGTCTATGTCCAAATTCAAAAGCCTCAATTTATATTTAGATTAGTGTATTAAAATAATAAAATGACTTTTGAAGTGGGATGAAAATAGTATAATATATTAACTGCCGTAAGCTAGCTACTTGCAAGATACTTACTATATATATATATATAGGGAAGAGATCAAATAAAAATGGTTATGTATAAGTTAACTAAAAAAAAATCTTGATTGTTGAATTATTTAGATCAATTGTGCAGATTAAAAGATAATTTTGATATATATCTTATTTAAAATATTTTATCCCTAAAAACAGAGAATTTGTTATTCTTTCTGATTATGGTTTATTGATTAAGGTATAATTTAATTATACTCATTGGATGAAAATATGGATGGTTTAGATTTATTTTTAGTTAACACAAGCGGATCTATTTTTAATATAATCATCGCGCGCGCGCGCGCACACACACACATATATATATATATAAAAGTATAACCAAATCTATATCTATAAAACAAGAAGCATTTTAATTTGAATGGTAATTTTGTAATTAAAGTTAATTTCAATGGCAATAGTAATTAAGTTATTAAATATATTAATTATTAATAAATTTGCATTTGCAGGAGCAATGCATACACACGTAAGAAGCAATTATATATTACATATAAATAAATTAATTACTCACATTCTCTCACTTATAATCACATTATTTTTCAAAAATATTTTATTTCGTTTGAAAAAATATATACAATATACATCTTAAATTAAAGATGAAAAGATCTTTAATTTGATATATGATATATAAAAAATAGATTTAACATGAACAAGTTATGATCATTTAAAATATCGAAAAGATTATATACCCATATATATATATATAAGGAGAGAACAAATAAAAATGATTAATAAGTAAAGTAAATGTTTATCGCTAAATCATTTAGATTCATGCAATTAAAAGATAATTTTCCGTCATAACTTATATAAAATATTTTATTCATTGATTAGATTTATTGTTTAAACTATATTTTATCTTTAAAATATGAAATTTGTTGTTCTTTTGATTAATTGGTTGTGATATATTTTATCATTAAAATAGAGAATTTTTTGTTTTGTCTCAATTTATTGATTATGATATAGTTTAATTATATTTATTGATGAAAAAATATTTGACATATTTTTATCATAAATTTGAATAGAAAATATCATTTTTGAAATAATATTTTATTAAGTTTATCTGTTATATATTCCAAATCAAATAGTTCGTGTACTAGATTTGTCAAATAAAAAATATATTGAATAAATTCGTTATTTATACTTTTATATATTAACTTGATGTTTGATTATATACTATTAATTAATTAACATTAAACTTAATAAACTATTTATCTTATTTTTCTTTACATACATGTCTTGGTACACAATAAATTATCTATATTTGGTTTTAACAATTATGCTCCATTAAAATTGTCAAAAAATGCTACATATGTATAATATGTTTAAAGGAGATTTTATTAAAATTGCGTCTGGTAATGGAGATATTAATAATATGACCTTTTCTATTATTTGGTAAGAAAATTTTAGTTATGTGACTGGCCCTAGATAAATCATAGGCCTGATTTTATTTTACTGTTTACGTCTTATTAATAAACTTACTAATTTGTTCTGATAAATTTGTGTGAGTAGTAACACATATTAATTTTTTGAAATAAGAATAACATAATTGTATCAAGAAACCTTTTAAATCTATATACCAAACACAATATTAAATTATCCTACTTTTTAGCTTTACCTACCAAACAAATTACTAAATACTATTCATATTAATTATCACTACAATATTCATACTAATTATCCAGACTTTTTCTTTTATCCTTCTACACCTCATCTACCTTATCTAATCCTAATTTAACAACTCTATTATAAATTTTGAAAAGATAATTATTTTATGATTGAATAATTTAAATTATAATATAATTAAAAGTAATTTTATTATTTTTAATTATTGTCGTACATCGCACATGTGCACAAACAAGTTACAAAACTAATCTTTTGTTTAATTAAATACCAAATAAAAATGTTTCAAAAATGAAAATTAAGTGGCGATAATACTATCACATCCCTCCATTATTACTTCAAATAAATAATCTATATATAATACTATCACATCCCCTCCATTACTACTTCAAATAAATAATCTTGTTTTGATATATACTCTTAATTATTTCTCAAACAAAATATCATCCACATTTCAATCTCTTCACTATATATTTATATGGCTTTCCAAGCTTCCCAACATATTTATATCATGTATTATATATATATATATACATTATATGGTAGAGTTCAGGTAAAAAGTGATTTTTGGGTATAAAATATGAAATAATCATGACCGTCTATCGTGTTTGATCTAATGGTCTTGATTTAATCATAAAATTTAGGGAAAATGGTTATTACGCGTGTTGCATCGCAAATTTGCAATGCAAAAGAGTATTATGGACAAATCTATCTTGACTTCTTTATGAAAATTCAAAAGATATACCATTACCATTAATTACGAAGTTAAATTTGGTAACTTCTCTCAACTCACGTTCAAACAATTTGGTAATTCGTTTGTTTATTGTTGCATTGTATAGTCATGTAATTTGCATTAAATATATACGTAATATTGCATTGTATAGTTACGTAATTTGCATTAGACATATATATATATATATATATTGTGATATGGACGAATATCAACAAAGCTTATAATATGAGTTGTCTTTATAAAAATATACTCCCTCTATTCCACGAAAGTGGTCCTCCTTTTTCCATAAAACACACTCATTGAGAAAAGAAATAGGACCACTTTCATGGGATAGAGGGAGTATTACTTAGTAAATATCCTTGATGGTTCTTGAGGGATCTGAGTCCACAGGGCTCTGGTCCGAGGAGCAACCTTAAGAACCAGGGCTATTGGGCTCTGAATAATGAGGGTCTGATAAGAGTAAAAGGTCTTATCGAAGCAGAACCTTCGAAGCTCTACGTAGCAGAGCTTAATTTCTTGTTCGTGGGCCTTGTTTGATCATGAGACTGGATTATAAGAGCCCCCTGCAGGCCCATATGACCTGTATAGGTCTGCACCAATGCGAGAGGCATGACCTAACAACCTGACATATGTCAGGATCTTACTGACATGTGTCAGGATAGCTACCTGCCGCGCTGACGCTTTCCAATTAGACATTAGGGACCACTGCTGACGTGGCTCTGAGCGATTGGAGAGGATGTTAACAACCTGTACTATGAACCAAAGGTACGTAGTATCATGGTAATGTTACTCTTTTACCCTTATATCTTATATAATATGTATATATCCCCCCATTTTTTTTATCACTGCTGAGGTATCTCCATTTCTTAACATTCTTAATCATAATCACACACGCATTCATGGCATTTTACTCTCAAGTCTACAACGCGCTAACTTGAGCGTCAGAGTCTTTCCTTGGAGAACTCCAAACATTCTCCGATCTTGTTTTGCAGGCTACGCTCGTGAAATTAGGACCAAGCTATTGCCATTACATTCCATTGCTACGTTCGAGGTATGAACTCCAAATCACTTGGAGCCTTCATACTCTTTTCCTATTTATTTGTTGTGAATTAATTCCTAATCCAACATATTGTACTACAAATTAATTTTTGGTAGTTGGAGAAATTTATGGGATAGCATAATCTTCTAAAAATATTCGAAAATTCATCCTAATTTCGAATTACATAAATTTTAATTGAGAAACGCAACTGAAACCATGCAATACCAATTTATGTCATTTTGATTCACAATCAAACATCTGATGCATTACTTTATATTTATTGTTGCATTGTATTATGTAAAGAATTATAAATTGGACGGTACTGAAATATTTCATTCTAATCTAAATGTTGATGCAATTTACATGTATATATCAATGCAATTCACATGTATGTGTGGTGCAACAAAATAACATTGCAATTTCCACATATATGACAATGCAATCTCAGTTTTAACCTTGAGCAACAACAAAATCACGACATCATGTTCGCTACGGCAAGTCCTACTGCCGTGCTAGTGCAACCAGCTTAGCCCCGCTGTCGTGCACCGCCCCTCCTCTGCCGCTGATGACGACGCTCCTTCTCCGCCGCTACGACAACCATTGAGCCACCATTGTCCGCCTCCTCCTCGGCCGAACCAACAACTCCGTCAAGAGAGAGAAGAGGGGCAGCGATGCGAGAGAGAGATGTCGTTGTGATCGCGTCTCTTCACCGCCGGCAATGTCATTTCTTCGTAGTTATGGCGTAAAGAGTGGCTGGAAATGGGAGGAAAAGTTGATGGTGACGGAGGTGAGAGAGGAAGTTAACGCCCAAATATAATTTCTCTCTTTCAATATAACTTATCACCTTAATTAGTGTGATTTGTTATTTTTTCTATCATGTTTAATTACATAAATGTCATTATTATAATATTTTTAAAATATTTTAATGTATTTAAAAATCAATAAATTTGGATAAATCATAACTATTGATCAACTAAAATAAATAGTTGAAATCACTTTTTATTTTATAACCATAAGTCACGTTTTATTAATTGTATATCAATATATATATATATATATATATATTGACGACTGATACTTGATCCTACCTAGATATCCACAACCAGAAGTTTAGGAATTGGAAACTAGTGGTGTTGAATGATGTTAAAGTTTTCAGCCTTTCTTTCAGGTGCTTAGTAAACGGCGTCGTGTCAACTTATTTTGGGACACTTTATGTGTGCATACATGTTGATGAGTTCAATCCACTATTCACATATAATATAATTCCTCACTTCCATATTATTTGTCTCGAAACTTTTTCATTCGCGTATCAAGAAATATTTTTGTACTTTAATTATTTCACCAATTATTTTATCTATTTTTATGCGTTAACTTTGTCCTAATTAAAAAAATGAGAAATCCTAAAATGATAAATGAGACAGGATAATATATTAAAAAGGAACATGATACTACCATTATTGTTTATTGTCTGCAATAGAGGAATCCCCTCATGCCCATATCTACATTCATGTTCCCTTCCACCTCATCACATAATTCCAACAACTTTTATTTATATATGTGTCTTTCTATCCTCTAACTATGCATAGTTTTTTAGATTTTAAATTTATATTTTATATTGTTTCTTATTATCCACATTTAGTTTTTCTTTTTTTTGGGTCAAGAATTCGGAATTGTCTTGACAACTATTTCCAACCCATTAACAATCCATGCATTTTTATCTATTTTAGTAAGGTAGATAACGGTGTAAAGGGAAATGAAGCCAATTTTAATGTATAAGGGTCTCTCCAACAATAAATTAGTTTTTCTAACTTTTCAAATGTCAGTTTTTTTAAATTGATGGACTTTTATCTTTCTATTCTACAACAATAAACCAACTTTTAAAAGAAAAAATAAATAAAGAAAAAGGACAAAAAATTGAGATTGAAGGTAAAAAGGAGATTATTGTGTCAGAGAGACCCATTAAAAACTAGTTTCTTGATTTTTTTATTTAAACTAATTTATAAAATCTTCAATGGTAGTTTCTCTTTAGTTTCTACTTTAAAAACTACCATACCATTGGGGCACCCTAAGTGCAACTTTTTATAATAAACTTAGAAGTTTGGAGGTATTCCAGAGTAATAGCAGTAGCATTACTCTAAACTCTGCTGAAATAAGGATTACTATAATTATATGTTGTGCCAAAAGTATGTGCATATATAGGGTTGCAAACTAACATATCTATTCGGGAGCACTTGACTTGATTGTAAACGAGCAGAGCTCGAGTCTGACGGTCTTCGATTTGTTAAGTTCGTAAACATATTCAAGTTTGTTACTTCACGAACATCTTACTGAGCTTATTCAGAGACTTTCCACGTAACCTTCAATCGAACCTCAAGTTCTTATAAAATAAAAAATTCATATGAACTCAAAATCTAGTTCAAAAACTATTAATATAAATATAAGAAACAACTGAACTTGAAAAATAATATTATCGAACTTTTCGTAAGCCAAACTCGAACTCGATAATTACATTTTAAGTCAAACTCGAATAACATACTAAAAGCTCGAGCCGACTTCAGACATCTTAACATTCTAAACGAGTCGAGGAATCTACTCGACTCAGACTCGTTTATGCCCATATATATGTATGGGTTTTGGAGCATGGTGCATGAGACACGTTTGCCAATCATGCATGATTCATGCATAGACTCTGAATCTGAATGGATAAATTTTGCAGAATTTTGGGAGAAAAGATTTACCAAAAGTGTCACTCTTCCATCACAAAATTATATACCTGCCATTATAGATATAATGGAATCCTTTTTATTATTTTGAAATCTTAATTAAATTGGGAACAAATAATTTTGAATTATCGGTTATTTTAAAATTATCTTGAAAAATTATATTTTACATAAAATTTATAAATTAAAATGTAATTTTACTAGCTATAAATTAAATGCTATTTTATAATATAAAGATAAAAAAATATATGAGTTGAAAACCTAAAAACAAATAATGTTGACAAACTACAATTTCGAAACTTTGAAACCAAACCTAAACGTTCCCTACATGATTACAATTCGAAATCGAACTACACATACACTGGGAATGTTTACGATTTATAAAACCGTCAGTTCCGATTTAATTGTAGTTTGATCTCAATAATTACAATTCTTTTAAACACTTTTATAGAAAATTATAAAAGAAGTATATTTGACATATTGATAAATAAATGAATGATATATCATGTCACATCATGTGTGTGTGTATATATATATATATTGATTTCTCAATAAAATTTTATTAATTATTATATTTACTTATTCGAATATATTTAGTATTAATTAAATAATTTAAAATAACAGTAATTATGATGATGGTTTATTGATTTATAAGACACATTAATAAAATTACAAAAAAGGTGAGATTGAAATCAATAAACGAATAAAAATAGCTAAAAAGATAGTAATAAATTTGTGAATAGTTGGAATAATGACTTTTTTGTACAAAACCCATTTCTATCTCTATATATGAAAGGTTATAATGCTCGAGGCATAATTCATATAATATTCTAATTATATCTAATTTTATAATCGATTATGCATATCTTTTAGAATATGAATAATTGTTACAACTGCAATCGTATGTTAATATTTTTATATATTGGCATACATATGGGCTCCACGCATTTATATTAAAAAAATAAAGTGACAGGATATACTAATTATAAATTATTATGCAATTGCACTACTCATCATACTTTATAATATCTTATTTTCTATTTGGTTAAACTTAAATATACAATTCTACCGACGTGATAGCCTACTTAATTAGGACAATAAGTGGTACGTACTCAATAATACACCCAAAACTCATGTGTTTATTAATTGCTTTAATTAGGGACCATTAATATGATCATGAATCATGATTTATGTTTTAGCATAAATATTGGTTCCTTTTCTTTAAATAAATTTAAATATTATATATAACCACATAGTTGTTCATAATAGAGAAATTATTAATTTTTCATCTAATATAATATAGTTTTAAATTTCTTTTCTTGTGATTTTTCTTTATTTATATATTATATGATCAGTCATATGTATAGTCATTTAACAACGTTCTTTTGCTGACAAATTATACTATATATATATATATATATATATATAACTTATAAAATATACTAAAATCATAATCAAGGATATATAATTATTCATTCTCTTCTAACTTTTTTTATATACCAATCTTTGGATGAGTACATTTCAATTTCATAGTGAAAAATGCAAACATCTGATATCCCTAAATTTAATTTATGTTTGCAAATATGTTGATGAATTAGTGTTGGAATACAATAAATTTAGAATAGATGAGAAGGTTGGACTTTCTCCATAATAGTAGGGAAGAATTAATTATTCATTGTTCAAGGTCTTTGCTTTTGAATACCAATTAAGATGTGATCAACAATACCAACTCCATTTTAGAAAAATTATATTTTAACTGTCTATTTATTTACTCTATGATTGCAGAAATAATAAATATTTTAATAAATATGAAGGTTTATCATTCATTTTGAAAAACTATATTTTGACTTTCTCCCTATTACATCGAGATAAAAGAAGTCAATTATATTAAATTTATATTATAAGACTTTGTCGCGATAAATTCGAACCCGATACTTATTATTTCAATTATTTATATTACTTTAGTTAGATCACAAGAGTCTATTAGAATTAACTAACTGGTTTCGGACACCAATATTTTATTTTTTTCCGGTCAACTTTGTAGACTGACTTGGGATACTTTTTAATAGCTCACCCATCTAATCTGCTTTGTAGGCTGATTCATGATAGTTTTTAGTAAATCATCCGAATTGAAGTCCTGACACCACACATCAGTATTTTATTTCTCAGTCATGGGAACACTTTCTAGTAGATCATCTATCTCAATATGTTTTATAAGCTGATCCAAAGTAGTTCTCATTACGTCACCATTATAGTATTGTTCCAAACTTAAATTTATATTATAAGATTATCTGAAAAGATGATGCATCACCTTAGTATAAATAGTACTACAATAACATGACCTTTTCAACTAAAACAAACCACATTTCAAGAAAATTAGTTCTCTCAAGTAAGATACACAAATTATCAGCTTCTAAGAATAATGCATCCCAACAACTTTTGTTAAAATAAGCAAATAAATATTACAAGTTGGATTATATGTCCCAAGGTACCCAACATTCATGATGAAATGTGTTCTACTTGGGATTCATTATTAAATACTATAATTTGGAAATATAAAGTGCGTGAATACGTGTTATATATACCTTCAAAAGAAAGATGCTTATAAATATTAGGCACACTTTATTATTATGCTCCATAGCACTAGCACTTAGCTTGTTGAATCAAATTATGAAAGTTAGGTTATCTTATTTAGTCGAATGAAAGTTAGGTTTCTCTATGTGAGGTAAGTAAACACGCAATTAATATATATATATATATATGAACACAATACATTATATTATTATTATTTATAAATAAATATGTGCTCAAAATACACTTATAGATGGATTATTTTGTATTCATGTTCTTGGACATCAATTTTATATAACATGCTAACTAATAAAATATTGAATAAATTTTTTTTACAAAATATTGAGAAATCGAGGATTCATAAGTACCAATTTATAATTCTAAAATTTTAAAATTAAATTAACTCTAGTGAAGATAGTGAAATCTAAATATGCCCACTTAGTTTTATAATCGACCACTGCACCCGCACAAGGGACAACACAAAACTCAAAACATTCTATACTTACTTTTTTTACCTCATTCGATTGTTCAGATTTATGATGTCCAATCAATCACTAACCTAATTTAGAAAAAATCCATATGGGTTTTTAGTTTCAGACAGTACCCCAAGATTAGGACGTCTGCCCATAAAAAGGAAAAAGAAAAGAATAGATTCTCCAGTGCAGTCCAGTCCTCCTGTACTTAAATCAAAAAGGTTGGATCTCATTCCACCACCTGCAAGTCTGCAACTCCAAGACACCATTGTTAGTTCCAATACAAACCCTTTTTATTACTACTATCCCTTTTATATTCAAACCCAAATTAGATCAAATTGGATACTCCAAATTCAGATCTAAATAAATTTGTCACATCTGTAACATGCTGTTACTACAATTTTCTTGATATAAATCCTCTCTCTCTCTCTCTCAACTCCGTCACTTTCATTGATTGATTGCCTTTATCCAGCAATCGCTATCACCACTAATTAGGAACATGGGGACTATTTCGCGCTGTGATTCCAGGAATGAATTTCAGTTGACTTACTCCAACCACCGTGCGGCGGAATGCGGCGGCTACAACGTCCCTGTGCAGGCGGCCGAGATGGCCGGATTTCTCTCGTCGCAGCAACAGATCGGCGGCGCCGGAGAAGCTCAGGTGCCGTCCGACTACTTTGGCGGCGTCTACGAGTATATAAAGCAGATGCTGATGGATGAAGACGACTTGGATCACCGGCCATGCATGTTCCAGGACTGCTCCGCCTTGCAGGCCGCTGAGAAGTACTTCCGCGACGCCCTCAGCTCCTCCCCGCCGCCGCCGTCCTCCGCCGCGGGAGACTGGAATCGCGATTTGAGCGATTCTCCGTCTCAATGCCCTCCGTGGATGTCCGCCGAGCCGTCGACGATTTCCTGCGATTTCGATTGGCTTGGCGTGGAATCTAATTCTGCTATTAGTACAAGTAACGGTGGAGAAATTAATGGCGTCCAAAATCTTCTCTTCGGTGATGATTATAGAAACTTCCAGACACTCGTAGGGGAAGTACCAACAGACGCACAAAACTCCGGCGGGAGGAAAAATCGCGGCCGCGGCGGCGATTGTGAGGAAGAAGAGCGCAGCAGCAAGCAATTCACGGCGTACACGGAGGATTCCGTGCCGATGGACAAGTACGACAAGTCCTTGCTGTGCCGGAAGCTGAATCCCAGATTCTACGACGACTCGCAAAACGACGACGAATCCTCCGACACATCGGAGAGCGAAGAAGAAATCAGCAAAAAGCAGTACCGGAAAAGCAAGGAGGTGAAGCGAGGAAGGCCTAAAGGCAGCAAAAAGAATCGCAAAGTAAGCCAAGTCGTAGATCTCCGCAGCCTCCTAACCCGCTGCGCCGAGGCGGTTTCCGGCTACAACACCGCCGCAGCGCAGAATCTGCTGAAGCAGATCAGAGATCAGAGCTCTCCCCACGGCGATCCCAACGAGAGATTAGCGCATTGCTTCGCCAACGCACTCGAAGCGAGGATGACCGCCACCGGCTCATCTCTCTACACCGCCCTAACCACGCGCCGGATCGCCGCCGCGGAGCTGCTCCGATCGTACCAAGCCTACGTGGCAGTCTGCCCCTTCAAGCGAATGTCGAACATCTTCGCCAACAAATCCATCGCAAAGCACTCCAAAGAAGCAGCAAAGCTCCACATCATAGACTTGGGAATTCTATACGGATTTCAATGGCCCTGCATCATCCAAGGACTTTCATTGAAACCAGGAGGTCCTCCTATGTTGAAGATAACCGGAATCGACCACCCCCAACCCGGCTTCAAACCGGCGGAGCGGGTCGAGCAGACGGGGCTCCGCCTCCGCGACTACTGCGAGCGATTCAACGTCCCCTTCCAGTACAGATCCATCGCCAAGAAGTGGGAGCAGGTCGGAATCTCAGATCTGGAGATAGATCGAGACGAGATGGTGGTGGTGAACTGCCTCTACCGGCTGAGACACGTGGCGGACGAATCCCGCGACGCCGTGCTGGATCTGATAAAGCGGATAAAGCCAGATCTGTTCGTGCACGGGGTAATCAACGGGAGCTACAACGCGTCCTTCTTCGCGACGAGGTTCAAGGAGGCGCTGTTCCATTACTCGTCGCTGTTCGACATGATGGAGGCGACGCTGCCGAGGGAGGACGGTGATCGGCTGCTGTACGAGAGGGAGGTGTTCGGGCGTGACGTCATGAATATCGTCGCCTGCGAGGGAACGGAGAGGGTGGAGCGGCCCGATACGTACAAGCAGTGGCAGATAAGGAACCAGCGGGCCGGGTTCGGGCTGATTCCTCTGGGAAGGGAGATCGTGGAGGAGGTGAAGGCGAAGGTGAGGTCGGACTACCATGGTGATTTTCTGGTGGAGGAAGACGGTGGGTGGATGCTGCAGGGATGGAAAGGGAGAGTTATGTACGCGCTTTCATGTTGGAAGCTAAAACACTGATTTCATTTCTTCTCCATCTTCTTCGTCTTCTTCTTCTTCCTGTATCAATTATCATACTTTCTCTGTTAATTTAGTTCTCAGAAGTTCAACAAGTCATCGTTTCGCGCCAATTCAATTCAGTCAATACTCATTTTTTTAAAAATTGATTAAATTAAATTTAAATTAAATATTAGTATCGTTATGGAGGACTCTAACCCTTGAACTATTGTCTTAAAATTAATCTCATTATTATTAAATCAACATAAACACGCTCCATAACTCATTTAATTGATAGGCTTAAAGGTTTATCAAATAAAATAATTCCTTACTAGTTAATTTAAAAATATTGAAAATAAAAATGATTGGTCATGAAGTAACTAAAGAATAAAAATTATTAGTGATGAGTTAACTAAACAAAAGTTAAATTATTTATATTATAATTTTATAGAAATATTATTTAAAATATAATATATTTTAAAATATAAAATTTATTGTTTTTATGCATTAAATATTTTTAGATATATTTAAAAATATTTTCTTTTATCTTTTATATAAATAATAGGTTCAAGTATAAAGGAATTGATGAATAAGTGAAATTATTTAATTAAATACATTAATATATGGAATAAATATTAAAATAACTCCTTATTTAAAGAGGATAGAGGTTAATTACTCGAATAAAAATGGTAACAAAAAATTACAATCTTTAAAATTTGAATTAACTTATCTTGTCACTTTAAAATTCTGAAAGGAGGCATGCAACTCTCACATACTCAGAACTTATTTGATTCCTATATTACCCAGTTTACTCAATTCTGCAGACTTGAGTTCGCATGAGAATCAAATTTTCAAAAAATATATATATAAATTATAAAATCTGAAATCTTAAACCAAAATAAAAGTAGCATGATAAATTAATAAGAATTTTTAAAAATGACTATATTATTTATCATTACCTAAAGAAAATAATATTTCTTTACTTTATTATATTAACCCTTGATCACTTAATTATTATTTGTACATTATCTTCTTATAATAAATAATTTATGATGTACATATTTTTTTATTAATAAAAGTTTTAACTGTAGTTATTTAATTAATAACAATGTTGATTATCCGAATTTTTACAACTGCCACTATTGTTTCAAGGTTCTCAAGGTGAAGAATAGTTGTGTTGGAAATGAAGCCCAAAATAATTGAGGTTTTAATTTATATTAATTGAAAAGCCCAGTGATCAGTTCTTAAAAAGAATTACTACGTTAAAACTAAAAGCCCAATAAAATTGTCCATAGCGTTGAATGTATATGCGTCTACGAAAATTAGTCGTCACATAGTTTAAAATAATAGTTGAAAATTGTGTTTTGATTGGATGGGGTCATAGAATATAATATAAATTTAAAATATTGAATATCGTGTGAAATCATATTAAAAAAAGCAACAGTTTTTTTGTGGACCGTCCAAATAGATGATAAAAATATACTCGTCTCATTAAAGATGGTCCCCTTTTTTCTGGACTCAGATCAAGATAATCTTTCTTTTTATTTATCCTAATACACTTAGGCCATGTTTGGTAGATAAGATAAGATAAGATTAAATTATCTTATTAAATCATGTGTTTGGTAGCAAATATGATAAATACATCGGCAAGGTATTAAACATTGAGCCCGTGTCAAAATCACTAATTTACCTTACATTTTAATCCTAATGAGGTGGTGAGATTAAAATAATCTTGATACACCATATAAATTTAATCTTATCATGAATACCAAACATGGCCTTTAAGTACAAAAAAAATTATAAAAGAAACGAGCCAACTTTAGTGAAACAGATGAAAATGGAAAAAATGGTCATCTTTAACGGAAAGGAGGGAGTATTTTTCATAGAAAAATATAATTGATAGATGTGTCATCAAATTTTTATTGGCCATTTATTCACATCATGTATCTCGATGTTTATGGATTATATATTTTGTACTTCCTTTGTCACGTTAGATAATCTACAATAATTTCGATATAAACATTAAATTTTAAGAACTGATTATAATAAAAATGATAAGAAATCATGTAATGATCTATAATTATATCCGAAAGTGATATATATTCTCTTTATTAGTCACTAGTCACTCTCCATGCAAAATCATTAAATCAATGAATAGTATAATAATTATAATATACATCCAATAATTGATACATTGTTATAATATAGTGGGGAGTAGTATTTTGAAGTGAAGATGCATTCACTCTGACCCAAAACCTTTAACATCAATACTACTGTTTATTTTTTAATTTCTTTTAACATCTAATGTAATGTAATAAGACTAAAATAGTGGAGTAGTAATAAAGAAAAGTAAAGCAGGCGGCAAATGTTACTAATTAATGAGTAGTATTATATAATTAGTGTTGCCCCAGATATCGGGTCGAGAGTTGGTTTCCGAGATGTTTCGATCCGAATCCGGGCAAAATTTATTCGGGTCCTACACCCGATGTGGAGGGTCCGGTTTGGTTGACCGGTCATGCCTTGCCCCTTACGTTTTGCCGCCTAACTTACAAGTTACAACCTTTCAAACATCCACCGGCGGCTCCCAGTTACCGGTTCTCTATTTTATTTCCATCCAATCATCTTATTTATTCAAAATTCCACTTAATAATAAATTATGAGCTGAGTTTAAATTTGATTTCGAGTTCAATATTTTTACGAGTTAGATAATTTTCGGCTTGATAAATTCATGAACATGTTCGAGTTCATTTGTTCACAAACATGTTCATAGATTTTTCATCGAGTATTGAATCAAGCATCAAACTAAAATAAATAATTTTATAAAATAAAAATTATATAGATTCGAGCTAGAGTACGATCAAAGTCTGAACTCGAGCTCGAAAATTAGTAATATAAATATCAAAAAAGCCGTGTTCGAACTTAAACTCGAATATATATTTTTAAATAATCCACAAATTGAACTAAAACAACATATCAATATATCAAGTTGAGATTGAGCCAAATTCAAATTAAGCTATCTAATATTCAAATTGAGGTGAATAGTATTCGATTCCACTCGGCTCGTTTACGACTATAGTCTTCTTTTGAGCCTGAACTGGCGGTATTATGATTCTATGGATTTATTTTAGTTTCACATTGGAATATGTAATAATAGGGCCGGCTATTAGGGTGTCTAGTTATTCATATCAACAGGTCCAGTTATTTTCTGAGTAAAAATCAGCACACACGCAAAAACTAAGAAAATTATTTTGCAATTCTCCACGTCTAGTTTTGCACTAACTTCCCAAAACAATTTGTCTATTTGATTTTATATTTTGTAAGACAATGTCGTAATATATTATTATTTTTAAATTATATTTTAATAAAATTTAAGGACCTAATTTCATAATTAGCACTGGACCTCGGTTTCGATTGAGTGGAGATGTGTAATAAGATATCATATTCTTGTTTTCCTTGCAATTAAAAAGTATTTTTAACACCTGGGTCAAACATTATTTCAAATGATTGTGTACAGATTTTCATTGTTTGTAACTCTAAATTCAAAACAATAATGTGTGAGTGTGAACATACCGTTAAATATAGTGTGAATATGAGTAATTAGTGAATTGAAAATTAAAATTGTCAATAGTTAAATAATTTTAAAAGTAAAAAATTCAAATATACAATATACACCATTCGTTCTAAAAGATTATAATCCTTTACGTTCGAGTTCTCGTTATCAAATTTAATATAATTAAATTGTTTAAAAAATCACTATACTTGAAATATTAAACTAATTTTTTTAATTTATAGATCACTTAAAATTTTGTTAGTATTTTTACAATAAAAATGTCTTGTTCAAAGTATTTCGTCCCTCTCTCAACCTATAGAATAAAAATCAATATCCTTCTTATAGAACCCCAAATTTATTCAACGTGTTATATAGTATTAGATCAGTCAAAGTCAAATACTCAAATAATTGAGTACTACTATCAATCAAGGGGAATTATGGGCATACTATAAATTTCATGGTCTTAGGCTGCATACTATCCATTTACACTATTTATTTCTATATATTTACTCACTCCTAATTAAATCAAAATTATAGTACTCAATTCCTTACATTTTAGTTGTTTACTTGCCATTTTTGGAATATCTCATCTTATTTATCTCATTTTCTTATTGAGAAAAAAAAATTAATACATAAGAAATTAGATAAATTTAATTGGTAAAACAATTAAGACACGAATAAAATGTTTTTTGGTGTATAATCTGAAATAGAGTGATAATTTGAGATCGGGACTTGTGACTTTTCTGGTCCTGACCGGAGTCCTAAGTTTTTCGAAATGGGACTGGAACTGGTATTGAGAATTTGAAAATTTTTTGGACACTCGATTTTTTGAAATTAATTTTAAAATTTGGGACCGAAACTCCCAAGTCTCGTCCAATTCTCACTCCTCATGTGTGATATGTTTGGATAAAAAGGGATTACTCCCTCCGTCCATGATAAGTGTATCATGGAGGAGTGGGCACGAGTTTTAAGAAAAACTATGATGTTATGTGATAATTTTGTCAACATTGAGATGTAATGTGATGTATTGTGTTGGAAAGTGTGTGGGTCCATATACTAAAAATGAAACAATATACTCTTTGTGGACGATCTGTTTAGGTAATAATGACACACTTATCGTGGACATAGGTAATACTCCCTCCGTCCCACTAAACATGACACCTTTTTTTCCGGCACGGTTATTAAGGATAGTGTATAAAGTAGTGTAAAAGTGATAAATGTGGTAGGTTCACAATTTTTTGAAGGGATAAATTTTACTATTTTTAAAATGTATCAAACTTAATGAGGCGTTCCAATAAAAAAAAATGTCAAGTTTAGTGAGATCGAGACATTAATGTTTATTTATAGAACGTGCATCATCATCCCCCAATCAATACACAAAGGCAGGCAGTAAGATTAATTAATAATATCATGATATAATTTTCAAAGCCTAGTGTCATCACACCCCACTCAAGCGAAACATTCCAAAGATGAACATATTACCACATTTCAGTCCAGATACATTAATTATTAATGTGAGAGATATCTCAATTATCATTAGACAATATTTTTAAAAGGAGCATTTATAAATATTATATTATCAAGTCAGTGACTAGAAAGCCTAGGTTGCTAGTAGTATTAATTATATTTCTCCACTGGCCCCATTACTCCTTTCTCTAGTATAATCTTTATTGATAAAATATGTGATTTAATATTTGAAATATAAATTAATAAATAAACTCAAAACTAAGCAATATATCATTTAGTTATTAAAATGTATACTATAGTACCTTGAATTATGTCTACCAATATATCATATCATACAAACTAAATTTAGTTACTTCATGAAATAGAGTACTTAATATGATCAATGCATTTGTCAACATTACAAGTTTTATTAAGTTCTAATCATAATTTTTATTTATTAGTGCTATTTATTTTATATAAAATAAATATTAAATTTTAATTAAAAAATAAAAATTAATTAATTTTCATTAAAAACATTATTATTTATTTGCATGTGGCGTGAGAAGGAATTAAAAATAGTCAAATTTAATTAAATCTGTAAGAATTTTTTGATTAAATCTGACCACCTTTATCACTTTTACACTACTTATACTCTCGTTAATACCCGTTGGGACGGAAGGAGGGATTAATATTACGCGTTAAACTAAAATAAAGTATAATCCCGTGTGAGTCGCTGATTCAACTTTAGCGAGTGACTCAGTGGACCAGTGACAGTGAGCACGCATGTCTCCTTCCCGGCATCTTCCTCCCTCTCCTCTGCTCCTTCCCTCGTTTTATCACTATTCAATCTCTAAGTGTATAAAATTAGCGTCCGCCTTTGTATGAAATTCTATACACTTTTCAAACTCTAAACGTCTTTTTCTCCCGAAAATTGTCGGATTTTTCGATACCGCGATTCATCCCAACCTTCTTTCAGGTACTCTACCGATTACTTCCATTTTTTATTGCATTCTGCGTGCAATTAGAATATTAATTTGTTTATTTTCGATGTGATTGCAGATTTGTTTACCTCAATTTGAGAATAATATATCTGGAAATCGAGGTTCTCTCATCTTATGAATACTTTGGTCCAAGGGTATTTGGCTCCGATGAGCGATTTCCAGCCGAATTGCCGCTCGAGATCAGTTTTCTCCGACGAAAATGGTGGTTTGGATTTAGGGCGAACGTTCAACCTCGTAGGTGGTTCCTCATTTGACGATTCTCCATTCGAAGCTGGAGATTCCAATTCTGTTTCCCCCAATGGAGGAGGTTCGTGTTCGTCGCCGGAGGGGGAGACTTCCAAAGAAGAAATAGATCACTCGGATGCAATTCTCAAGTTCATAGACATCATGCTCATGGAAGAGGAGGATTTGGAAAACAAGCCGTGCATGTTGCACGACTGCTTGGCACTCCAGGCTACCGAGAAATCACTCTACGATGTCCTCAACAACAATAATTTTGATCCTCATCAAACCACTAGCTTCGATGGCAGCAGCGGCGGAAGCTCGTTGGATATCACCAGCTTCCTCGACTCGAGCTGGAGCGATAATATGAGAGAGTTCGAATCTCTGGTCACCCCCTCCGAGATTCAGTACTTGCAGTCTCATCCGCCGCCGATCGACGGTATAATCACCCCTGCTCTTCACCAGGTAACGCAAATTAGGGAACCGAATTCGCCGAGGGAGAAGAAGCACCGATTTAGAGAAGACAGCGGCGATTCCGCGGAATATCACCGTAGCAACAAACAATTGGCGAACAACGTCATCGAATCCGAATTACCATTGGAGATGTTCGACGAGGTTCTACTCTGTTCCAACTCAGGCAACCCCTCAATCTCCGCCGGCAACAGATCCGATCAATCCGAAGCGAAGAAGAAATGGCAACAGCTCCAGCCGAAAGGTTCTGGATCGAGCAGAGGGAGGCCCAGAGGAGGCAAAAAGCAAGCTGCGACGAAGGAATTCGTAGATCTACGCAGTCTGTTGATGCAATGCGCGCAGGCCGTCGCCACCTACGATAGCAGAACGGTAAACGCTCTGCTCGCGCGCATACGTCACCATTCTTCTCCACATGGCGACGGCACCGAGCGCCTCGCTCATTACTTCGCCAACGCGCTCGAGGCGCGTGTGGCCGGAACTGGCTCCGCCGCTTACGCCCCCTTCGCCGGCAGAATATCAGCTGCGGAGATTTTGAGAGGTTACGAAACATACATCACGGCTTGCCCTTTCAAGAAAATGTCGAATGTTTTAGCCAACAAAACTATCAGAAAATTAGCCCACTCCGCAACCACGCTTCACATCATCGACTTCGGCATTCTCTACGGATTCCAGTGGCCCTGCCTTATCCAGTCCCTCTCCGACCGACCCGGCGGGCCCCCGAAGCTCCGGATCACCGGAATCGATTTCCCCCAGCCTGGGTTCCGCCCCGCTGAGAGGGTGGCCGACACGGGCCGCCGTCTCGCACGGTACTGCGAGAGGTTCAGGGTCCCGTTCGAGTACAATGCGATCGCGCAGAAATGGGAGACCATCAAGGTGGAGGATCTCAAGATCGAGAAGGATGAGCTGGTGGTGGTGAACTCGTTATACCGGCTGCAGAACGTGCCCGACGAGACGGTGGTGGTGAGCAGCCCGAGGGATGCGGTGCTGAAGCTGATCAAGAAAATCAACCCCGACATGTTCATTCACGGGGTGGTGAACGGGACCTACAACACGCCCTTCTTCGTGACGAGGTTCCGGGAGGCCCTGTTCCAGTACTCGTCGGTGTTCGACATGTACGAGGCCACGGTAGACCGTGAGGATCCCAACAGACTGCTGTTTGAGGAGGAGATATTCGCGAAGGACGTGATCAACATTATAGCTTGTGAAGGGACGGAGAGGCTAGACCGGCCGGAGACTTACAAGCAGTGGCAGGCGAGGATCGTGAGGGCCGGGTTCACGCAGCTACCGCTGGATCAAGGGATCGTGAGGTACGTGAGGAAGAAGGTGAAGGCGGACTACCACAAGGATTTCTCAGTTGATGAAGATGGAAAGTGGATGCTGCAGGGATGGAAGGGTAGAGTTCTTCATGCCTTTTCTTGCTGGAAGCCTCACCATAACTAATTTCTTCAAGACAATTCGTTTTGTCTTTGCTAGAAAGAAAGATTACATCTTTCATTGCTTTTTTCTTTTATTATGGAGAAGATTTTGCGCTCAAAATTTGGAAATTCAATGTTTAATTTGACTCTGTTCTTTCTTAGTGAATTTGTATAGGACGACTTTTGCTTACTATAATGTTCTCATATAAAAACTCCAAAAAGAGCTATAACGTTCTGTTTATGCAAACCTAGTATAAATCCCATAAATACAAGCATCAGTATGATGCTACAAAGATCTTAACTGAACTGTAAGGACAAAACTTTCGATTCGACCAAGATCGTATCATCATCGTAATAAGAACAGAGTCGACAGAGAAGCTAGGCAACTGAAGTGCCAAAAAATAATCTACAACATATCATCACTAATTAATTTAATCAACAATTGGAGAGAAGCCAGAATAAACACAAGAAGATCTCTAACAACAATCACTTCCTTTTGCTTTCATGCTTAGGAGTCCGTACTCCGTGGAACATCAGAATCCAGTTTTTCGTGCTTATTTTGTTTCCGTGATCTGCGAAGTCTAGCTGATTTCGAAACCTGGTTATCTTGTTCATTCTTCCTTGACTTATTAGGAGCCTCTGCTTCTGCACCACCTTTGTGTTGCTTCCTCTTTTGATTGACATTCAAATCATTGCTTGCATCGTCCGATTCCGTATTGCCCGATGCACACTTAGCCGACGACCCAATTTTTCTGCAAAAGAAGTGTCTTCAGCCTTGACAAAGAATATTACAACAGATAATGATTAAGACACCTCAGAAAATTATGATCACAGGAGAATTTCAAAGGCTACTGACCTCAAGGATTCGTTCTTCCTACGATAACTAGTAACAGAGTCTTGATTGAGTTTCTACAAAAACAGATCCCTTCATGTCAGAATGCAAAGGTTAAAGAAACCAAAGAAACTACAAAGAGCTTGTCAAGACTCACTTCAATAGACGGGTTAAAACCTAGAAACGACATCCGGCCTCTTGGTGCCCCCGGCCGCGGATCTCCTTCAACCATAACGACACTACACGACACGAACCACGAACGAGATTAAAAGGTCTACGTATATAGAATAACACTCACATTGAAAGAATCAATCACAATGTTCACACATCATAGTTAACAAATATTCTAGGTTGGTAAAGAAGATCACTCAAGTAAATTTTTCCCCAAACCGAAAAATGAAAACTAGGTCAACAACAATACACACCTATTCACAGATTGCAATAATAGGAACAACAATAAGGATGAAATTGAAGGAAATAGAATGCCAATTATACCATCTTCTAACAGCAAAGGAGGCAAGGAAGTCTCCTGCACGGACGGCCTCTTCTTCTTCTTCTATCTTACGTTTCTCCTGTTTGTGATCGGACCTTCGCATAAACTAAACAAACCAAAAGTTAATAAAGGAGGATAACATTAACAGCATTGCCTCAAAAATATCATCTCTTGATTTGAATAGATAATACTAACGAAGGTACAGATAAAGGAAATCTGAAGAAAACTGAGATTAACTAAAAGTAAAACCTAATTAGTTGTAGTGGGAAGCGAAAGAGGCTGTACCTTTAAGTTCTTCAACATAGTGGAAAGTTCTCGCTCCGCCATTAGAGAATTCATCAGAAACTATGATACCAGATATGTATCAGCTTTTAAACAGCCTCTCCCTCTCTTATTTATAGCTTAAATAAATTCTAATTGTATTATAAAACGAAATAACTAAAATAAAATATATGTTCTACATCCTTATAAATGAATTAATTATGTATAGTATAATATACTATAAACACGTAACAAAACACATATTTATTTATTACAAATATTGATAATAATATGTTATTGTGTTAATGGTAATTAAAACATTGGTAAACTTACTCTCATTAGTTTTTTCGAATAGTCAAACTAAAAAATCCTTCATATTTTTTTTATTTGGAATTAAATATTTAAATTACGAAAGAACATAATCTTATAATTAATCAAAAATTTATCCTTCTCGTACAAATCTATTAACATTAATTAATTAATAATTAAAAAAAGTGATAAATATTTTGACTTGAACCAAAAATAGTTAAGGGTACCAATATTTCTCCAACAATATATTCGCATTAATTAAATAAATTAAAAAAAAAACTCTTTCCGCAATTTGTTAAATATTTAATATAAAATCGTGTATATCTGTTTATGCAATTTATCCCTAAAAATATTCAATACCAAATGGCTAATACTATTTCAATTGTGACAATTTTATGTTCTTAAAATATTAAAATATTTCAATTTTATTCTTCAATTTATAATTGATTAGACTCATTATATTTCACGCATGATTAAACCAAATTCCACAAATTTTAGAAAAATAATTTTTTAATGATTATGAGTTGACAATAATATTCTGATTCGTAATTATGCAAAATAAAAAGACCATCTTAATTAGTATATATAGTATATGTGCTTATACTAAAAATAGATATATAAAAAAATGGCAATTGGTAAAATATAAGAAATGATTTTATCCTTCCATTACAATAGATCTAATGATTGTGATTAATCCCTTAATTTTCGAAAATTAAGTTTAAAAACGTGTTGCATCGTTAAATTACAATGCAAGAAGGGGATTTAAGTAAAAAATTCAGCGGTTCCTACAATCAAAGTATTCAAAAATTGATATGATACTATTAATTACGGAACTGCAATAGGAAAGAAGAAAAATTTTCTCAACCGTCGTTATTTATTGTTGCACTATATATTCATGTAATTTGCATTAGATATATATGTAGTGTTGCACTGTAAAATTACGTAATTTGTATTACACATATATATTGTACTACCATTTAAATTTGGTAGTTGGAGAAATTTATGGGATAACATAATCTTCTAAAAATATTTGAAAATTCCCCTAATTTCGAATTACAAGAATTTTAATTGGGAAACACAACCGAAAACAACTTCATATATACAATACTGATTTACGCCATGTTGATTCACAATCAAACGTCTGATGCATTACATTATATTTATTGATGCATTGTAATATGTAAAAGATTATAAATTGATTGATACTGAAATTATTTCATTTTAATCTAGATGACAATACAATTTACATCTATATATCAATACAATTCACATGTACGTGTTGTGCAATATAATATTATTAAAGGGTAGAGAGATAAAATAGCATTGCAATTTATACGTGTATGATAATGCAATTTATATCTATATGTCAATGCAACGGTGAATCCCGGCGAGATCACGCCGCCAACTTCAAATTCATTCCCTTGATCGTGAGGTTCGTGACGGCGTGGACAAGCGACAGCCATGTTTCCCGACGCACTCGAGGAATAGAAGCAACACTGTAGAGATGGTTATCCAACAATCAATCTCTTCGTCGCTAAAGCCAAAAGAACCACCAAAAATATCTTCAAAACCTCTATTAAAACCCCATTAGCATCTCCATCGCCGCCGCGCTCCTCCGCATCCAACGCACCGGGGCGGTGAATGATGTTGCGATGTTGCAGCCGCGACGATCATGCAAGTGACGGCGGCGGATGAGAAGAGGGAGATGTGGAAGAGATTAGTCATAAGTCAATCTAAATTGTCGTATAATTCTCCTAACAAGATTCAGCATTAATTCACCTATTTAAATTCATTAATCACAAATTATGGTAACTGAAATCCTATAATCTTGCATGATTTGATGGTTATGGAAATATAATATTAATATCTAGTTAAATCCCTATAAAAATAACAAACGTTGATTCTCTTTCATAATATAAAATTACATGTTTAATCTTCTGATTGTATTTATGTCATATTTTAATCATTTAAAATTCGAAAACCGGGCGATTATTTTGTACCATAGGATTAGAAAAATGAAAGCTCAGATTACTTCTTATTTTCTACTATTGAAAAACCACTTTTTATATGATTTACATCATCTCTCTATATATATAAATATATGATCAAATAGAAACAAATCCTTATGTTTTATATAATCAGTTGATGAATGGACCACTTAGATCTAGTTTTAAATTATTTGCAAATCTTTTTGGATAAGATGTAAATGATAATATAATAAATTTAGATTAATATGTTTTTTAAAATCTTGTAGACAATGTTTTTTTTTTCTGATGTATCAATATCACATAATTATATTATATTATTTTTAACATTTTATAAATAAATATTAATTATACCCTAATGAAAATTTTCTAATCGCAAAGTAATAATTAGTAATAAATTTGGAGAAAATCATATTGGAAAGATATTATTGAGGAGTGAGAAATGAATAAAAATAAAGATAATCACCTAATAATATTATATTGAAATTAAAAAGAGTAAAAATAGCTTTTAGATGTATTATTGTTATAATTATAATAACATAATTATATTTATAAATTTTAAAATATAAAATAATATACATATATATAACATAGTTAAATAAATAATATCTTAAATCAAAACAAAAAAACTGAATAAGATTGAATTCTAGTTAAATATTATACTCCCTCCGTCCATGAAACAAGTTCCTAATTTACCATTTCCGTCTGTCCACAAAACATCTTCCTACTTTAAACTTTCCATTTATGGTAATAGACCCACTACACTCTTTACACACAACTCAATTTAATATAATACTAATTAAGTGGGACTCCTATTCCACTCACTACATATCATTATTAAAGTTAAAAGCACTACATTAAAATTCGCACCGGGTCAAACTAGGAACTTCTTTCATGGACGGAGGAAGTATATAATAGCATGAGGAACCAAACTTAGGAGCTTCTGTTTGAAATTGTTCATGAATTAACGTTGCAGATTCTCACAATACTTTTGGATATTCCTCTTATTAAAAATCATGGTATGAGAATCAAAGTTGAACAACAACATTAATTGTACGGTTTTTGAATTCTTTTTAACTAATTTAATTAATAAAATAGTACGAATTACTTTGAAAAAAAAATTCTAAAATAGATTCTTTATCTTAACTAAATAAAATAAATCAAAATCATTCTTTTTTTTTTTTTCATCAATGATATAATAAAAGTAATCATTTTTAATTATTTGATTGATTATTTAATCTCTCTTATATGTATGTGGATCGGATTAATATAAACTAATCCTTATCTATCCTTATCTGTTAACTAGGATCCAAATTATAATCCGTTGATTAACATGTAATGAATGGTTTAGATCTAATGAGTAAAAATAGGTATATTAATTAATTAATTAATATGATTATAATAGCATAGGTTAATATTTGAACCCTTATATACTTGTATATACTATATATATAATAGCGTTAGGAACTAAACTTATAGCTTCATATTTGAAATTCTTCATCAATTGATCGACGTCAACCTCACACCAGATTCTCGGAAGACTATTCGTCTTAATAAAAATCATGGTATGATCGTCAAAGTTGAACAAGCACAACTCTGTATTGGATTATAACCAAAGTTGATTGCATCTTTTTTGTTCTGCAGATTAGCAGTGATAAAGAAATTATGCAGGATAGTACTGATGAATATGATAGTGATGAAGATGTTCTGCAGAATAGTTCTGATGAAGAAGAAGTTCTGCAGAATGGTGATGAAGAAATTATGCAGAATATTTCTGGCGAAGAAGAAAATAGCGATGAAGAAATTATGCAGAATAGTTCTGATGAAGAAGAATTTCTGCAGTATAGTAGTGATGAAGAAGATTATATCGAAAATTCAATATTCGAAGAGATGTTTAGTTGCTGTCCAATGTCCTCCATTGAGAGGGTACGCACAATTACTATATAATATATATATATATATATATTGACTAAGTTTGTTTATTTTCATTATTTTTTTCTTGAACCAATGATGATTTGTTTCATATTATTGCAGGAGGAGTTGGAGAGGGGTGACAAGAGTATGTTCACCAAACCCTTGCATCTTACTAGGGTTAGGGTTAGGGTTAGGGTTAGGGTTAGGGTCGTAAAAGAATTGAACTGAATATCAATATTCACTTTAAACTATTCCAATTATTCAATTTGTTAGAAATTTGAATATTCAATTTAACTGTTTACAAACTTGTGACTAATGTTAAAATTGATTTTTTTTTTTTTCCAGTTATACTGCCTCTCTCAGCTCTTCATCGCCTTGGTATGTCATTTAAGTACACGCTTACGATATCGTTTTAATTGATATCGGTAGTCGTTTATGTATATATACGTAAGTCGATCGATGGTGTTTGTGCAGGGAGCATGGAGATTGAGTACCCTATGTTGTTTCAACTCACTTCTATCTCTGGTAAAGTTACTCATTGTGGTGTGCTAGAATTTACTGCTAAGGAAGGGGTCGCATTCTTACCTTCTTGGGTAATTTCTATATATCCTTCTATTAATTTCTCTATATATATATGTGTATATATGATGGTGATGGTGATGATGATGATTGATTGAACTCAGATGATGGAGTGTTTGCAAGTAGGAGAAAGTGATGTTGTGACAGTAACAAATGTTAGTTTACCAAAAGGGACATACGTGAAGCTGCAGCCTCACACAAAGGACTTCTTGGATATCTCCAACCCTAGAGCAGTGTTAGTTTAATTTCTTTGTCTTGCTTTTGTTTCATTTATTTGTTTGTTTGTATGTTTATATTGTCGTTTTGTCATGAAGTTTGGAGACGACGTTGAGGAGCTACACTTGCTTGACCAGTGGTGGAACCATTGTGATCCATTACAACAACAAGGCGTTCGCCATTGATGTGCTCGAAACCAAGCCCTTCCACGCTGTTTCCATTGTTGAAACCGACTGTGAGGTGGACTTCGCCCCTCCTCTGGACTATGTAGAATCAGAGAAACCAACAAGAAATATCATACAAGAAGGTAATTTCTTCAACGTTCAAAGGCTAGTTTTCTATTAGTACCATCATTTCCTATTCCCATTACGAATGCAAGGTTCTGTTTCTGTTGCATTAGGTCATGACTCGGAAGAGAAGACCAAGAAATCTAGCCCGTTCAGTGGCTTGGGAAGACGCTTGGATGGGAAGCCGTCGGCCCAGAAAGCCGAGCCGGTTCTGGTCAAGAAGCTCGAGGCGAAGAACTATGGCGGTAAAGGCAGTACAGCAAGCTCTTCTGCTTCTAAAAGGCTTGTTTTTGGTTCCAATGGGAAGGAAAAGGTAAGGATTTAGCATTTTGGTGTATTATGTTTGTCAAAATCTGAATTTCTTGTTTAATGAAGTGAGAATTAATGTATACTTGGAATATAGCAGAAACTTTCAAATGAGAGCAGTGAAGATCCAACTGTGAAGGAAGAAAAGAAGTTTAAGGCATTCACTGGGAAGAAGTATTCACTCAGAAGCTAAAGTCATTTCATTCCTTTTTCTTTAAATTAGTTTAGTTTAGTATTAGTCTTCCATAGATCAAACTTTATTACACTACACATAGTTTTTCATCTAATTTTTTTATTCTATTATTTGTTTAATTAAATCATTAAATTAAGCCTCTCAAATCATCAAGAAGAAAATGAGATCGATGCAACAAGGAAATCTGAACATTATAATAAAACATATAACATTAGGAGGTGTAGTTACAGTGACTTATAAAATCATAAAACTAGCAATGTCAATACAGAAGAAAAGGAAAAACAAGGAAGGAAGAGGGTAACAAGTGAAGTCAGTCTCTGCATTAGGCACTAATCAGCTCATACATAGGCTTCAATGGCAGCCTTTCCTCAATAGGGGGCATTAGCCTTTGTCAACAGCAGCTTCCCACAGTTCCGGAAATGCCTCCTTCATGTTACAAATGCTCTCCAACGAGTAATCCACGCCATCCGTTTTATGGGACGACCCGACCCAAACGGTATGCAGGCCTACGGCTTTCGCAGTTTGCAGATTGCGGATCGAGTCATCGAAGAACAGCTGCAGTGATGTTAGATGACATATCAGCAAGGAGGGAGGTGGTAGAAACTCAACATGATTGCTTTCTTTACCGTTTTGTGAGGGTTGATACCAGAAATCTTGAAAGCTTGCTCGAATGCGTCTTCAAACGGCTTGCAAAGAATTGGAGTCTTAGGGAGTTCTGCAGCAGCAAGAATCTTGAATTAGTCCTATAACAGAAAAGGTCGAGTAATGCTTAGAATAAAGTGTGCAATGATCTTTGATTATGATCTCACCATCACTAGGAGCTTGAGGCTCTTGAGAGGCTTTAGGAGGATTGAGTGTCTCAAAACAAATGATGTCTTCAAAGCAACCCTCTAATCCCAGACTACTGAGAACCTTAGCCACATGTGCTTCATTCCCATTTGAGAATATCTGTTGCATGCATTTATACATACATTATATCCTTAATATGTTTACAAGTTAAGTCATAGTAAGATGCATAGTGATAGGAACATACAACTTTTCGAATGGGAACGCTAAGCAGAAGGTCCCTCAAAGTTTGATCGGTCTGCAGCCAGTCGTAAGGCAGTCTACCGTGCACGAAGCTAAGCAAGACAAGATCATGCTGTCATAACACTGTGCAATGAAAGGGAGAACAAGAACAAGAAGAGAAACATAGATGAATAGTTCAGGTTACCTATGATAGTCATCGTAATCGAAATCGTACCCGACAGCCTGCAAGAAAGAAGGGTACGAGACATCGTTCATCAGCACGTTTCAACAAGACTCAAAGACGAACACACGCACACAACGAAGGCCCAAATCCTACCCGAAGACCGGCCATGGTTGTGCCATAATCCTTATATAGCTCAGCACACATAGTAGGAACTTTCTCCTCCTCTATGCCTAGCTTAGTGATCATATATTCTAAACACAACATATTGCAATATAAGGGTTAATACGTAAAATTACCCACTTTATAAAAAAATACATGTTCGAAATAAAAGATAAAAAACACTCTGCATTACATCATAACATGTGCTCAACAATCACAAAAATTAAGATTTTTTTTGTTCATACCTCTAATGTTCTTGGTGCACTCTGTTGATATACCAGAGCTCAGAGGGTATAAAGTATCATCCACGTCTAAAAACCAATGACAAATCCCAACCTTAAATTAATCAAGAAATGCAGATGCAGAGAACATGAATCCAACAAAGAAGAACTCACCAAAGAGGAGACAGTCATATGTTGTCTCTGTTGCATTCTGATTGTCATCCTCATTCTCCATTTTGATTTTCTAAAAATCTGGTAAAATCCAAATGGTTTGAAATATGTGTATAAGTAATTAAACAAGAACAATTTCAAAATAGCAAGATGAGTATCTAATATCTATAACAACTAAACAAATGTTATAGAAAAAGACAGAGAATTGGGAGATGAAAAGAAGGATCAATATATAATAAAGAGAAGAAAGAAAGCAACAAATCTGTGTAATTTAATATGCATGGCAGTTATTTTTTGCATTCTCAATCTCAGATCTGGAGATGATTAGATTAAAACTGATCAATCAAAGAAGGAAATACAAATGAATATATAAGAAAGTCACCGCATCTTTGAACGTTTTAAAACCATTTTGAAGAACATATACAGAAAACTGGGAATCAAGGAGATTAATGCATGCACTCACGTAAAAGGCAAAATTAAGAAAGAAAAATGGAATATGTTTGGGAAACAAGTAAAGAAAAGATCCCTTGATTTGTAGACATATATACCAGATTATGATTTAGAATTTAGAATTAGGGTAGAGAAGTGAAAATAGTTGACGGAGGTGGTTAATAGAGAAACAGGAAGCATTAAAAACCACCATTAAAGCAGTTATTATGCAATTAATTGTAATTATTATTTATTTAAAATTTTAAATTAAAAATATGGAGTATATCTTAATTTTTTTATTCAACTTAAAAAAAGTAACATAAATGGTTAAAAATACATACTTTATCCATTACCATAAAAAATTTACACACTTTTATTTTTAATAATTATAAAAAATTTACACACTTTTATTTTTAATAATTAGATTCATATTATTAAACTACTATTAATTACTCATAACATATTTAAGTTATTTATTAATTAAATTTTAACTTTTCTTTTACCTACGTACATATATTTAATTAATAAAATGTGAAACTCTTATTCCAAACAACTTAAATATGTTATGAGTAATTAATACATATTAGTATATATTTTAACAAGTTATTTAATGAGACTATGAGATATACTAACATTTTAATTGTATGGAGTAGTAATTAATGGCGGATATTTTTGAAGATGCTACTCTATGTATTGACGTTAGCTGTAAATTATGCTCTTCCACATTTTTTTAAATCTATATAAGTAGTAAATACAACCCTAACATTTCTACGCATTAAAAATATCTTAATAATATATTATATATTTTTAAATAATATAGTTCACAATATTTTTTTTTCTTCAAATTATCCATAAATCTTTACGTGTCTATGCAAAATGATATAAGATAAATTAAAATAAAAAGATTAGATGTGTAGGTTAAAATCTTTATAAAATAATAGAGAAATTTAAATTATTAGCTATTTCAATTATTGAATTATGATATATATATATATATTTTTTCATAATTTTAATATACTAGATAAATATAATTCGTTTGTAAAATTTTGAATATAATTAACCATTTAATGTTAATTTTATTATTTTTTTTCCTTTAAATTACTAACTTAAGAATCTTCTAAAATATAACTCAACTTCGTACTAATCAATTTTATATAATAAATTGAGAATTATATATTAATAAAAATAATAAATATTTGTTGATAAGGACTTGACTATAAGCATAACACTTAATTTAAAAAAAATGAGTAGTAGAGATTAAGTTCACATGAGAAATAAATCATGAATGATTAATCTTAAAAAATAATTAAAATAATAAATTTGATTTAGAATATGAATTATTGGACACAAAAAAAGTGAGAATCTCGTCCGATTTGTAGTACAGTAATTTCATTTTAAGATATGATTATTTACTCTTTTTCTCCTCATTTTCAATTTAACACACATTCACTTAAAATTTACTTCGATTATTGAAAATACAAATTTCTTTTCCCACTGAAAAATATTCACTTAATATTTTATTAAAATATTGTTATATATTTTGGGGGATGTATAGAGTAAATAGTAATGCTAAAACTAGTACTCCTATTTTGTTGGGAAGTGTACTCCAGCACCTTTCGGATGGTGGATTCTCCGTGTATCGTACCCGAGAGATTTTATGGGAGTGCGGTCTGTCTCATTCGAAAAGGGTCTGCACTACCATTATTGACGAGATATTAAATGAATTGATTAATACTACTCATATCAAGACGGTGCATCATCTTTTCAGGTGACTCCTTAATAGAAACTCTAAAGTTAATCGTGCTTGGCTGATTTTATTTTGATAAAACATCACAATCTTATTTTACCATGACATGATGTACAAATTTTGGTGAGGACCCTACCATGTGTATATGTTACTCTCATATCTTATCTCTAACTTAAATACTTGCAAAATTAACTTATAAATCTCTTGACATTTCTTACTACTTTTGGAAAGGATTTGATGCTTTTTAACCTAGATAATTATTCACAAAATTACTTTTACAAAATTACAAATATGAGCTAACAATAACTATATGAAATAATCAATTTTGCCTTCAATTATTTCTATAGGAGAATTGGATTTCACATTAGTATTTGAAATAGAATTTGTGTAAGGGAGGATAATTTGATTTCACATTAGTATTTGAAATAGAATTCGTGGATTCATTATTATTTTTTTATCTTTTACATTACTTCTTATTTTATGTAAAAAAAATAAATTATTTTTAATTTACGTAAAAAAAATAAATTATTTTTAATAGAATTGATAAGAGTATCTCATAATGATGCAACATGCACTTATTGTATCTTGACTAAAAAGAGCCTCTCACAGTGTAAGTTTGACCTAATTTGAGACTATACAACATAATGAATGATACATCACCTCTATGAAAAATAGCCTAAACTTTAATGCAACGCAAAAAATATTAAAAATAAAAGAAAAGTATTACACACAAACACATTATATTTGTTTTTTAAATATATAAATTTATGATTTTTTTTTCTTTTCTTATTCTTTTACAATGTTTTTTTCGATCAAGTCGTAATTTATGTACAATCTAACATATTATTCTGAAACATTTTATTTATATTGACATGTATATAAAAATGACACGTTAAATTCTATATAAACTTAAATTTAGTAGGAGAAGATCGTAGCATATTTATACATTTATTGATCAAATTGAAATCATGATGAAATATTAATAAAAAGAATTGAGATTTGAAAATGCAGTATAATTAGAATTATAAATATAAATACAAATAAAATTAGAAGAAGGAGGAAATGATGGGAATGGGGGGCAGAAGGGTTGGGGGCCTAATAATAAAACCAGATCCAGCATAAAATTTGTCTGCAAATTATAAAGTAAGGTGCAAAGTATGACCATTTAATTTAGGGGTGTCCAAATGAGTTTTGGGTCCGGAGTTAGTACTCAAAATACCCTGTTGGGAAATATTTTATAAGTGTTTTGATTCAGATTCCAATACCTCCCCTGAAAAGATGTAATAAGACCAATACTGAATCTTAGTGTTTTGTCCTAGAACTCATATGTTAGGGAGTTCTAATTTTTTCAGGTACACTGAAGACAAGACTGAAGATTCAATGTATCCCAAAACTGAAGGTCCATCCTGAAGTTTTGAAGTTGAAGCTAAAAGCTAAGTCCTTGCCAAACTGAAGATCAGTACTGAAGTCCCGCACTGAAGTCTGCACTGAAGCTACATACTGAAGTTCTCTACTGAGTGACAGCCTAGCTCGTAGGCATTTCCTTTTATGGCAAAAATCTCGGTTAGGTGAACAAGATCTTTCTGCAGACACCTAAAATGGCAAAAAGGACGAAGACTCCAACGGGAAGAATTCAAATTCAAAGCTCTATCTCACAACGGCTATATCCTTGAGAGAGCAGTATAAATACCCCGATGCTTCAAACGCTTCAAATACCGGTTACCCTGCTATCAAATTGCTATTGCTATCCCTGCTCTCAAGCTTTCAAGCACTCTACTTCAGAACACTCACGAAGCTCTCAGTTCTCATTTCTTAGTGTTCTTAGCGATCTTATTTGTAACCGAAGAACAATCATAGCATTAGATTTAGTTCTAAGCTAGTAGTGATCAGTTTGACTGTAAATCCAACCTTCACGGTTGATCACTGTAAGATTGTTATCTCTCCATTAAGTTGGAAACCCTCGACTAACATCGAGTACTCGTGGACGTAGGAGTTTTTATCTCCGAACCACGCAAACCAAATACTGTCTCTCTGTCTCTCTTTAATTCAGTATTGCTTATTCATCATATTACATCAACTTGAATACTGATTAAGTGAAAAGAGAAACATTGCATTAAGTTTTCTGAAACAAACGAGTAAAGATTTAAAGCCACCACATTCCGCACACTTAAGTTATTAGTCCATCAGTCAAACACTAAGTGTAGACTGAAGGATTCCTAACTGAAAGTACAACTCTACACTGAAGTTCCTCCCTTCAGTTCAGGAGCACAAAAAGTTTTAATTTGACAAAAACCGACTGGTGTATTCCCCCCCCCCCCCCATACACTCAGTTTCACTCGTTTCGGGACCAACATACCCGATACCCGAACACTTGATGATCGAGCTAACGAGTCGGGACTAGGTATTGTATCTTTGGATATCGGATACCTGATCGAGTATGTGTAATACTCAATATTGTTTATTATAAATTATATATTATTAATTAAACTCATGCATCCCCATGTGATGCTACAAACAAACAGTCATCAACACACGTATAAGTATAACACATTACTACTACCACCACCATTGTCTTGTCTAGAGATGGTAATGGACTCGGTTGGGTTGGGTCGGGTCACTTTATGTCCAGATCCGATTCATGATTTTATACTGAACATTTAAATCTAGCTCATGATCCAAATCAAGTTCAAATCTAAGTTCATGTGTGTCAGTTGGGTTTGGGTTGGGACAAAAAATTATTTTTCTATTTTTTTTATTTTTATATAATTTTGATTTTTTTTTAATATATATATATATAATTTATTTCAAAAGACATTTATATATTTTAAAATGTATTATATTTTTAAATATAATAGATACTAAATCAAAATTTATTTACTTACATATTGTATTGAACATGTCCATTCCGCTTATATTTATTATATATTAATAACAATAATATTTATATTATTTAAAATGTAATATTCCCTCCGTCCCATTATTACTGGCTTGGTTTGACCAAAATTGTGAGTACTTTGTGGCAAACCAAGCCAGTATTAGCGGGACAGATGGAGTATTAAAAGTTTTAATATACGGATCGAGTTTAAGTATATCGGACCTAAAATTTGACACAAACCCGCCTATAAAACTTAAGATTTAGGCTCATGATGTCAGTGGGTCGGACTTGGACGGGTCGGGTCATGTCTAAGTCTTGTCTCCACACTACTATATATTGTCCCACCTCCACCTTCTCTCTCTCACAAACAGAGCACAATCACAAAAAGAAGGCATTCTTAGGTGGTTTTGGGTGGATGATGGAGTACTACATGGATGAGAAATGGAAGCTATCCAAAGAAGATAGGCCACATTCCTCCACCAAACCATCTATCTCAAGAAGTTTCTCTACAAAGTCATCATCACTCCACAAAAGCTTCTCCCAGAAGAACCCTTTCGGCCTATCAAGGAGCACCTCGTCTAAGTCCCCGTCCCCGTCCCTCCCGAGAAGCTCGTCGCAGAGGTGCTCGGGTTTCACGCGCAAGTGCTCCAACTTGGCCAAGGAGCAGAAGGCCAAATTCTACATTGTCAAGAGGTGCATCACCATGCTTGTCAGCTGGAAAAAGAATTCAGATTCTTGATGCCAATACCATTTCTTGGCCTAGAAACAGCATACACACTTCTTCTTCGGACAATACGATCGAGAAGAGGGCGAGAGACGAGGAGAAGACTTCTTCGATCCTCAATGTAACTAGATTGAAAGGCTTAGATTCCAAGAGTGCAGTGTCATTAGATGTAAGATACTTTAAAAATATCTAAAGAACTTATCCTATCTCTTTTCACTTCCCACCTTATGTTCATAGATTGTTATACTTGAAACTAAATCCTTAGCAGCACTAAATGTTCTTCTTTCTCCAAGCATCTACTTTGGTGATAGAAAGATTCCTCAGCAGCACTAAAATTCAAGTACTGTGTACAAAACTGCTACCTCTCAGAAAACAATGGGAATCTTCACAAGTACCCATAATGATGTTGTATTATTAGAAAAAGTGTCACTTTCTTGGCTGCTTCTAACATCATCGTTTTGAGAAGTTACTGTCAAGGTATCAAATCTTCTTACTCTACTTTTACATTTCACTTTATGCACAGATAAAACAAAACTTACTGCCTTCAAACTCTGTCAGGTGTACAAATGTTATACCTCTGCAAATTGAACCATGAAACATCAACCATTTACCCAAGTTAAAATGTTATAGTCATCAAAATCAAATCTTTCTTACTGCTGTAAGTTTAATATAGGCAAAAATGATAACCCTTTAATAAATTACTATTACTATTACAGTTACTCATTTTGCTTCTGATCTCAATTTGGCAGATTGAGTAATCACTGTGTGTTTTCAGAAATAGTGATTAACAGCTATCTTATCTCTTGCTTGATATCAATGTTAAACCATGTGCTTTCTTGGGAGAAAATACAAGCTTACCAGAAATTGTTGGAATCCAATAAGTGCAAGGAGGGCCCTCCTCTCCATACTCCACCTGCTTTTATGAAGTACAATGTCATGTCACAACCACCTCTTTCATTCACTAATATCTAGTTTTCAAATTTAAGATTTTAATCATTTGTTAATCAAGATTTCAACTGACATGATGTTTACCAAATTTCTTCTGCAACATAGTTTCTTGAGACAAAAAAATGAAAATTGCTGCTTGCAGATCATAGCATTTTGAAGAGTTTTGAACCAAAAGTGTAGATTAAAAGATGGCATGAAGTTTGAGAACAAATACTACATTGCCAGTTGCTATTCACTAAAGTTTTGAAATGTTTGTAGAAACTAGAAACTGCCTTCTTAGTTTGTGAACTGAAATTGCACCTTGATGACTCTATTCTGCATATTAACTTCTATGAATCACAGCAAGAAGAGGACTCTTCCAATCTTGATTCGGTTCGTATCGATATTTTCGAAACTACGTAAACGGAGGGCATGTAAGCTTACCAAAAATAATCGAAGTTCCGGAAGTGCCAGGACTGCATTTTCTCCGGCTGATGTTTCGAGTCCAGAAATTCACAGCTGACAACCTTTGAACTGCAAATATAAAACCTTCCCTCTTGACATCATAACAGAAGGGCATTGGACGATTCAAAGCCGGAGTTTAACATGCCGGCAAGGAGACTTCGAGCCTCTTCTTCTTCTTCCCCATCTCCCATAAGGCCTTGGAGTGTCATGTTGTAACTAGCTGAATTAGGCACCATACCCTTTCCAGCTATTTCTCTTAGTAACTTCAGTGCATTTAGGCCTTGGAGTGTCATGTTGTAACTTGGATTGGTCGAACAAATTGAAAGCTTTTCGAGCATCTGAACATGGCAGTATCCATCAATTAACAAGACTATACTGGATGCCAAACCACAGTTCTTGATCTCATCTACAAATTTTTTGGCCTTTCCCAAATGCCTCTGCTTACACAGTCCCTCAATCGAAATGTTATACGTAACGACATTGATGCAACCCTCACTCACACATTTCATCGAACAAGTGAAAGACTGGAACAAAACCCAAATCAGTTATTCGACTCAAAACCTCAAAAACCTCACTTCAAATCAACATCTTAGCAGCAGCTTTTTATCAGAAACAGAACCACAGAGGTGTTGGCATCAAATCCAACTCTCCCCTTATTCTTCTTAAACACCAAACAAGCATTGTCTGATTCTTATATAGGATAATAGGTTTGTGCATGAAATAGGATTTTATAATTGTGAAAGATTATCAAGACTACATTTTCAAAGGGCTTTCTGCCTCATTCCTTTTAATAATAAAACCATTGCTAACAGCAGAACTTTGCCGAAATTGGTTGGTTGTGACTACAACATGAATGGTTCATTGCTTAAAGGGCTTTG
>JAPKLX010000037.1:705480-826883 GCA_026898415.1 Leonotis leonurus | reverse complement strand
GAGATCTTTTGCCATTAACGTTACTCAAAGAAGTTGCTGCACTAACATTTTTGATAGAGAATTAAGATAGCAACAGCAAGAACTGGATTTAGGGACACAGAAAACGACAAAGAAGATAAGAATTAACGCCAACCAAAGAAGCCATGCAATCAATTAAATATTATTCCACTTCAAAATAGAAGTATCAAGATTCACTATTTTAAGGTTGGAAGTTGATTCTTGGATAAACACACACTTTATCATCACAAGTGCTAGAGAGGAACAAGACTTAATTAAAGCCTTTTGCGGTAGCACCAACAAGGCAACAAATCTCACTCTTGCTTTATTTCCTCAAATGTTGAATGTAAGAAATGTACACAGAATTTTCTTTACAGGATAAGAACTGAATCAAGTAATTAAAAGGACTAATCCCATATCATAACAACTGCTATGGTTCCCACACCTAGGAGCACAGCCAAGAACTTGAAGAAGGGAGTGTCGAAGTAGCACTTGTCACGAGGTTTGAACCCTTTACTTATCAAATGATTGATGGCAACAAAGACGAAAACTCCACAGGCGAGTGACATGGTAATGGCGTAGATCCAGTCAGCGGTCCGGCCTTGGCTCGTGGAGTTGAGGGCGATGCCGATTCCTACGCCTACGGGGCTTGAGATGGCGAAGGCGAAGGAGTAGGCCACAGTTGCTAGGAATGGCCTCTTTGGAATCATCCTTAGAAGGGCTATCCCCATTGCTACTGCAGCGAATATCTTGTGCAGTGAGATCGTCCATAGATTTCTCCATGCATCTCCTTTCGTATCTATGGAGAAAGTTTTGAAACAGAGCAATTAAATGTAGTACACATGCAGAACCAGTTTGAATCATCTGTTCCATGATATTTACATCATGTCTTGGCTCTTTGGTTTAATTATTTTATTACATTTGTTATCAATGTGGGTATTTATTATATGATGAACCCTAATAAAGAATTGTTACTAAAATTGCAGCTTACAAAAATTTATACCCTAATCTTGAACTAAATAAATTTATATATATAACGGCTAGTTGGATTTAATGAGTCATAGTTAGTAATGTAAAAACTAAAACTGTTTGGCTCGATCAAAGGTCCTTTGAAGGTTGATTAGATAGTGAAACTAGCCAAGCTCGAATTTCAAAATGATCAGCTCATTGAATTTGCAAATATGCTCGAGTTCGTTTATTCACGAGCATGTTGTCGAGTTTGTTAACGAGCCTTCTATTGAACATTCAGTCAGGCCTAAAGTTAAAATAGTTAATTTTCTGAAATGATTGAGCTCGAGCTCGAAAATCAATAATTAATATGAATATCAAATGAGCCAAGAACTCGAGTTTAAACTCCTAAATAATATTATCGGGCATCTCACAACATGTGAAGTCTAGCTCAATCAACATGTCAAAAACTCGACTCGAATTAGAACACCCTAATATTATGAGCCAAGCTAGCCTAATATTTGGTTCGGCTCAACTGGTTAGGCCTATCTATACCTATGCATGCAGCTTGAATAGATACTTAACTAATTGGCTCATTAATTACCCAATAAGTGATTAGTGATATTCTTTAGTGAAGAAGTTAGATATAACTACCAACATTACTTCATGCTGCCTCAAGACAAGGTTTGATTGCGTAATTAGAAAGTAAAAAGAGAATTAATAATAAAAGAAGATGAATATGTATATATATATATATATAGTAATTATTACCTGCAACTCCAACAGCAATGCCCTCAAAAATGGAGTGGAAGCACAAGGCAAGTATAAGAAGAATAGTATCACCAACTGAAGCCGTCTTGACGAAAACCGGGTTCACCTCTTCCTTCGCGCCGCCTTCCACGTCAACCCGTCCGCCGCCGACGGCGTAGGAAATCGCGCAGTCAGCCAGCATAGTGAGGAGATACCCCGCCGCCGCCAGCATGAAGGCAAAAGGGTACTCCTTGGAAGTTAGGGTATCGAAAGTGGAGTTGGAATCGCTCAAGAAATGCATGAGAGCAGTCCCCAAGAACACGCCGCCGGCGAACTGTGTCCCCACCAGAAGAAAGCTCTCGTTCCATCTGTAGAAGTACGGCGACACTCCGCCGCAGAATGTGCTCACGAACATGATTACCAGACACCATATCTTCACCGCAACCAGCCCTTTCTCCTTCTGGTGCGGGAGAGTGCCGCTTTCCTCGCCGTCGTGGTCGTCGGCGGCGGCGCCGTGGCCTCTGATCTGGGAGAGGTGGAGGAGTAGAAGCACCAGCGACAGCGTGATCAAGAAAGTTGACTTGGAGGAAGCCATTGCAATTTGCAAACAGCGGTTTTAGTTGGAAATTGGTATTACATGGTTTATATGTGTAAGAGATTTGGTGTTTTTGCAGTACATGGGTTGACTTTGATAAGATTGTAGTACACATAAATAAGAATTGCAGTACTGTCTTCGATCATAGTCTACAAACCCTTCTCGAAAATGAAATGCATTAATGCATTTTTATTACACTGGTTTGGTACGAAATCAAGAATATTATATGTATGTATATAGATATATGGATAAGATTCATGTCCCATTTTTCTTAGTATTTGGTTACATGTTCAAAATGGTATATTTTATAATTAAATTTATCATTTTAATTATAAAAAATTATAAATTATATTTATTTGTTAATTTATCAACTTAAAAAATTATTAAAAGTGACGTTAAATATTAAAAATAATTATATAATCTATTTGATAAAATAAACGCTTAGTATTCACTATTAGGATTTAAGCATATAACTAAATTAAAGCATATAAAATTAAATTTAAAATAAATAAATAAAATATATTAAAAGTTGTTTATGAGAAACAAAAGTGGAACACTAAATCATACTATATGTGATTTTCTATGCTAGCCCTTATGTTCTATTTACTCATTTAATAAAAATTGTTACTCATTTTATTATTTTAATTTTTTTTACAAAATTATTAATTTATAAGCAGCTAAAACTTCTTAATCCAAATAATTGAATTAAATACGATAAGTTAAGTTGACTCAAACTGATCTTTACCTTAAGACGTGTGTCGAGCCAAATTGATTAACGATTTCATAAACGAAATGACTATTACTAATTTTGTATGGTTTGTATAACTTAATAAAACTATTATCTCATCTAATTTTAATATATAATATTTTTAATGTTTAATACTATTACTTTAATTGAGTTTTATAATTGATAAATTTGAAAAAACAATATATATATATATTTAAAAAATTAATTTTATTAATTATAATTTATTATATCATGAAAATTTATAATTAATAAATATTAATTAAAAAAATAAATTAATAATGAGAGACAAAATTGAAACTATGATGAGGTGCAACTTGTGCGTGCATGTTTTGTCATTTTCACAATTATAGATGATATAATCATGACAAGTTTTAAAAATTATACTTAATACTATATTAATTAATTAGAGTATAACCTATATTGATGAGGCGATAATTACAGGCATTTTGACCACGTGCTTTTAATTTTATTTCATTTTATTTTATCTTACTAAAACAAAAAACTAAATTATGCTAGAAGCAATGACGTAAATGCGTATAAAAAACAAAAATAAATCAGAAGAATTAATTAATCTATAAAGTAATATTCAATTAGGATTTTGAACTTTCATAATGCAGTTGATTATTGGAGTTGCTCAGCTCTTTAGAATATTACTTATCTTATATGGAAAAGACTAAATTCACACATATATTTAATTTTATAGGCACGCCCTCCTCCAGTTATGTTTTATATCGACATATCATCGAATCGGTCACTTGACTGGATTATTGGTACATCGGCTTAATCGCTTTATAAAAATCGGATGGCCGTAATAATTATATATGCTGGTATTTTGCGAAGTGTCATATATGCAAAAACGGATGCTTTTAAGTTATACTATATTCATAAACAATACATGTCCGGCATTTTAGAAATATTCTCACCATTCTCAAATAGTATGTCGTGAGAGAGTCGATACGAATTTTAAATAAATGCTAAAGTGTGTTTTAGTGGAAAATGTAAGTTTAAAATGTTATTTGTTCTATATAATCATGTTTAGGTAAAGAAACAATATATTTTTAGGAACAATTAAAATGGACAATAAAAGTACACCATTTGTAAGCGAGAGGTATGTTATATTTCTATGTTCACGAAAAATGTGTTGTGTGAGAGTATACACGAGTTTTAAGAAAAATGTATTTTTATTGAAAAATGAGACTATAAAATTAAATATTATATGTGAAATTTAAAATATTGAAAAGATTTAAAATATTGAAAATATATTTTTAATGGAAAATGAAGTATTATTTGGAACTTCACTATGAATTGAAGTTAAATGGAATAATATTGCAATTACATTAATTTTAAAAGGTGCATTGAAGATAATATTGGGGACATTGAATTTGACACCTTGAACACGACTACCTTAAATTTGTTTCAAGTCTGTCTCTATTTCTCCAACCTATGAGCCATGTACGACTGCTTCCACGTTATAGTCCTAACCATTTTGTATTAAATTGACCAATTAAACTATTCCTATTTTATATGCCAAACAACAAGAAAATTCACATTATACAGTACAATTTTTTTTTTAAATAGAAATACAAGCAATGGAGCTTTCGTTAAGATTTAAAAGAATGTCATATATTATTAACCTTTTTTACATACATGAGTTTACAAATTACAATATTTGGCTTGAGTCACTAACAAAATTGAACTTTAATTCCTAAAGGTAAAAAGAAAGAGAGTAATTTCAAGGAAGAGTAGTTAATAGACCATATTGCCCTTAGATGATGATGCTATTAGTGCTCCTATCCCTTCTCAGCACATACCTACTAAAAACCGAATTTGAATCCGAACCCGGATCCGATTCCCCGACACTCGCACTCCTCCTTATCGGACCTCCATGATCCGACCTTCCCCTCCGAAATATCGACCCTAAATTACCGAAAAACCTCCTCAGAGCGCCGCCCCTCCGCCGCCGCACCCACTCGATTCCCCTCGGGGGGCCGCCGTTGAGGCTCACGCTCCCTTCCACTTCCGAGTACACCGCGGGCATCTCCCCGTCTCCTCCGCCGACGAATCTCCCCACCGCGAAGCCGCCGCCGGGGAGGCGCCAAATCGAGAGGCCGACCGCGCCGGATTGGGCGGCGCCGGCGTCGGGGTCATCGACGGGGAGCTCGTGGCGGCAGACTGGGCAGGAGTTGTGGAGATTGAGCCAGGGGAATATGCAGTCCGCGTGGTAGATGTGGCTGCAGGGCATCTCACGCGCCTCCGATCCGAGGACGAAGGGGTCGGTGCACACGGCGCAGTGCGCCTCCGCGTCCACGTGGCACGGCTGGATCTGGACCGTCGGCAGCGCCGCCACCGCGTGCTTGCTCGCGGGCGGATTCTCCGGCCGGGCCCACAGGCTGAACCCGATCTGCGAGAGCCGGTCCAGCATCACCTCGAACCCGGATCCGAGCAGCGACTCCGACACAGCGGAGGGGAGCGGCCGGATCCCCGTACCCGACCCGTCGTCGTAGTACAGGTCGTAACTCCGCCGCCCGCCCCCCTCCGGCGATGACTCAGCCTCCGCGCTGCTCCGGAGAACTATCAGCGGATTGAACGAGGCCCCGTCGCGGCGGCGGCGTCTCCTGCGGTGACGCTCCGGCGAGAAATCAGTGGGGTCCACCAATTGGATGAATCCGCCGCTGCAGTGGGGGCAGACGACGGCTTCATCGGCAACGGAGACGATTCTGGTGCACTGGTAGCACCAGTAGGACGGCGAAGGCGGAGGCGGCGGTGATGAGTCCATGGGAGTTGCAGAGGGAAGGGAATATTCCGTCGGAAAAGGATGAGTTGATTGAAAGGGGAAGTATTAATAATATAGTAATTCCTATAGGAAAATAATTGACAAGTATGAGCTGTGAAGACAGAGAGAAAGCGATGAAAGAAAGGACATTACATTTAGGTTTGTGTCCAAAAATATGAATGTGGTTTATGTATTGTAATTTGTAGTAGGGAAATATCAAATAGCCTTTAATTAATTTAATTAAAAAGCGCGTCATGACGTGGCTATTAACGGCAGTTACCCTTCCATTACATTCCAGCCTACCTTCCTTATTTGGATATATTTAAATATGTCGAGTACCGATTACAATTTTCTACATACATATTAATATTACTACTATTTACATATTATCTAAATTAGCTGTAAAATCCAGATTTAAGCAAATTCAACATATTTTTCAAATTAACATGTAAATACATTTATTTAAAAAATATTTTTATATGATTCGGTTACCCACAAATATAGTTGGAACCAACTTTTATTAATTATCGATTGCTTTGTAATTTAGGATTTATATATGAGATGATGAGATATTGGTACTAAAATACATATTTTCTTTTTTTACCGGATAAGTTTTTGATTTTATTAAGTAACAAATTTATAAACAATTGAAGAAAGTATATACATGTAATAAGATAAATAAATGATTAACTTGATAAATAATTGATTAAAAAATATAATTATATAGCGAAGCTAACGGCGTTAAAACATATTACAAAGTGGACTGGTCATGATATTTTATAAAAATATACAAAATAGGGTAAAACAAATTGAATAACAAATAATAATATAGGAAATAAATTAATTAGTGGTCAAAAAAGGGGAAAGGCGCGGCGTGGAGAGAAATGAAAGCCGGCTAAGAGAGAGCGCGCGTAGAGACACGCGATGAAAGTCCTTTTCATTGTAATGAAAATTTCCACCCAATGACAAGTTGACAACTGTGCGTGAGTCATCTTCAATTCAACTCCTCCAATATTTGCCTTTATTTATTTATTTATTTATGAGATGGAGTATTTATAATTACCCCTTTTGAATAATTTCATACACAATTTAATCTGATTTTGGTGAATCATGCACCAACTGAGTTTGTAGGTATTTCATTTTTTTGGAATTTACGGTTCCTAATTCTATACTATGGAATGGACGATTCACATTTCAGAATTATAGAATTGTGTAATGATTTTATTTTGTTTTACTAATTTATATTTGAATTAAATTAAATAGCTTATAAGCTATTGCAATAGTTTATTTTTATTTTTTAAAGAGCTTATAAGTTTCAATAGCTTATTTTTACAACTTACAAGCTCTCAAATAGCTTAACTTGTTAAACACATTTAAGGAATTTATAAGCTATAAAACAACTTATAGGTTGTTTCAAGGTTGTTTAAGAGCTTGTAAGTATAGTTAAACACCCTAAATTTATGATTTAGTTCGATGGTTTAGCACTGAAATGGTTGGTTTCAAATTCAATATTTTATTTTATTACCTGATTAATTGTAAATTTTCAAGTGATGGACAACAATTCCATGTAATATAAAGCATGAAACTTAATAAGGTGAAAAAATATCATGTAACCGTCATATGACATTTTGATGGAATTTAAATTCAATCTCTCCACATGCAGTTAAGCTTTGGAACTAATTTCAATGTTTAAAAACCGGACCCGTCCGGCCGGTTAAACCGTCAACCGGTCTTGTGTTCGGTCCGGTTATATTTAAAATGGTTTTTTCTACTGACCCAATGTGAAATGTAAAAAATCGATAAAAAACCGCTGATCCAACTGACCTGTGAATCGGGGTCAACAGATAATTGAAAAAATCATAGCAATTAAAAATCTAAAAATAGATTACCCATTACTTACTGTAATTAATGTGGCTATTCAACTTCCTCTTTTCCGCCTTTTCAATTCTTTTCCAACGCCTAAAGGCTAAAACCCTATCACATAATCATATTTCAATTTAAAATTTGAATTTCTAATTACAAAACAAATGGGGTTATTACTTTGATTCACAAAAAAGAAGAGGAAAATCAAAAAACAAGTTTTCCAGTTTGCTCGTTTGCTTGTCGGCGACTTGGGGTAGCCACTACAAAATCAAAAGTAAGTTTCATGTTTATTTATTTTTCATGGCGTATTTCTCGATTTTGTTATAATATTTTTTGTTGTTAATTTCTTTTTTATCTAAAATATTCTAGTACTTTTAGTACCTTAGCAATTTTCTTTAATATGATTTTGTCTATTTAACTATTTATAGATTATAACTGGTTTATATAAAATAAATAGGTGTATACGGGTTGTCCAGATTTTTTTTAGCAGTTCGACCGGTTGAACTAGTGATCTAGTAAACCTCTTTTAAAACCGGTTCGATGACCGGTTCGATTTTTAAAACATTGACTAATTTAAATAAGAAAACGGTTAGTATTTCTGAAACCACTTGTAATAATAGTGTTTCAGTAGTTATACGTGTATACTCAATAATATAAATAAAGTAGAGCTAATATACGACACTAGAGATAATTCCATCAATTTCCTCTCCTACTAAGTATTTATCTTTATAAAGTAATTTTAAAAAGTTTAAATGATATGAACACAATCAATGATTGATCATACTTGTTTAATTCCATGTCGATCAGTACATATCCTTACAAGATCAATTACACAAATTACAAGAGCACGATCAAGTTTGATCCTCAGTCATGCTTATGTAACTGATCATCTCGGCAACCATATATAATTATACGAGCAATGATCTATTTTAGTTGTACTCATATAATTTCACAGTAATGTACTTTTAATAGTACTTTACTTATTTTTATAAAATATTCAGTAGGTTTGTGTAATAAAATTAATATATAACTATAGTTACTAATTTTGCATATAGTTTATGGGCTTTTGAGAAGAGTTTGTGTGGTTTTCCCTTATTACCATTTTAAAATGTAGATTTTTCTCAAATCAGTCGAAATTGATTGATTATTGATGAGTTACAATACGATCGAAAAGGCCGTTTACAATAATACAATTATTCATTAAAAAGATGCACAATAAAAACGAACAATGCATGACACAGTCTTAAATGCAGTTGAATTTGATTGTGGATGTATGTTCTTTTGTGTATAGTTAGGGAGTAATCGGAATATATTTTGTTTGGAAAGGCTTGTGTTGCTCTACGGTAAAAGGGGAAATAATTATAAATGTTACTTCAGGTGGGATTGCTTCACTACTATTGTCTGGTGGAAGATAGACATATTCGCATTTCAAAATTTCAAGAATGTCACTACTCCATCGAATCTTATATTGTCATTCAAGTTTCAACAACGATAGTTTATACTCATAATTTATTATGTCATGACTATAAATAAAAGTCATGGTTGATCATTAAATCATGTATGGTTGTTTTTTATAAGACATTTTTTAGTAATGACCAATTGTATGTAACTAACTAACTATACACGTCACTGAGTCACAAGTGAAAAATGATTAAAAAAATTTAGTATGTAAAAAAAAATGATGGGGTAGATGGTATAGAGGAAATATTGTATACAAAGAAGGTTTTTGAAACTTGTAATAAAGTTTATCTTTTACAAATATTTATATGCATTTATTTTTATGTTTTTGCATTAAAATTATAATTTTATAAATAATATTTAATTATGCTCTTATCAAATGATTAATTATAAAAAAAATATTCTTTGTGCATCATCCGTATAACACTAGTTACACAAATTACAAGAGCACGATCAAGTATCAATTGTTCTTGTTTAATTAATCATATCGGTAACCATATATAATTACACAAGTATGTTCAATTTTAGGTGTACTCGTATATTTTTCGAACACTTGCCTCATATCAACTTTCAGATCATAACTGCTCTTTTAGTAAATAACTAAAGATAATAGATAAATTAGAGACAAAAAGCTAGAAGATAAACAAACTAATTATAATTATCGAAATATCTCTCAAATGTTTACGAAATATCTCTCAAATGTTTACTAATTATTTTATTTAACTGTTGGCAGGTCCCTTTGTATGTAATATCCGGAAAGAAGGGGACTCAATGATTATATGTTCGTCAGAATCAGATGTAAAATTTTTGATGAATAAGGATCTCGCGAAAAAATATTTTGAGCAACTGGCCAAATCGAATCTTCAAAAACAATAATTAAAGGACAAGATACTACCAATTTGTTATAGAATCTACACGCTCACAATTTCAATATCCATACTAGTAATTTGGAGGAGATATCTCGAAAAGTATTTAATGTCCATTTTAGTCAACTCTCCATCATCTTTTTTACTTGAGTGGCATGTATTTCCACGATACTCCTATTTTCGGTTATATATATATATATAACTATGGTTACTGATTTCTCATATATTTTACCTAAAAACAAATATTTACCTAAATAATGTAATATTTCATACTCAAGTTACGATTCTATTCTTAATTGCACCAACAATAATTCCTTTATAGGCTCAAAAATTCTTTCTCCCTCTAAATTTAAAAGGAAAAAAGAGATTTCCGTGAATAAATTAAATATTGTTATTTGATTAATTGTTTTTTAAAATTGAACTTACGCTAGTCTTACATAAAAGTTATTTATTTTTTAATACTATAAGAGTTTCAATAATATAATTTTAAGTTTGAATGAGAATATGCATCAAAATTGAAATTAAGGCTTACTCAATTAATTACTCGTATTATTCTTAATTAAATTGTATATATTGAGAGTAGTTTGAATTTGTTTGAGCAAAATTTTGTAATACGACTCATATGTTTTGTGAATTTCATATGAATCAATTTAGTATAAATTATAAATTGTGAATATAAATATTTTTATTTTTTGTAGACGTGCATATGCAATATAGTAAAATGCAAACACATACACAATTGAGGCAATAGGTCTCGGGTTTGAGTCATTCGTGACGCGGTCATGTAATTTATCATTAATGCAATCCAATTTTTTTTTTATAAAGTAGACAAATTCATGGAAATATATATGATACCATCTCATCATCAATAAAAATATGATTTATTTGCTTATTTTGGTGACTATATCTTGAAAAAATATTTATAAGGGTATTGATTTACATTTCAAAATATCTCATGAAATATAGTATAAGCTCGTGATAGATTAGTTTAGCATGAGTCTTATTTTACGTAAACTAAAATGTTTTTGAGTTTATATTTATATACTACTCCAAGACTGAAAGACAAAGATTGAAAGACCAGAACCTCAAAATACAAAATATCGTATACCGAAAAATCTCAGATCGTAGTTGCATTGAAGGTTAGACTACAAGGTTTCAGAACTGAAAAGTTGCACCGAAAGTCAGAATATAAAAAATGCTACTTTCCAAATAAGTCAACTTGTACCGCAAGTTATAATTAAAAAAGATTGTATTTCAACATTAAACTCAATCACATGATATCTTTTCAATTAGACAAAATTTTAAAATCGTCCTAAAATATCAGTTTGCAAACATAAAAACTGAAATAAGGACAAAAATTACAATGAGAATATATTCAAAACTTAACCACTCGATTCTCATTACATGAACACTTCAACATTTTAAAACACATGTTACATACGTGAACATACGATTGTCAAGCATTCAAACTATCAAAATTATAGACTTTGAGTTTCTAAAAACCTAAGATGCTTTGATACTATTGTAAATTTTCAAGTTTTGTAAAAAAGTTAGAACTATATCATGTAACATAAGATAAATATAGCATAGACTTAGTCTAATACCAAGCTAGAAGTAATTGAATTGGAATTACATACAAATTATAATGGTTGGTCGCTGTAGGAGTACATACACATCCTATTTAGTTGGAAACCATCGACTAATCTCGAGACTTGTGGATGTAGAAAATTTATCTCTAAACCACACAAACCAAATATTATGTCATACTCTATTTCACTTCCACTTTTTTAGTTTATAACTGCTACTAACGATCTCATACATTCCCTAAATTGAATACTATATGAACGCAAAGTGAAACCTTAAAATATAATATTTTAGTTTTATGACAAACAAATTTTGAGTAGATCAAAAACTTTCGTACATTCTTTAATATAGATAATAGTCCAACAATCCAGCACTGAATATTGTTATTTGAACTGAATAGCCTAGACTGAAGCTCTTCCCTTGATTACAGACTTACCATCATGTACCAAAACGTGAACCACTCAAATCGACGTACGGTAACATTTCCACCAAGTCACTCGACAAATAAGAAAAAAAAACTAGAGAGTTCAAAAGAATGGAGATAATTTATATTACTTCAAAAATTCGATAGTTCTAGGTCATCCTTATCCAACTATAAGGTTCTACTAAGTTCGATACTTATCACTTAAAATTTAGTAAACTTTTATATATCATTGTCGAGATGAGACAAGACTTACTAGGAGGACATCACATTAGGTACATTAACACAAACAATAACAATTTTCAATTGGTGTATTCCCCTATCACCCCACGCATCATATAACTCATTTTGAACCAATTGTATATTCTTATAATTACTACACCCAATTCAATAATAAATTATGTTAACCTCAAAGTAACATTAATATAAAGTATTATCGAATTAATAAATTATTTTACAAGAAAGATGAGTAGTATTATAGAAAAGGAAGGAAAGGTAAAAAGAGAAAAGTTTGGGCAGTGTAGTCCATGACTTGCCTTCCTTTATCTTTCTATAGTTGTGAAGCAAAACCCTAAATGGGGTTCAATTCGCCGCCAGATTAATCCTCCTCTTATTAAATAAACCTCTGATCCTTCTTGTCTCACTCACTGTTTTTGCACAAACTTCATGCCAATACCCTTTCACTCTTTCTGAACCAGCTCCATTCGTTTTCCTCTCTCTTTTAATCATAATAATGGAATTTTGCATTTATTTTTGATTCATTGCAAGAAAATGGATTAAACTTGTTTGATTTACGGTTACACATCCTAAGCTGAGTGAGTTTTTTTTGGTCGCGTGGTTTTGATGATTTTAATAATCTTCAAGAACTGAGTTTTAATTATAACTGATGGTCAAAGTTGAGATTTTTATGAGTTTGGAACAGTTTAATACTCATTTTTGGCTGACGGGTTTTGTTTATGGGTGGTATTGTTGGATTAGATAATGTTTGGTTCTTGATGTGTTTATTGAGGTGTGCTAATTCGAGCTATTTATTTCTGTTTGTGGAATGAACAGTTGATATCTGCGGCTATCGAGTTTTGAGTTTGTGAAGAATCATGTTGTCTGAATTGGGTAGAAGGCCGATGATTGGGAATAATGAAAATTCATTCGGTGAAGAGTTTGAGAAAGAGATAGGTTTCTTGCTACGCCAGCAGAGGAGGGAGGAGGCTGATGATCGTGAAAAGGACCTGAATTTGTATAGGAGTGGATCGGCTCCACCCACTGTTGATGGTTCACTGAGTGCTGTTGGTGGGTTGTTCAACCATGGTGTTGCTGGTGCTCCGGCTTTTGCTGACTTTGCGAAAAGCAGTGGCAACCGTTTCTCCTCTGAGGAGGAGCTTAGGTCTGATCCTGCTTACATGTCTTATTATTACTCTAATGTGAATTTGAACCCGAGGCTGCCACCGCCTCTGGTGTCGAGGGAGGATTGGCGGTATGCTCAGAGGATGCAGGGAGGCAGTTCAGCAATTGGTGATAGGAGGAAGGTTAATAGGGATGATAGTGGCAATGGTGGGAGGTCCATGTTTCCATCGCAACCTAGTTTCGACTCGAGGAAGCAGCAGGAGGACATGGACAGACTGCAGGGCTCTGTGGAGTGGGGTGGTACTGGACTTATTGGTTTGCCTGGATTAGGACTAGGTAGCAAGCAAAAGAGTCTTGTAGAGATATTTAAGGTTAGTATAACCTGCTCTGGGCTGCTCTTTCTGCTCATTAACTCAGGACATTTATTTCTTTCAGACTCAACGAGTCATGCTTAATCACGTGGCTCGTGGTATTGGGATTTTCTATCTTTCACATGATATATATGGTTGTAGGTCTTTTTGAATCTTATAATCATATAATTCTTGCAATTTCTTATCCGTTGCTTAAGTTTTCGTTCCCACCATGAATTTGCTTCATATTACCAATTCTTGTCTCGGAGGCTTGTCTCGATCTAATTTCCTGTTGTATTACCTTATCTATCCTCATAAATGATGCTTGTTTGACGTTAATTATTATATCCTTTTTTGGTGTAATTTATTCCACATAGACCCGGTATCGGGGCGTTAAAGAATGGCCTATCTTGGTATGTACGATATGATTATTATTTCTTTCAGACTCAACGAGTTATGCTCAGTCACGTGGCTTGTGGTATTGGGACTTTCCATGTTTCACATGATATATATGGTTGTAGGTCTTTAAGAATCATATAATCATACAATTCTCACAATTTCTTGTCCGTTGCTTAAGTTCCTGTTCCCACAATTAATTTTCTTTGTATTACCAGATTCTTGTCTCTATCTATTTTTTATCGTACTACCTCATCTATCCTCATAAATGATGTTTGTTTGATGTTAATTAGTATATCCTTTTTTTCAGTGTAATGTCCCTAAATCCACATGTCCTTAAATGGTAGGATTCTCATAATTTTTCCTAGAATGTGTATATACGATTTCCTTCTTTTTCAATCCATTGTGAAGTGGGTCTGTATAGACTTCATTAGTGGAAAGGCGACCACTTTGTTGAAATGGTATCTCTCTTTTGAACTGTTGAATAAATAGTTGCAGTATCTGATGCAGAAGTCAGATATACTCGTGGTTTTCGATATACCTTTTACCTGGATATCATGTTTATGATAGGAATCTCTGTCCATTTAGCATCTTTTGCTAATATCCAATGTGCTTGCAATTTGAATTATGCACACTCCTTTTCGTTAATTATTTTAATCCAAATCTATTCATGTGTGCATAGGAAGTAAATGTTTATCCTTCCGAATGTTAACTATTTGTTTTTATTTTCCGGATTCTCAATTGAGTAAAGATAACAGTTTTTCTGTCATCTTTCATTTATACTCTCTTATAACCACGTCGTTTCTGTTTCTGTCTCCATTTTGTTAAAGTCTTTTACATCTCGCGCTGTTATGAGGTTCTGTTTTAGCGTTAATACATTTCCTGTACAGTAAATGTTATATTTTGATATATTTTCTATATTCTTCTTTGCAGTTTCCAATATAAATATTGTTGTGGAATTGAATTTACATCGGTACATTAGACATTCGGATATTTTCCATTAAAGCCATGTGCAATGGGGACTAGTCCTCCTTTGTTCTTTGTATCTTGTCTGATTTCTGTGGGTGTGCAGGATGACTTCCACCGTGCTACTCCGGATTCTACACACCCTTCACGACCAGCTAGCAGAAATGCTTTTGATGAGAATGCTAATGCTTTGAGCTCAGCAGAAGCTGAGCTCGCTCATCTATATGGGGATTTTACATCCTCTGACCCCTTACTCACAGCTTCAAATATGCAGAGCTCAACAGGTGCTCAGCATGTAGGATCATCTGCTTCATACTCTTATGCTGCTGTTTTAGGATCATCCTTGTCAAGAAGCACAACACCTGATCCTCAAAGAATTGCAAGAGCTCCCAGCCCTTGCCCAACTCCTATTGGTGGAGGCAGGGTTGGAAATTCAGAAAAAAGAGGCATTAGTAATGTCAGCTCCTTTAATGGGGTATCTTCTCACTCAAAAGATGCTGCTAATCTGGCTGCTGCTTTGTCTGGAATGAACCTCTCGAATGGCATTTTGGATGAGGAGCATCATTTATCTTCTCAAATTGAGCTTAACTCAGATGATCATAAGAATTATGTCTTTGATATGCAGGGAGGCCAAAATAATGGTAGACAACAAACATATAATAAAAGACATGAACTTGGGCAGTCAATTATGTCTTCTGCTCCTGATTCTGTTCTAAGTAATGGTTATTTGTCACCTCTGAATAATAGTACTTACCTTCAAGCTGAGCTTCAGAAAAATGGTTTTCCATCGAATAACTCATACAGGAAGGGATCTTCTAATGCTACAATGATTGGCGGAGTCGACATACAGCCTCAATATCAGCATTTGGATAGTCCCAACTCATCCTTTTCAAATTATGGAAGTGGCTATCCTATGAGTCCAATATCTGGTCAGCTCGGCAGCCCCAATTTGCCTCCATTGTTCGAGAACGCTGCGGCTGCATCTGCTATGGCTGCATCTGGAATGGACTCTAGAATGTTGGGAGGATCATGTTTTGGTGCTAGCGGTGTAGACCTGAACCTGAGTAGACACATGGCTGGGAATGTTCCACAGTCACCTTATATTGACCCTCTGTATCTTCAGCACTTGAGGACTGCTGAATATTCAGCACAAGCTGCAGCTCTTAATGATCCCTCTCTTGATAGGAACTACTTGGGTGATCCATACTTTGACCTTCTTCAGAAAGCTTATCTCGGAAGTTTGTTACCTGCTCAGAATTCGGACTATGGTGCTCCCTACGGCAGCAAAAGTGGTGCATCTAATTCTCATGGTTATTATGGAAATCCTGCTTTTGGGATGGGATTATCATATCATGGAAGTTCCTTGGCTAATCCAGGAATTAATTCAGCTGGAGGACCTGCTAGCCCCATCAGGCATGGTGACTTCAATATGAGATTCCCTGGTGGGCTGAGAAATGCAGCTGGGAGCGTGGGACCCTGGAACCTGGACTCTAGCTTAAGCTCTTCTCTGCTCGAAGAGTTCAAGAGCAATAAAGCCAGATGTTTTGAGCTTTCAGAGATCGCTGGTCATGTTGTTGAGTTCAGGTATGAATTTTATATAGTGATGGCAATTCAATCAAGAAGATTTTGTATCTGATTTTTTTCCCTCTTTAACTAGCGCTGATCAATATGGGAGCCGATTTATTCAACAAAAGCTTGAAACTGCCACACCAGAAGAAAAGGACATGGTTTTCGAGGAAATTTTTCCACAAGCTCTTACACTGATTACCGATGTCTTTGGTAATTATGTTGTCCAAAAGGTAACCAACATACCTAACTTGACCAGTCATTCAGTTAGTCTGTTTTGCATTATTGGGTCGTTTGGACCTTTATAGTCCTTCTAGAGCTGATCATTTGTCTTCCCAGTTTTTTGAACATGGCATGCCATCTCAAAGAAGAGAATTAGCCAGCAAGCTTTTTGGTCATGTGCTAAACCTGAGCCTCCAGATGTATGGTTGTAGAGTGATACAAAAGGTAATGTTTATCTTTACGATGCATTAATGCAATAGTAATATAAGATATGCTTCTTAAATTCAACTATAATTATTTCTCTGCCAGAGAATTAATAAATCCCCAAATGGGTTATAAAAGTGCTAATTATTTTGAAAATATTACTCTTAGTTGAGTTGGTCGGTAGCAAGGACTCCTTCAAAAGATGCTATTTTTTTGTTGACGTTGAAAATGCTTCTGATTATGTAGGCAATAGAAGTTATTGATGTGGATCAGAAAATTAAAATGGTTCAAGAGCTGGATGGAAATATCATGCGATGCGTGCGCGATCAAAATGGAAATCATGTAATCCAAAAGTGCATCGAGTGCGTTCCTGAGGAGCATATTCAGTTTGTTGTGTCAACATTTTTTGACCAAGTTGTAACTCTCTCTACTCATCCATATGGCTGCCGTGTGATACAGGTTAGGAGGAAGTGTGTAAATCAACTTGTCATTTGGAACTTGATTCTGTCCGAAATATCACTTCACATTATGAGGTTCCTTTGTTTGTGCAGAGAGTTCTTGAGCATTGCAAGGATGAAAATACCCAGATGAAAGTGATGGAAGAGATTCTGGGTTCTGTAAGCATGCTAGCACAGGATCAGTATGGGAACTATGTTGTTCAGGTTCGTAATTTTGTTTAGAAGAGTCATGTACTTGTGGACTTGTGGAGTCATTTTTGCGGTATTATGTGGATGCAATAAGTTTGATGCATGTTTACTTTCCAAATGAAGTTTCTGTTTAATGTTTTTGTGCGTGAAACAGCGCCATTATGTTTACACGCCGTGGCATCATCTTCATTCTTTTTAACTAGTAATTTTATTCCTGGAGTCCCTCTTTACTTCCACCTTGAAGACTATATGAATTGTACGATTGTATACAGTCGCACTCCACCTCTTTTATTCAGAAGATCTCATACGCATATTTCACAAAAGTGTAGAATTTAAAACAAATATGACTTCTTTGGCACATATTCCGAGTCTCCGACGTTCATGATACTTAGTTCTGAGCTGCAGTGATTATCTGAAGTGGGGAGGGATTGAAGGATCTAACGTTTTTGCATGTCAAATGTGCTTGTTCCTTGTATTTCTCTCACTTTAATTAATGGGTACCCTTTTGCATTCATCTCATTCTTGTCCATCAGCATATTGTTGCTTTCTCTTTCAGAGTCTATGGCTCATTAAATTGTTGCATGAAGGTTTTCTTGGAACCACTAGAGTTCATGGAGTAACATTTTGCTTATTATTTTCAAACTTGTTATAGCATGTACTGGAGCACGGTAAGCCAGATGAACGATCAACCATAATTCGGGAATTAGCTGGAAAGATAGTTCAGATGAGCCAGCAGAAGTTTGCATCGAACGTTGTTGAGAAATGCTTGACTTTTAGTGACCCGAGCGAACGCCAGTTGCTGGTGACTGAGATGCTTGGAACAACAGACGAAAATGAACCTCTTCAGGTTTGTTATGATTGTAATCTTTTCAGTAGCAGAGGTTTGTGCAATTTTTAATTTAGATTCCGAGGGACTCTAGTTTTGTCGGTATTTAAAGGTAAGACTTGTATAGCTTTGTTCTAAACTTTACTATTGCCTTACTCTTTCACTTATTTCGTCGCGATGATCCTTCAAATGACTTGAGTTCGCATATGCTAAGATCTTTCTTTTAGTTGATTATGTACTATTACATCTTTTCTGGCCTAAACTCGTGAAACCATCCTCTGCGACCAGGCTATGATGAAGGATCAATTTGCAAATTACGTCGTACAGAAAGTACTCGAGACATGCAGCGATCAGCAGCGCGAACTAATCATGTCTCGAATTAAGGTCCATTTGAATGCACTGAAGAAGTACACCTACGGGAAGCATATAGTGGCCCGTGTAGAGAAACTCGTAGCTGCTGGGGGTACGAATGTCCTAACCATTTCATTTCTTTTTCGAAATCATTCCCCTTATTACCATTTACCATACTTTCTTCAAATGCAGAGAAAAGAATTGCTGCTGCTGCCGCCGCCGCTGCTGCGGCTGCTCAGTTCCCAAACGGTGCATAGATGCTCTGGTGTAGGAAAGAAAGTTGTACAGCTAACTCAGCCTAGTTTCGGCTAGATGTGTTTCTCTCTATCGTGCGGTGCTCTGCTCGTACACACCTATCTTCCGGGTACGAGCTAATTGCAAATAAAGAAACGGTAACCTGTACTCAAAAGTATGTAGATTGTGTAGTAGTGCTAAGTTAAGTTCATACATAGAGTGTAGTTTAGCTTGAGGCGCTGGGGACGGACGATCCTTTTACCCATCGGGAGGTGATAAAAATGACTATACAAAATGCTGAGGCTGTGATATAGAGAAGCCATGGTGATGTTAATTTCTTGCTATGTACAAAACTACAGATTATGATGCATGATGCCATGAGCTGCTTCTTTTCTAGTTAATAGCCCTGCTTATTATGGTATGAACTTTTTATGTATACTAACTTGAAACAATTTTCTTACTTTGGAGAGGAAGTACATGGAAGTTTAGGGTTCTTTGTTTTCTTGTAAAGTTCTCTTGATCTGCATTGGAATAAATCCTTGCTTTCTTTATGTTGCAGTGATGTTTCAAGTATGAATTATTTTGTTGTCATTCATGTAAGTATATTGATTGTAGATGAATGTTATGTATTGATTCTAGATTTTTAAATTATAAATTGATAGTAGAAATGTTGTGAATTGATTCTAGGTTTTAAAATTATAAATTGATTGTAGAGAAATGTTACTATAGTTGGGGGACTTTTAGTAGAATTGCTCTTCTGCCCGCAGCAGACACAACCTAATGTGTTCACGATTGATGTGGTAATGTATATAGAATAATATTGAAAAATGATAAAAATGAAAATTAGAGTAATTTGTATGTGTATATAGTGTTACATGCATTGCTATATCAGCCGTAACTACATTAAATTATGTCCGATGCGAAAATTAGAAAATATGACCGGGGTAGGCTAGGTTAATCGGAAGATGGTTTTCGGTTCAACAACGTAACGTGCTCTTACTTTTTTAGGGTAAGGAGTAGAAAAATAATTTAAGTCGATGTTCGAGTATCAGGCATTACGGTGTTGATAGAATTTTGTTTCAAGAATTGTTTTATTAATTTCTTTTTGTTTTGATCAATTGAAACTTTCAATTCAAGTAGAAAGTTTTCTTTATTTATTCGCTAATACATTTCAAATATATAATTTGCTTTTAAATAATGTGTATTTGAAGTCAGTACAAAAAATTATTCTTGAATGTCTTATGATATATTCCTTTAGTTTTGCTAAAAACGGTCATATTTTCTAATTGAGATGTCTCATTATAAGTAGTTGTTTTTTTAAAAATGAATAAGTTTTCCTTTTAAAAAATTTCTTTCTTAATGTACGTGTTTGATTTCTTTGTGGCCACTAATGAAACCAAGAGGAGCAACATAATATTTTCACCGTAATTGAGTCGAATATTTGCTTGCTGAAGCTCAAACTCAATTCATATGTGTCAAGCTTGAGCTCCATTATGCTTTTTGTTGGTATAATTTGAATTTTATCTTACTCGTTATGCTCGTTCAGGCTCGCTTAAGTTTGTGTAGGCTCGTTTAGATTCGTTTTATAATATAGGGTATACATGTAAACTTGTAACTTAGGTTCTATTAAGTTCGCGAACGTATCAGCCGAGTATCATTGAATCCAAACTTGAGCTTGATATGTACTCAAATAGCTTGAATTCTAACTCGATTAATATCGAGTTGATTTGGGATTTTTCTCGAGTAACTCGTGAGCAGTTCGACTCACTTACAGTCTTAAGTGTTAATAGCAAGTTGATTAATTAAATTAATAGGAAGATATTTAAATTGCAGAGACAATCGACATATCAATTACTATGTTTGAATCGCTACATTTATAATTTCTTCACATGATATTTATTTTCTTTTTAATTATATTTTTCTTTCACAACTTATTAACTTTTAATATGTTATTTTTTTACGACGTTTTACTTTACTAAGGAGGCCTTATATTTAATTATGCATCTATATTACCAGATGTAGTCGTGACTCGTGCTAAGCTTTGCTTATATAACTTAACTTCAAATAGTCCAATATAAGGGTGGTTCTTAAGGAATCCTGAACGTAATACTATTTCATCGGCGAGTCTGTTTTTTCTGTCCTTCTATGAAATTCTAGTGAGACAATAGCTTACTAAGACGATGATCAATAGCTGGTTCGAGAGGATGATCAATCACACTATAATTGAGACACGGCCCCAACTCCTAAAAGAGCAGAAATGGAAAATCCTCCTCCTTTTACTAGTACGTACACACAACTTATTAATTGAAGTTTTGAACTAAAACATCTCATTCATTTCCAAATTTGAATTTATTCATGTACATAAAAATACAAATACATGAGGTGATACGAGATTTTGGAAGTAATTTTTCTCTTCAATCTTTTTTATTATTCTACCAAAAATTAAAGTCATACTAAAACTCTGAGAATTTATAATGCCGAGTCTATATGGTGGGAGTCCGTTATCGGAGCCAATCTTGGGCATAAGCATGGTAGTCAACCCTCTAGGACACATGCCAAATAGGGGCACATGATTTAAAAATAAACTGTTACATAGAAAAAAAATTATTTCATTGAAATTTTTTGTAATATATAAGGAGCTATTTTTCTTAATTTTTGTCTATGACTCATGAAATGTGTAGAACGGGTCTGCCAGTTACGTTACTGTAGCACAATAGATCCACTAGCAACTAGTTGTATTTATTCTCATTTTATCAAAATGGCTAATCATGTAGCTTCGTTAAATATGCAAAGTAGCGTCCCAATAGATTCACTGGCAACTAATTAACATTTGTCATCATTTTGTCAGAATGGTTAATTTTCAAGGCCTAGGAAGCTCACTTGAGATCGACTCTAATTAGGGATGGCAATCGGGTCGGGCGGGCGCGGATATGGCCAAACCATTTCCGTACCCGCGAACTAAACGGGTACTAGTTTTCAACTACGAACGTATCCGCGGGTATGAGATCCCCACCATACCCGCGATCCGCGGGTACCTGCGGGTTGGCGGATACCCGCGAACCCGCCACCCATCGGGTATCCGCCACCCGCCACCCGCGTACTACCCGCGAACCCGCAAAATGAAGAGATCCGCCACCCGCGACCCGCGAAACCAAATATATCAAAAAATATGAAAACAGTGCTTCCATTCTTTAAATCAAACATATTACAACAAATACATAACATATCACAACAAATCCATAATTAGGGTTTTTTTCTAATTCTAATTTAGAAATAAAATAATAAAATAATAAAATAAGTTATTAGATGGGTAGGTTTCGCGGGTTCGTGGGTAGGCTTCGCGGGTATTTTCGCGGGTAAATTTCGCGGGTAAACGGGTTTCGCGGGTACGGGTATTGTCAAACCATTTCCGTACCCGCGAACTAAACGGGTACTAGTTTTCAACCACGAATGTACCCGCGGGTACGAAGTGCCCACCAAACCCGCGAATAATTGGGCGGATACCCGCGGGTTTTGGATATCCGCGGGTCAATTGTCATCCATAACTCTAATACCATCTGTAACTACTCAGACTCAAAGAGTGATAGCTCATTATACTACAGTGGCATGATAAATTCACTAACAATTATTTAGTGTTCATTTTCTCTTTACCAAAATAGTTAACCATGATGTTACTATATAGTCCATTAAAATATACTCCCTCCGTCCCGTTAGATTAAACATATTTATATTTAAATGAGTGTAATATTTTAATCAAATGTGTCTAATCTAGCGGGACGAAGGTGTATATATTTTCACTTTAATACTATGAAATATCACATAATTTCACTGTTTTTATTGGGTGGGGGCAGATAATAGATATGTGTGAAAATGAATACAAGTGTCAGGCCCAACAACTTATTTTGTTTGTAAAATAATTTAATATTTAGTGTAGATAAAGACTTACGTGGCATTTCTGTTTCTGCTGTACATGCTAAAAATAAACTATTCAACTTTATTCGAATGATATTTTTATATTGTATATTGACCTTGTTTGCATCAATTGTTATTGGATGTATGAAGTTGAAAAAATCTTCCTAGTAAAGCCTTATCAAGAATAAATAGATAGATAACATAGTACCTTTTTATCTTTATCTACTCCATTGCACATAGGTGTTGGTTGTTACTATCATAATTAAGGACTATTTTTTTATATTTTAAAATATATTTGAAGGATGAATTAGTATGATAAAGTTTTTCATAAATATTCAAAAGAGGTGGAAATGGGCTAAAAAAGTTTTATGAGTTTTTTTTTTCTTGCCACATTATCTGTTTTCAAAGATTATAACAAATAAACACAACTTAAGTATCAAAATTAGCAAAGTTATTAGGTTTTTATGGCAAGCCTATTCTGGAATGCCGGTGAATTCATATTCTAGTTCGAATTTATGGGATATAACTAGGGGTGAGCAAAAAATGGTAAAAAACCAAAAACCGAACCGAACCGAGCCGAACCGATAATTTTGATTCGATTTTTTTCTTTTCGGTTCGGTTTCGGTTTTGACATCAAAAAAACCGAAATACCGAAAACCGAACCGAAACATATTATTTAATAATTAATTATTTATTATTACTATTAAATAATTATTTAATCAATATTACTTATTAAATATATAAATAGATATTTAATATTACTTATTAAATAATTATTTAATTAATATTACTTATTAAATATATAAATATATATTAAATATTACTTATTAAATATGTTTTTAATAATTATTTATTAAATATTTTCCAGTTTCGGTTCGGTTTTTTTCGGTTCAAGGTTATTTCGGTTCGGTTTTGGTTTTATATTTTTCGGTTCGATTTTTTTTCAGTTTTCATTATTTTTTACCGAACCGAACCATGCTCACCCCTAGATATAACGGATCTGGGTTTAATATTTTTAATGATTGTAAAAAACTATTTAATGATTTAATATTTCAATCAACATTAATTAGAGCAGTGGAATTTAATATTTCAAGTGTAATGGCATGATATTGACACACACATATATGTATATATACTATATACTATGACATTAATAATTATTAAGTGGTTTTGTTGAACTTAGCCCTTGTAATTTAACATGGTTAGGCTTTGGGTTACCTTAGGTGTGAGCTTTAGATTTTGTTTGGTTATATTATAAGTTGGAGTTATACTAAACTTCAATACCTCATTCTTGAATGGAAAGTAAAAGAAAAAAATATGGGTGATGTTTAGATACTCTTATCTGTTCTGTCTCCATAATTCGATTTGACTTTTTACACATATTAAGAAATGCATTTAATATTGTCTGCATTGAGAAATTGGACTATAATTTAGGACGTTCGAAAAAAGATAAACTAGTACGATGAAACAAATATAGTACTAATAGTTGCTTCATGGGCATATATGCTTTTATGCCTTAATAGATTGAAAAGCCTACATACACATGCATTGTATATACATATTATCCATTTGAAAATTATATAAAAATGGTTCATATATACTTTTACAAAATTAAGAACAATGTTCAATATAACCAAAAATGTCATTAAACTCCCTTAGCATATTATTGCAATTCTTAAAATGAATAAAAGATTCACATCACATTGTTACATCATTAATATGTATATATGTATATTAAGTTGTATCATCTGAAGATAAGGAACCATTTATATATGTATATATTAATGTTGTAATTATATGTCTAATGCCAAATATAAATATAATTGAAGATTAAAAAGTTTATTTGAGATTCAATGAATCATTAATGGCATTGATACAATAAAGTTATCATTAATTAAATATGATCTCATTAAAGTGGAGCTGATGCTATACATAAAATTCACATTAAAGTTTTTCATATATGGAGAGCAATTTAATTCTTCACACTAAGTTGTACCCTTCCCTATCTTGCTAGCTGTATTATGCATTAGTACACTAGTATATAAAAACAAATAAGATAAATACCTGTCGATCCAACGGTAGAAGATTAATATTTAACATTATAAGTCACGGATTCGAGTTATTCGTAGCGTTTAGGGATATAAGCGAACATAGTTATTCGTGTGTTAGTTAAAGTTTGATTTGATAAAAGCTCATTCGGAACTTGACTTGATAGTAAACGGATTGAACTTCGAGTTCGATACTTTTATTGACTTGAACTTGAGTTCACAAATATGAATTCATTTCTTCACGAACAGGTTACTCGAACTTGTTCGCGAGTCTTCAATAAAGCCAACACACGAGCATCAGACTAAAATAGAAAATTACGAAAACTATTAATAAGAATTTCAAACGAGCTGAGATCGACTTAAGTTCGAGAATAATATTATCGAGTAACGCACAAGACGACCTCAAACATCATGTTAAAAGCTCGAGTTGAGCTCAAGTCGAGTTCAAACACTCTAATATTTCAAATAAGCCGATACAAATACTATTCGACTCGTTTACAGTTCTAATAGCGTGTTAAAATTTAATATATTCCAATTTTAAAATAATAATTAGATCTACTATAGTTATATAAATGTACATTCTTACAAAATTGACTTTGCTTAATATGTTTTTATTATTTTTATTTCAAGTGTAATATAATAATAATAAAATTATTATATAATTTTAAATAGTTTTAACATATAATAATCTTGATTAAAAAGTATACTAGTATAATAGTACCATATCTATCTAAATAAGAATCTCATTTTTAATTGGTTATAATTATTAATAAAAATGTATAAAATATAAAAATTATAAAAATAATAGGGTTCACATTTTTCTGAATAAATAATTTTTGCTACTTTTAAATTATGTCAAGTTTATTGTAATAATAATTTCAGAAAAGTGTATCAGTGAAAAAAATATACTCCTATATTTATATTTAATACAGTATAAAGTTATAAAAACGATAATACTTGTCTGAGCAGGGGCAATTCGAGATTTGAGAAAGAAGAAAGTCAAAATCCCTCGAAAGAAAAAAATAAATAAAGGAAGAAGAAGAAAGTTACAGCAGTAATAAAAGAGTACAAGAGGATATATATATAGTTACATAGCATTAACCATAACACAGGATGAAGGAAGTTCGCAGCTCCCACTCCGAATGTGAAGAGCGAACGTGTCACTCCCAGATTCTTCCTTTGGAAAACACCACCAAAATCACCCATTCACTCTCTCTCAACTCTCTTGTTGTATGTATATGTATATATACATGTAATGATAAAGAACTTCTTTTTCTCTTTTTGTTTATTAATCATGGAAACTATTACAGCAGTCGGTTATTCATCACCATTCACTGGGTCAATTAGGCCACCTAGTATTAAGGGAATATGTTTATTGACAAAATTACGACTCAATTATATCGCCAAATCTTTTTAGAAACTTAATATAAATGTAGCAGCTTTAGATAAATTTTGCCACTGTATTTAACCACCACACCGCTCTCTTTCTCTCTCCCTGTCTGCACAGTAGTACTTGTGTAGTTGTGTAACAAAACCCTAAAAGGGGGTTCTTTGCAAGAACGATTCGCCGCCAGATTGATCCTTCTCTTACATAACTCATGACTTTTTTTTATCACTCACTCTTCTTCTTCTTTACACATGTATGCTCACTTCTTAGCTGAGCTTGCTTTCCTGCCTTGTTTTATCTCAAACTAATTTGCTCATTTCTTGAATATAATTTTAACGGACGCCACTCTCTTTCCGACACTTAATTTATGGAGGTTACGGTTATTGTGAGCTGAGTTTCTTTTTTTCCTTTGTATTTGATCGTGTGTTGTCTGATGACTTTATTTATCTTCAAGAACTGAGCTTCCCGAGACTTGGATGGTCAAAGGTTGGTTTTTTTTGTCACCTCCAGCCTTTGGTTTTCGATTTGCTCATGTGGGTTTTGTTTGGATTTAGCTTTGGATTAGTTAAGTTTCGTTCTTGGTGGTCCTCTAGGGTTTTCTAGGATTGGTATGTGTTGTGGTGCTATGAATTAACTTGAGTTTTGTTTCTCCTTGTAATGAACAGAGAATTGGTGAGTGTTAATTTGTGAAGAAACATGTTATCTGAATTGGGTAGGAGGCCGGTGATTGGAAATGGTGAAAATTCCTTTGGGGATGAGTTTGAGAAGGAAATAGGGATGTTGCTCCGTGAACAGAGGAGGCACGAGGATGATGATCTTGAAAAGGATCTTAATTTGTATAGGAGTGGATCAGCTCCACCTACAGTAGAGGGTTCGCTTAGTGCAGTTGGTGGATTGTTCAACCATGGAGTCACCAGTGGTGCTGGAAGTGGACCCGGTGTTGGTGCAGCAATTGCTGAGTTTGCTAGAAATAAGACTGGAAATGGGTTCATGTCCGATGAGGAGCTTAGGTCTGATCCTGCGTATTTATCTTACTATTACTCGAATGTCAATTTGAACCCGCGACTGCCACCTCCCCTGTTGTCGAGAGAGGATTGGCGGTTTGCTCAGAGGCTACAAGGAGGGAATTCTGCTATTGGGGATAAGAGGAAGGTGAACAGGAATGACAGTGGCAACAGTGGGAGATCCCTATTCTCAATGCCTCCTGGTTTCAATTCGAAGAAGCAAGAGGGTGAAAATGAGGACAAACTGCAGGGTTCTGTGGAGTGGGGTGGAGATGGACTTATTGGTTTGCCTGGACTTGGATTAGGTAGCAAGCAGAAGAGCCTTGCAGAGATTTTTCAGGTCAGCAATTGTCACTGTTTCTTTTTCTTTATGTTCCATTTTTTCTTATGGATGCTTATTTGGTGCTTGAGATTTGATATAGGTATCTAACGTTTGTGATGGCGTGCAGATTTTTGTGCTAATTTGTGGTCCTTGTGGAGAGTTTCATTAAATATGTTTGTTCATCATTTGATCTCATGAGTTCATTGCATAGTTCCTAAAACTTGGTGCTTTTAAACATGTCTTAGGATTCTCAACAGAATATGCTCTCCTTTTTTTCTTAAGATATGTACAGGAATTAAATATATTTTGCTTTCACATACCCACGAATTAAATATACTTAGGTTTAACATACCTAGGAAAACCTATATTTGTTTAGTTTATTATGTCCCTATCAATGGGATTGGATATGCATTGGCTTCATCAATGCAGAGCCTTTGTTGAAGTGACGCCCTTCCTGATTTAGTCATTGAAAGCACAACATGATTTAACTGTATTACTATTATGAACTCTAGAAATAACCATACTTGCAATTATAGCCTACAGGTATGCTATTCATAGTGCCTTCTGAATGTATGGTTTTCTATTGCCACGTGCTTTTTTTATTCTTATGTGTTTGGGTCCCCATCATTTTCTCTAATTGGGGTTAGTGTGGATTTCCGTTTCTCCTCTCAAAGCTTTTTTTGTGCAGCATTAACATGTACTGGTTATCATTATTTGTTATGCTTCTTTAAGAAGCTTTTTATTAGGCATGGTGGGAGTTTCATATTTTATCTTCTGAGTCAGTTTCAGATAGAGATATTCGTCATTGTTTAACTTTTGCTAATGTACGTATTGCATTCTTTGATTAGTGGAGGGCGAGTGGGTGGTTGCAACCCACTTCTATCAGAATGTGTTTATATTCTGGATTCTCCGGCCCTTTTATCTAGCCTAAGTTATCAATGTCTATGCAGGATGACTTGAACCGTGCTACTCCTGTTCCGGGGCATCCTTCTCGTCTGGCTAGTAGGAATGCTTTTGATGAGAATTCTAGTGCTATGGATTCAGCAGAGGCTGAGTTGGCTCATCTACGTCGTGATTTGTCATCATCTGATCTTGTGCACTCTACTTCAAATATCCAGACCTCATCTGCTGCCCAGCACACTGGAGCAGCTGCATCATATTCTTATGCTGCTGTCTTGGGTGCATCCTTGTCAAGAGGCTCAACTCCTGATCCTCAACACATTGCAAGAGCACCAAGTCCTTGCCCAACTCCTATTGGAGGTGGCAGGGGAGGAAATGCAGAAAAAAGAAACATTAACAGCCCTAACTCTTTCAATGGTGTACCTTCCCATTCCGATGAATCTCCTGATCTTGTGTCTGCTTTTTCTGGCTTGAATGTTTCAAATGGCATCATGGAGGAGAATCATTTATCCTCTCAGGTTGAGTCGGATGCTGATGACCACAATAATTATCTTTTCAATCTTCAAGGAGGCCAGAACAATGCAAGACAACAAGCTTATACCAAGAAACATGAAGCTGGACATTACAATATGTCATCTGTGTCTCAGGCAGGTAAAATGATGCCTTCTGATTCTGGTATGAGAAATGGTGGTGGATCGGATCTAAGTGGTAATACCTCTCTTCAAGCTGAGCTGCAGAGAAATGTTCCTTCCAACAACCCATACCTGAAAGTGTCTCCTAATGCTGCAGCTAATGGTGGGGCTGGTGCAATTCCTCAGTATCAGCACCTGGACAGTCCCAATTCATCATTTCCAAGTTATGGACTAAGTGGGTACCCAATGAGTCCAATATCAGGTCAACTTGGGGGGTCCAATTTACCACCATTGTTTGAAAATGCTGCTGCATCAGCCATGGCTGTACCTGGGATGGACTCTAGGATGTTAGGGGGATCAAATATAGCTGCTGTTGCTGCTGAGCAAAACCTAGGAAGATTAGGAAATCAGTTTCAGGGTAGCACATTGCAGCCATCTTATGTTGACCCTTTGTATCTGCAGTATCTGAGAAATGCTGAATATGCAGCACAAGTAGGAGTAGCTGCTCTTAATGATCCTTCTGTTGATAGGAATTATATGGGTAATTCGTACATGGACCTGCTTCAGAAAGCCTATCTTGGGAATCTAGTAACTTCTCAGAAATCTCAATATGGTGTTCCCATGGGCGGCAAAACAGGTGGTGCTTCTAGTCCTCATGGTTACTATGGTAACCCTGCTTTCGGGATTGGATTGTCATATCCTGGAAGTCCTCTGGGTAGTCCTGTTCCAAATTCAGGTGGAGGACCCGGTAGCCCTATGAGGCATGGAGACTTCAACATGAGATACCCTGGTGCACTGAGAAATGCTGGGAGCGTCATCGGACCCTGGAACTTGGATAACATGGATAATACTTTTGCTTCTTCACTGCTGGAAGAGTTCAAAAGCAATAAAGCCAAGTGCTTTGAACTTTCAGAGATTGCTGGTCATGTTGTTGAATTCAGGTATGCTTTTCTGAAACTGAAAATCCTATTCATTTATAAGCTATTGATTTCTGACTTGTCATCTTTATACATTTTACCAGTGCTGATCAATATGGAAGCCGATTCATTCAACAAAAGCTTGAAACTGCAACAACAGAAGAGAAGAATATGGTTTTTCAGGAAATTTTCCCTCAAGCTCTTGCATTAATGACTGATGTGTTTGGTAATTATGTAATCCAAAAGGTACCAAGTTCTGTGACTGAGTTGTAGTTTGTATATTGGCTTTGTTAGTCCACCTCTATACTAAATTTTATACCTTCCCAGTTCTTCGAACATGGTATGGCAACTCAAAGAAGAGAGCTGGCTGGAAAGCTTTTCAGCCATGTCCTTAGCTTAAGCCTCCAAATGTATGGTTGTAGAGTGATCCAAAAGGTAACACCAGCTTTGCACTTTTACTTTCTTCCCCATAAAGCTCTCTGAATGGAGCTCTTTTGGTGCTTGGTATTGCATAAATTCCTCTTTTGGTCTATCTTCCTTTCCTTTCTCATTATTTTTGTAGCTCACAACATAAGCCAAATCAAGGTTTTTTCAGTAATAATTACTGTCTGATTACGTAGGCAATAGAAGTAGTTGATGTGGATCAAAAGATCAAAATGGTGGAAGAGCTGGATGGACATGTCATGCGCTGTGTTCGTGATCAGAATGGGAATCATGTAGTCCAGAAGTGCATTGAGTGTGTCCCCGAGGAGCATATTCAATTTATCGTCTCTACATTCTTTGACCAAGTTGTGACTCTCTCCACTCATCCTTATGGTTGCCGTGTGATACAGGTTACTAAGAACTATTTTAGATGTCTTTTGTCACCTTTCTATTTGAGGTCTCTTTCAAAGAGTTAACACGTAACATAAGATGTTCATCCATGCAGAGAGTCTTAGAGCACTGTAAAGATGAAAACACACAGAACAAGGTCATGGACGAAATTTTGGGGTCTGTAAGCATGCTGGCACAAGATCAGTATGGCAATTATGTCGTTCAGGTTTGTAACCCGATATAGAAAAGTTTTACTTGAATGTCCGTCCTTACCTTCTTTTCACCATTTGTTTTGTGTTGTTGCTGATTGCTATAGCATGTACTGGAGCACGGAAAACCACACGAGCGAACAACCATTATTCAGGAATTAGCTGGGAAGATTGTCCAGATGAGCCAGCAGAAATTCGCATCAAATGTCGTTGAGAAGTGCTTAACTTTTAGCGACCCTAGTGAACGCCAACTATTGGTGAATGAGATGCTCGGAACAACTGATGAGAATGAGCCTCTTCAGGTTTGTCACGTTAACATATAATTTCGGAAAATATTTCTTCAGTTATTACTACTAAAACAAACTAGGCTATGTTACATATGTGTATTATATGAGCTAATAATTCTCGTCTCCCTCTCTGCCCTCAAACAGGCCATGATGAAGGACCAGTTCGCAAATTACGTTGTACAGAAAGTACTCGAAACTTGTAGTGATCAGCATCGTGAACTGATCATGTCAAGAATAAAAGTTCACTTGAATGCATTGAAGAAATACACATACGGGAAGCACATAGTAGCCCGTGTGGAGAAGCTTGTTGCTGCTGGGGGTACGTAACGCTCTCAACTCTCATTTCTTTGATTAACAAACAAATGAAACATATCCTTTTCAAATCTCATGCTTCTTACTTATTCTCTTGTTTGTCGGTAGAGAGGAGAAGCGCTGCTCAGACCCCAAATCCAGCGTAATCGTGTTGTAGTGGAGAAAGAAAGAAGTTGTACAGCTAACAGAGGCTAGTTTGGGCTACCTCTCTCTCTCTTTGTCTTTCTTTTCTTTAAGCAGAGCTGAGGCTCATGCACGTACACGTACGTACGTATCTTTGATGCTGATTGCAAATAAAAAGATGTTGCATGTACTAAAAACCTGTACATTGTGTAGTGTTAAGTTTATACATAGAGAGTCTAGTAAGCTGAGGCTCGGAGGCGATGAGGAGACTAAATCGACGACGATACATATGCTGAGGTTGTAATATATAAAAGCTGAGGTAGATGAGATGAAGTGAATGTACAAAATTATGCCATGTTGGAGAGTTGCTTTTCTAGGTACAGCCAAGAGGATGATGCTATATGCATGGTTATTTAACTATTTAAGGTGTCTTTCTTGGCCAAATATAATATGTTCTCTTTTTTATTTGAATTTTTCTTGTGTATGTTTTGATTTCTTGATATTCTTTTTGGGGTGGATGGTTCTGCAAATATGCTGTTTTTGAGCTCAAATATAGTTGATATAGAGATTAGCCAAAGGAACATTCTCCCATTAGCTGAGGTTATGTGTCCAAAAATCATTTCTAAACTAGGAGCTGAATTTTAATAGAAAATACATTCTTCATTAGGTGAAAACTATTTTTTTGGATGGGCTTCAAAATTATAGAACAAATGTTTGTCATTTTTACCCTTCTGTTCGTCCATTAATTTTTGTTCATGATAAGGCCCTTTAGGTCATAGAATATCCCAGCGCCTTTTGTTTTATCATTAGACGGATGATTGTCTCATTTTTGATAAAGACGTGATACGATCCACTTTGGAGCTGTTCCACTTATCCTTGGAAGAACTTTTCGAATGACTGTATCGAAGAATTCTACTGTACTTTGTGCAGTTATTATTGTTGATCCTACAGAGTCTAACCAAATAAAAAGATTGTAGAAAATGGTTGATACGTATTTATATTTCTATTTCGTCCATTATTTTTTACTCATTTTGCTATTTTGATTGATTTGATTGAATTATTTTTACTCGGTGCAAATTGAATTCTACATAATTTATTTATGAGTAGATTGCTATAGTGAAATGTAAAATTTTTACTCGGTGCAAAAATCAACTCCCACTTATTGTGCAATGTAAGAGTAAATATAAAATAAATATTCTTCAATATTTCATACTAAATTTATTATTTTAATTAATATTTTAAAAATAAAAATTATTGTAACAGAATACATTACAATTGATATTTATTTTAAAATTAAAATTTAAGTAATTAAATTACTCCTTCGGTCCCACCAATGTAGCTTCTCTTTTCTGATTGGGATGTCCCACGAAAGTAATCGCATTTTCTTTTTTGGCAAATTTTATAAATAAAAAGCAAATGATATTAAAGTAAATTATATTTTTTGAAATAAATTCTTAGTATCAAATATATCTTTAAATTATAATATATAATTTTACAATTGAAGTATAACTAATATATTTGATAATGGAATATGGAATAACATTAAATCTAGCAAAATAATATAAGTAAACAAGCTGGAGATAGAAGTCAAAATGTTACAATTATATTGATAAAAGTAAATCAATACCAATAAGGATTAATCAAAATCTTATATTTATCATATATCTAACAATAACAATATATTCAAAAGGTATTCAATAAAAAAGATGTCCCTTTTATTAGCTATTTGTGATCCAATATATAAACTGAAATGGAGTAATATTTTGTACATGCATGCATGTATATAATAATAATATTGTACTAGTTCAGTTAGGGTTTAGTAGAGGTTGATGGAATGGATCTACCCAGCATTCATCTTCTTTCACAGCCTTCCTCCATCTATTCTTGAACTTCTTTAACTCCATGAATGATGCTCTTCTCACCTGCATAACCACCACCACCAATCAATAAATCGAACGAGTAGTTGAGTCTCGAATAGTTCGCAAGTAGCTCCGTTCGTTTACAACCTTAAAAATAAGTGAAGATAACTTACTGCAGTTCTACCATCAGACTCATCCAACATGGACGCCGCCTCATCGCCTTTCATCGAAATTAGCCTATCGATTTCAGCATTCGTCTGAACACATCGAAGACAAAAACTTAAGAGAGTCGATTGCAGGAACATGCTTAGAATACAGAATTATTCTGTTTTCTTGACTGCTTTTCCTAATCATCGTTCGACTAGTTTCAGATAAATACTTCGGACAAAATCAGAGACGAAGATCAGAAACGGATACCTTGCCGCCTGCTGAGCCACCAAGGGAAGGAATGCCCATGTGGATTAAATACTCGGAATCAACTACGCCAACGTTTTCGGTTCTATTTCCCTGCCACCAACGTATATCAAAAGCTATAACTTTCTTTCTTTCATCAACAACATCGATTAGAGGAAACTAACTCATTGCAGACCTGTGCACAGTATCCTAACTGGAAATCCAAACCCCATCCATGAACAAGATCATTCTGTTTCAAGAAAGAGCAAGAAAATGATCAAGAATCATTCCATTTTATCATTAGTACACTGTTTGTGCCTAACTGCTTATTCAAGTGTATACAGATACCTGAATCATGTGCCATGCACAACGCCACGAGTCTCGTGAGAACACAGGAGCCATCATCTCCACAAATCTGTGTTGTGTATACAAGTTTACAGTTGTTATCTATACTGCTAACTCATTTATTATGCTAAAGCTAGTTACACTTGGTCATGACTACTGTGTTTATACGGATAGTAACTAAATGTACCCGGTGCAGGGAGGCTCCATACTATTTTCAAAACACCTCGCTCCCGGACCACGAATATTAACAGCCCTCCTGTCAGCATAAGCAATTAAAGTAGCATCATCATTCAAAATAACGATGTTCGTAGAGACTAGAGAGTAAATTCTCGAGTTCAACAGTAGATACCGGTGCAACGTAGAGTTTATTTCCCTTGCAGTGAGTTTGTAATGGACCTCAGATTTGTCAGCATCAATTGCAGGCTGTGATATTTGAAGCCCCTCTTTCCTGATAATTGATAGATATCTGCCTCATGATAAAAAGGATATAACTAAGTACATATTTCCAAACTATCAAAATATACACATTAGGTGGATTTACCTTCCAACATGAAAATATTCAACACCAAGATCTTCATCCCACAGGAAGATGTAGTTGTGCGCTGCAACAATGTCGGGATGCAAAAATCGCTTGGCGAACCACCTAGTGAGAACACAGAGAAAGGCAAATGTGATGATACAACGAAACCTAATACGGTACTTATAGTAGTAGCAAACGACTCTTACCACTTGGTTTGGTTTATGGCAGAAACATGTACTGCAGTGCTACTCCATTCTAAATCTCTCCATCCATCCACATTGCCGTCATAATGAAAAAGCATGATGGCGAAGTCATTGGGAGAGAACTGAATGAGATGAACAGATATTTAAAATTAAGGATACAGATATGTATTCCCAAGCAGCTGACATGAGGGAGGCACTTCATTATGTTTACCTTCTCAACAATTTCATTTACATTCTTCTTTTGCTTCATTCCAACTGCAATAGCCAATAAGTTCATCGGTGACTTCGACTTCTAAAGTAAGGTAGGAGCAGAACAAAGGCATTTATCAGATTAAAACCAAATGAAGCACAATTCTATATCAAGTGCATTCAACCTATCATTCTATCAACAAACACACACTAATAGTTTCTATGGCTGCTTACATCTGAGTAGCAATGCTACCTACCTATCTTGGTTCGAATTCGGATGAAATTGCTAATGTTTAAAAACAAAAAATACAATAAAATGATTTGTAACAGTGCTACATATGGTCATGATCATCTCCCCTCACTTGAAAGAACTGGCTTCAAGAACAAACACGAGATGTAACACGAAAAAATCGATACCTTCTTCTTTGGAGGGCCCCAAAGTGGCCTCATCTCCAGATCAGTGGTTCTTGTAACTATACCTCTAGGCAGCGCCTCAGTTCCATCAGGCCTGCACTCTTTCTAAACGCGGTACAACAAACAGAGCAATAAGTACAACCTGCATCTCACACACATCACCATTTTCATAAATAACTTCTCAATCAATTCCCCACACACCTCACAAATCTGGGATTTTGTCACCTCGATCGGATGCTGCAGATCACAACCCAAAAACCTCTGCACACAGATGGGCCAAAGGTTATTCGCCTAAAAAGGAATCCTTTCATTCTAACGCAGATTAAATCAACAAACAAATTGAAAATCAAACCATTAACCTCTTTGTAATCAGTGAGTAATACAGCACTCCCAATGAAGAAAATCGTTGATAGGAGAATTGCTGATGGAAGCCATACGCACGCAAATGCTCTCTTCCTTTTGGATTCCGTCGTTTTATGAGTTGCCATCTAAAACAAAACAAAAATGCAGCATGGAAAATCAACTCGACGTAAAATCAAGAGCTGTTCAAGAGTGTAATGCAACAGACTTTGATATCGACGTGAGCATGAAAACGAGGATGATTGGGGAGGAGAGAATGGATAGTTGTAAAGAGAAGAAACAGAACGAATAATCATGTGTGTGCAGGAAATTTGTGTGAGAAATAATTAAAGAAAATGTCAATGGAGGGAAGTGGTGGAGTTTTGCTTCAGAACTTGAAAAAGTTGAAAGGGTGACGTCATGTTGAAGAAAGTATTTATATTTTAAAATACCAACTGTTAGAAAACAGTCAAGTACTGCTTAATTAACTCTAATTTATTGCTAATTAAGTCTAAGTGGAAAGAAACTTCATACTTAATTATTATTAATTCCGTTCAACAATATTCCTTACATATTTCTTTTTTATTTTTTCACCAATATTTATTACCCTTTAAACTTTTCTTTTTATAATACACTTTTCAATTAAATAATAATAACAAATGTGACCCAAATTTCAATAACCACACTTTTCCAACCGAAATCAAAATATTACATTAAAATACGTGTCGAGTCATAATTTAACAAACATGGATGTACTGTATTACTTGTATCTTTTTAAAAATTACATTCATTATATTTATAATATCTTATGTCTTCTTTAAATTACATTCATTCTATTTATAATATCTTATTTCTTTTATCTTCTTAAAAATTACATTCATTCTATTTATAATATCTTATTTCTTATACCATTTTCTTAAATTACATTCGTTCGTATGTCTTTAATCACTTAAATAAATGATTAGACAATCATTTCAGTTTTAAAGTGATTATATAATCACTTATATAAGTAATTAAATAGAAATAATAAGTAATGAAATTCCTAATAATATGTAAGAAATGAGAAATTATAAATAGAAATAGAAAATTTTAGAAGTAAAACATTTTTCAATTCTATCCAATAAACCAAACTACTCACTGCTCATATGTATAACTACAACGAATATATCTATTCCTCCAACTATTTTAAACTTTTTTAATGAAAAAGTTCATTCAAAATTTTCCTCGGTAGTATACAAGCTCGACGTAGTTGTTGCTTGACTTATTGACTTTGCAAACATACTCGAATTTTTATGTTTGCGAGCATGCTCTGAGCCTATTTGCAAATCTTCAGTCGATGATTCAATTGAGATTCAATGCATACAATGATATAACATATAAATTGAGTCTTTAATAAACTCAAATTCAAACTCAAAAATTATTAATATGAATATTATTAATATAAATATCAAACTCAATAAAAATGTTATCACACACTATCTGAGTTTGAGTCAAATGAACAAAACTTGATCAACAAGTCAAAAACTCGAGTTGAGCTTGAACTATAGCTGTCAAATCGTGCAAGTTGAGTTATTAAATTGAGTCAACTTGATAAGGACTAAAGCTTTAAGGTCAAACATAAACCCAACATGTTAGGATCCTGCTCAACCAGAACTTGATCCTGTCTTATTAAGTCAAATCACAATACGACACAAATACAAAAACTTTAACGATATAAATTTATTCCAAAGAATAGATACAAAAATTATGAAATTATAATAAAAATAATGTAGCGCACAATTTTTTAAATTTATACATATATTTAAAATACAAATTAATAATTATCTTTACTTTAAAATATAAATTATTAATATATTATATATTTATGTTATTTGGTAATTCAAATTCTACATGCACCCACCTCAAATTGGACAAAATAATTTCGTATTATTATGTGATTAACCAAATAACGATTTAAACTGACAATAGTTGATAGTAATTTATTAATTTCGTACGTATTCTTTTCTAATTATGACGTGTCAAAAATTAATGCTAATTCTTCAGAGTCAACGCATAAATCGAACCGGAAGCTCTAATTTTTTGGCGCCAACCAAAGCATATAAATTATTATGCAACCACATTCTTCTTCTCTCTGTACCCACACGCAAAACAAGTTGAACGATTACATACTGCTGCTGCTCGATCTGGTAAATTTCTGTCTAACTTCAAGTTCTGTTTCTCCTTTAACCGGATTAGCGCTTACATATCAGCTATGGCGATTGATTACGTGTGTTCGGAGCTCCCTCTCTCTATCTATCTGTGTCTCGCACGCGCGCGGCGCATATACAGAGGGCACTCTATTAGAGAGTGCTTCCGGTTAATGTGCTGATTATCGCATCTAATTGCAAACTGTGGATTAGTTTGTTATTGTTGCATTTCTTATCTGATTGGTGCTGTGAATTTTTTACAAATGCCGAAAATTGATTTATTATTCCTTTCTTAACGTGTGTAAATAGGTAGAGATAAGACTTTTGTTTGGCGAATTTCCAGTTTCATGTATGCTATCGTGCTTTGATTTTACGTTGGTAGTACTTTGAGTGTCTGGATCATTTGATGAGAAACAGCAATTCCATAGTACTACTACGTTTAGGAATGAAGCTGTCAAATGACTCAAATAGTGCAATTTTGTGAATGCAATCTTAGGATACTCATAAATGCTCAAGTGGTTAGCTGGATTTTGCTTTAGCCTTGTCTTGTTGGTATGCTTAAGGATAAAAACAGTTCAGTTCTTACTTTCTGCAGCATTATAAGTTCGTCTGGAAATGGAGATTGAAGGCATTGGTGGAATGGCAAAACGCAGGAAGAATTCTGTATGTCTTCACTTCCACTTCTATTCAAAAGTATAAGATGACAGTAAGAAGATTAGAGACACTCATTAACACTTCACAGGTTGAGGCAAAAGAGACAGCTGTGGAAGATGGATCTATTGCAGAGATTCCAGCTGAAGAAAATGAAGTCTCCTCAAATTCTGAACAGGTGGAGATGGAGATCGCTCACATTCTTGAAAAGATCAACAACTTCACTCAGATGGTAAGACAACTTCTGCATTGATATCTGGAAAGAGAGTTGTGACTTTGGGAGATTACCTTATTTGAATACATTTTTACATAAATGAATCAATGATGCATTATTTTTGGAATAATTTGTCACAATGTGTACTGAGACCTATTATCATTGTATGAAGGTGTCTGAGCTGCTAGAATCAGGGAAGTCGATGCTCAAGGAACTGAGCAATGAATTCGAAGAACGCATGATTCTGTGAGTACTAGATAGATGGTTTATAGCTAATTGAAATGTGAGTTGGCTACACACTCTTAACTCCTAGCATGTTTAACAGAATACACAAGGAACAGATGGAAAAATGGCAGGACGAGATGAAGGAGCTTCGCTTACTTGACACTGCAAATGAGGAGGCAGATGCTCTGCTGCAAAATGCTGTGTATCTACTTCAGAACATCCATGGTAGCTCTTAAAGCGACTAATCTTAATAATGGAACTGAAGATCCCATTTAATCAGCACCGACGTAGAGGTATCAAATATGACTAAAATCTTTTATAGCTTGCTCTAATCAGTAATCATTTAAAGCTGAATTTTTTGCTCTATGAGTTTCTTATGCTTAAATGAGCCATAACCCGAGTTCGGATTGATTCTAACTTGACCCCAGATTGTCTCTTATCTCGATTTGCCTATCATCATCTTCTTCATAATCATAAAGAAAAAATGTAAAGAGAAGAGCAGAAAAGTTTGTGCAAGACAATGAAAAAGAAACAAAAATAAAGAATTTTAATGATAGCTATATATGTTTTGCTTGAAATCAGGAGTAAAAGATACTAATAATTATTTAGGTGTTGGTTTGGCTAGGATTCCTGCAATGACTTTTGCTACTTCCTCACTGCAATCCTCCTGCACATGATGCCCTGCCTGCACTCAAACACACATAAATCAATTTTTCAATGCATGTTTAAATACCACAAGTTAAGAGAAGTTCTAATTACAAAAGAAAACAAAATAATCTAAAACCATATGTATGTGTAATGTGTTAGTTACCATAGGAAGTGTGATGAGTTGATGCTTGGACTCTCTGCAGAAATCTTCCACTCCTTCAAAGCTTAACCAACGATCCCTTTCACCCCAGCAAATGCTTGTTCGGATTTTCCACGTCTCATCCCTAAGAATTCTTCTCATATCTTCTACATACCCCTTTTAAATAAACATCATCACATCCATTATCATCTTACTCTTTAGTTGCTAAGTTATATTATAGACCTACATATTTTCAGTATGATCTATTCACCAAAATATATACAGAAAATGGTCACTGTCACATGAACACACTGGAGAAACATTTTAAGAGGTCTTTTATCTCCACGACGTAATGCTACCAAACCATGAGATCTCGACTCAAAAGAACGTAAAGTAGCAAGAAAAGTGTACCTTTAACTCCTTTTTCATTGACCTACTAATGGCATTCAGAGCAAAACCAGAAGAGCCTGATGTGAGGTATGGTCTTCTATAAACCATCGCAACTTCCTCCTTTATCTTGTAAGGACCACAACTCGTCAAGGCTTTATCGCTGGCTCGTAGAGGATCCTGATTAACGTGGATAGTAGTGATTAAAAAATGATATGTCAGAACCATGAAGTAAAAGACAGGACAAAATATAACTGTAAACAACAGCTGTCGAACTTCCCACCTGAGAAAATATTTCTCCTAGCAAGAAGTTGCTGAATATGGCAAGCGTCGATGGCAGGTTTGTGTGTTTCATTGTCAGCTTCAGCACACAAAATATAAAGAAAACACATCTATATAGAGTTATAACCGAAGCTGTGTCATGTGTTAAATGTGTAGTATTGCTGGATTGCATGATGAATCAAAATCTAGGGTCTATATTTCGGTTCAATTAAGTAAAGGATAATTGAACCAAAATCCTAAGACGACGTGCCACCTTAAGCAGATTAAGCTTATTTTAGCACTTAGAAAGAATAAATCGAGTTCTGAATCATGATAGGGCAATAGAAACAAAGGAGAGTATTTGCACTGCACTAAAGTTGAAGAGCATCTTACTGGAGGGTTTAGCAGGATGAGATTATTAATCTTTTCCCGATTCTCGTTAGCATATTTCACCACAACAGGTGAAAAGTATCCCTAACCAAAACAAAACTAGTATAAGGCTTCACCATATTTACATGAAAAAAGGGAAAATTATCCATTCCCAGATATGAGAATGAGTTTACCTGGACAACAAGATTGACCTTATCTCTTGAGAGTTCATTGATGAGAGAGTCCAAGGACTCTACAAATTCTGAAAAGCCACAAAAGGGAATAGTACAGTCTATAGCTTATGTAGTTAAAACCTACTTGTTAAGCTCGTACCTTTCATAGTGTAGTCGAAGCCGTATTTTGGTTGTGGTTTATCTGAGAATCCAAATCCTGCAAGATTAGACAAATTTGGGGAGTTCATAAGTAAGAGATTGGTGCAAATACTTGCTTTTGTTTTTAGAAGAACAAATGTGCTTTTAGAGTAGCTATATATACATATGATTAGTGTCAAGACATTGAGGATTAGGCTTACCTAGCCAGTCAAAAGCAATAACATGATTATTCTTGGAGAGAATGGGTAGAACCTTGCGATACGAGTAAGCCTATGACAGAAATCAGGAAGTTACTGCTGACTTCTCGTGACGAATAGTGGATATTTTATTTGAATCGATACATCTTCAAGAAACTAAGATGCTGAATGTGTGGAAGTAATAATATAACCATTTAGCACTATCTTGCTATCCTTCATGTCTTTCCTTGTTAGCGCTTGATTATGATTAATAAAATCGATTAAGGTCTAATGTGCATCGACTGTTTCGATTTAGAAAGGAAGGAGAATATACGAAACCAAGCTGCGTAAAAACATTGCTGGAAATGTTAGAGAAAGGAAAGGAGAAACATTTCATCCTCTAAAAATTTATAACTCCTCAAGTTTTCCTAAATGGATGACTTCCACAATGCAACAAAAAGTCTCAATAGCTCTAAAAAGGGAGTAGTATATTATTGAATTGTTGATTCATGCATTGATCTAAAGGAACAAAAACATTACTAGACTAACCTGTGATGGAAAGCCATGGATTAAAATCACAGACTGATTATCAGGACTTCCACTTTCGACGCAGAACCATCTATTGCACAAAATGAGCACGTTTCGATTGGAAAATCCCTGCAAATATTCCATCCTCATTATCTGCATAATACGTTATGATCACTACATCCCAACGAAGGCTTTAATAATCACCTGAAGAGATCGGTAGATGCCTGTGACGAACCGGCCATAGCTAGCCCGAAAATCGGGTCCTTTGCCCTCTCACCAGTTCCCCCAACAGGGTGTGCTTTCACCTTATTATGTTAAAACGGGAGAAAAAACATCTGATCACAAACCCTTCTCTTTTTTTTCACACAAAATTTTAATACTCCATCTCCGTCTGTGATGTAAGAATCTCTAAAAATGTGTTTTTAAGGAAGAAATAGACTAGAATATACGTGAGATTTTAAATATCGAGTGTTTTGTGGGAGATTTAAAAAAATACACTCTTAACATTTATGATTTGCAGCTTGAAATATAAGATGAAGAAACTTACAATCCTTCCTTGCTTGAACCACTCATCCGCAGGACTTGGTTCATCTGAATATTTCCCTGTTCAAAACCAAAAATTCCCATTTCAAGAATCCAAATTTTAGAATGAGAAAATGTTTTCCCATTTTCTTGATTCTTACCCCCACTGAAGGAAAACCCATCTCCAATTGAAACTGGAGCATCCAACAAGTAATCCTAACACCCAAAACACGAACAATTTCTTTTAAAAAACAATAAAAAAAATCCTCTTCAACATATATATATATTTATATGCATTACCTCATCGGAGTCACTGGTTGATCGGCACACGAGCCTCGGATTTCGCTTTCTGGGGAGATTTTGAAGGGTAGAAGTGAGAGGGTAATGTTTGGGTAGTGACAGTGAAGCTGTAAAGAAGCTGACTGCCATTGGATTGGAATGAAGAATGAAGAATGAAGAATGAAGAATGAAAAAGAAAAAAGGAAAATAATAATATATGATAGATTGACTGACAGTTATGACGGTTGGTTCCTATTTTCTTTCTGGAAATTGGCACTAAAATAATGAATAATCTGGGGATAGGGTTTTTCTGGTTCTCATTTGGCGCGTATTCATTTACTCTACGCTCCTTTTAATAAATGTTCACTTCTTTCCGTGTAAGAAAACATGTCATAATCGCGATTTGATTGTTCTGAAATTTAATTTTATGAAAATATAATAAAATATGTAAAAACTATATATTTACAATTAACTTTAATAAATCCTAAAAAAATCCAAATTTATTGAAAATTTATATAATTACACCCAATTAGGCCTTCGTAAAACATAGTATCGATTATTATATCATCATTATATTTACGAGTCGTAGTATCCACACATCCTAATTACATGTTTAGTTTTGATAATTGTTTAAAAATACCCTCTGTTTCGATAGTAACAACTCATATATCCTAATTACATGTTTCGATTAATAATAATCTATTTTTTCATGTAAAAATTAACATATGAAATATTCGTTAATTTTTATGTAATATTAATTAAAATATATTATGACTGAAAATGACACATAATTTATTCACAAATCTGAGAAAAAATTTCATTCACAAATCTGAGTTAGGCTGAGCCCATATTTACTTTTGGGCTTTCAGTTCGGCCCAACAAATAAAAACCTACTCTTACTTACCTCTTCTTCTCGAAATTCTTTCCACCGGAAAGAATCGAGATGAAAAAAATGGCAATGCAACAGATTAATCTGAAAGTTGCCTCGTCACGCTACTGCGGCGCCTCCCTTTGGGGTTGCAGGACTCTGTTCACCAATTTCTCCTCTAAATTTCCCAACTCTCCTGCTTTCTCAGGTACTGCTTTCTTAAATTCTTGACAATATTGTTGGGGGAGGAGACATAAAAAGATTGCATCTTTATTCGATTTTTTGCTTTTTGAGTTTGATAACGAACTCGAATCAAGTTAAAATGGTAGGAACGAAGTGCCCAGAAGTTGTAATCTTCTGAATGTAACTTCAACCTACCTATGTGTGGGTGTGAACGTGAGTGTGAGTGAAAGAGAGAGATAAAGATCTCTTCTTTTTGTTTGTTGTATATATGTGGGTCTATGTGGCACACACGTTTATTGGTTTTTATTATTGACTATGGATTGGATGTGTTATGAAGTACTGGTATTATGGTGAATCAGTAAGATTGGTGGAGTCCCCGGTGCATCGTTATTTTAGGAGCTTTGCTGCTTCCAGTTCAGAGAAGATTAAAGTACAGAGAAAGTAAATGCAACTTTCTTCCTTTTACCCCTTTTTTGTCTTCTGATGTTTACCAATGTAATCTTATTGTATTTCTGTTTGCTTGTTCAACTTTTAGGAAGAGGAGACTGGATGAGGTGTGTCTTGAAAGATTTCAGCAATATAGTCGAACATTCATACAGTCATGGATTGTTCAAGGTAGCTCTCTTGAACTCCTTATAGTCATAACCATGTTTATTGTGATATATTATTCGAAGCATCTATATTCACAGACCCTCCGAATTATACTGTTCTAGTATAAACTAATATGTATTGCTTAAAATTTGTGATGAAATCTGTAGTTACTATGTGATTTAGAAGCAGCAGATCTCTGGTAATTTATATATCACCATGTTGTAAGTTGCAACAAATGTAAATGCACGAAAGCTGTACGTTCTTGTAATTGTTACCTCTTTTAAGCAAGGATCAATGGGAATTGAAATCTAACTTGTTCCACAGCACACCTTTAAAATTAACATTTCTTATCATCTCATATAAACTCCAAAATAGGAAAGGAAGTCCAATGGTCTGTTTGGATGCTACATAATGATAAATGTATCATTAGTAATCATTTGAGGTATGTAATTACCTTTTAGAAACTGGATCTGGAAAAGAAGCTTAGGAGGCCCTTTTTGTTGTATTGCCAAGAAAGTACAGTCATACCGCCATACCGGGGTTCTCAGTGTCTTAAGAGATTGATTAGTTTATTTTGTTGCTACTTATTTCACTACATCATTACTACTTGCTCGAGCTGTTCTTATTGATTTCTTCTGAACCTTCTATGATGAAAACATATTAGCATTTATATGTCTTCCTGCAGTGTTATTTTCCGGGAAGCCTCTTTCGCTTGCATTTTTATAATTTCACTTCTCAGGCAAAGTATTTGTTGATGGGAAAGTGGTAAACAAATGTGGAGCACAAATTTCTGATAAATCTGTTGTAGATATCCAGGCTGAGGTTCCGAAATATGTATGTAGGTGATTATTACTCTCTGCAAACAGCTGCTTATATTATCTAATAATAACTATGTTGATCGTTTTATCGTACGGACACTGGAACTCTTTCTGAAAATATGTACTAACAGAGCTGGTCACAAGTTGGAGGCTGCATTAGAACAACTAGGAATCGATGTTACTGGAAAAGTGGCCCTTGACTCGGGACTTTCAACTGGTGGATTCACAGATTGCTTGCTCCAGAACGGTGCTTCATTTGTCTATGGTGTTGATGTAGGTTATGGACAGGTATGCCTATTTCCATGGGACCCTTCAATTTCAAGAATTGTACTTCTGTTTTTGTGTTCCTTGCATGATTTCTTGCTATTCTGATATAAATTGTTTTAACAGTCCTTTTTTTAATCAGGTAGCTGAAAAAATACGTCGTCATGAATGCGTGAGTGTCATTGAGCGAACAAACTTGAGATATCTTACAGAATTGCCACAGAAAGTTGATCTAGTTACCTTAGACCTCTCCTTTATTTCCATATTAACGGTAGTTCACTGGACATGGCTTATCGTTCTCTTCCGGTCTCGATCTGTCGATCAGTCGTTCACTTTCTCAATTCTAAAGAAATATATCTTGTACTCTCCAGGTAATGCCTGCAGTTATCAGTCTGATGAAGGATGATGCAATGCTAATTACTTTAATCAAGCCTCAATTTGAAGCACACAGATCCCAAGTATGGTGAAGAATAATTTCCAGCTTATATTCATCAGTATATAGTTTGGATATATATTAATGCTACAAATATTTATTATTCTTAGTATCACAGAACCAATAAAGAACAATATGGGCTTGCCAGAAATTAATATTTGCTCCTAAAAAATAAAGCAACATGTAAATGCCACAAGAAACATCAAATCTACAGCTGAGTTTTCAATTTTGGCTTCAGGTGGGAGGTGGAGGGATTGTCAGAGATCCATTAGTGCATCAGGAGGTAAGCTCTTTACTCACTTCATAGTCAAACCTTTCTTTCTAAACTATAAAAGGTGATGCTGCTTCTTGAAAACCCATAATTTAAGTACTATTACGCGTTGAATGCTTTAGGTAGTTGAGAAGATAATAAACGGTGTACAAGGTCTTGGATTTCGGTGCCAAGGATGGATCGATTCACCCTTGAAGGGCGCTGAAGGTAACAAAGAGTTCCTGGCTTGTTTCAACCGGACAACCATGATAGATGCAGACCCTCCTGCTAAGGCAGACATTGCTCGATTATTCAAGAGCGTTGAGAGCAACCAGCAGCATGACCAATGACTTATTTACAAACAACATAATACTGTTCTTGTTGCTACAAAAATGTGGCTTGCTTGTGCAGCAAAATATAGATAGATAGCACAAATTGCTCATCTTTTTGATTGGGAATTTTGAGCCTTATGTAACTTATGCACAATATTGCACCTAAAAGGAATTTTATTCGACAAATCGTCTGCCTAAGTGTTAACATGTGAGTATAAATCACTATTTCAGCATCTCGAGAGGAAGCTTGAAACCGAACACCTGCCCGACTACTGAAAACCATGAAAGCATGTATTTTTCTGAAGGGATCATATTTTTTTGAGCAAACGAAGCGTCACTGCTTAGGAGTAGCTTCATCCACTCACTAGTCCCACAAGGATGCAACATATACCATGGTCGCCTCAGTTCAGGGTGCTCCTGCAGTTTACATTCATACATAAAAACGTTACATCCAAATAGGGATACTCTTCTGTATGCAACAGACAGAGTTTGGTGCCTAAGGAAATTTCCCATGTCTAATGAAATAAACAATCATGAAAACACAGTTATGAGGCATGGAGAGAAATTGACCTCCTGAGTTATAAATGTCCACTTGGCTCTGGTTAGCAGTCGGGCTGAGTCGATAGGGATATCTTTTTCAATAACATCTAGGAGCAGAGGCTGCCCATCTGCAAGATTGCAGTAATAGATTGTAAGTCATTAGTTTGGCATAAATTCAACACCAAGTACTTATCACAGCTAAACATTCATGGCTTGACAGAGTGGTGATTATGAAATTCAATCATCAGCAACTCAAAACTAGTTCTGACACTATTCCGCGAGTTAGATAAGCTCTACGGCAATGATTGCAGGCTTGAACATCAAATGCTAGCTTAACATTCCTCATATTCTAGCCAAATGAAGTCCAAATTCTACAGAACTAGGTACTCTCTAAAGTTCCACTAAACATGACATGGACTTTCCCTCCCATCCACCTATAACCTATAATATATGTTGGTACTTCTGATTATTATTACTATGATGATGTAAGGAGTACCTATATGCCTTAGCACTAACTGCAGCTGTTGACAAAGAAAGAATATATCCCATAATAAGAACTGGCTCTTTATGTCTATTTTATGCTCATAATTGGCTTACAAAATCTGTGGGTTCTAATTTTGTTACTAGGGGACCAGTAGTCAACTTACCATTGCGGTAAGCACGGAAATAAAGTACTGGGACCTTGTAAGAAGCACTGTAAACTGCATGTAGATCGTAGCGATGTTCTCCAGGGCCATCATCGAGAGCCTAGCAGGAAAATGAAACCACAATGCGAATAGATGACTTACATTCCTTTGTCATTAGATATGTAACTAGCTATTTACAACTCATTTATCTCCTTAGTTCAAAGTAGAGTTGGAAAAATTAAGTGCATTAAGAGCTTTAAACATACATCAATGCAAGTCACGAGGTTCAGATATTCAAGAAGTAGTTTGATAGACATTTTGCTAGTGGACTCTTTTACTAGCCAGAGAGCTCCTCCCCCCCTTAAACTGTCTTAAATACTACGGAAATATGCAGTTGAGGAATAACAGTCACTACTAATCAATAACAAGCAGTTCATATACTAGACTACTAGCACTAGCCATGTAGTGTTCTAGGAAAACTCCCCTCACATATTCAACACATCAGAGTTCATAACATAGAGCAGAAAAGGGTGACATCCAAAGACAAAAACCTATCCAAAAATGGGTGAACAACTTTCCAGTTTTCGACAACTCGGTATGATTACAACGATAAGATGCACATGTAAACTTATCCAATACGATGTTTTCATTGGATCAAACAAGTATCGAGAATTTCACAGTGCTCATTCCAGGATAACCAGAGGAACAGTAAAAGGGAGGCATGCTTACAACCACAGCAGTGTCAATAACATCATCTTCATAGTCACTACAGCACTCTTCTTTCTCTACCACATCACAGTTGAGTTGAGCTCCCTGCAAAACCAGATACTAAAGAAGATCAAACAATCAAAAAGAATAAAGCATAAATAACGTATTGATAAATTGTGGAAAGAATAATAAACCCACCTCCGATAACTTGGGCAGAATCACATTTTCCAGAGTCAAGTATCCCACCTCAAAGTTACCCAAAACAAAACCAAATCAAAATTCGTATAAGCTAGCATGATAAAAATGAAAAATTGTGGAAATAACGCAATACCAAAAAAAATATATACTTGATCATTAGCGGAAGCCCAAGGCCGTTTTGGGGAAGGAACCCATGTCCAATTAGGAAGAGACGGGTTGAATTTCCACCATTGCTCCGAAAAAGTAGAAGCTGCAACGAAGAACTCGCTGCAAGAAAGGGTACCATCCAATGATTCCACCATGAAAACTGATATATGGAAACTTTCAAGAAATCGAGAAACCCTTCCTGCAAATACAATTAGTCTTTTTTTTTTCTTTTTTTTTAGGGACAAAGAAAACCGTTTTATTTTAGTTCGTTTGATGTGTTTATTTTGGAGGAAAATTGGTTTGAAATATTTTGAATAATATATTTTTATAAAAAGAAGTTTTTTCGCCAATGATGTGAATTGGGAATGATTGGTCAATTGGGAATGATTGGTCAACGAAACATGAACTGAAAACTAAATTTTGATATACTCCAAAACAATACATTTTTATTACTTCGAGACATAATGGCGGTTGTCGATCATTTAATTGGACTTAAATTTGGAATAATTACACTTGATGATATGAATCATTTGAAAAATAAGCGCATTCTCCCTCGAGTGCAAAGGCAGAAAGGAGCTTGACTACAAAATCCACCCGTCGAGTAAGGAGGAAAGTAGGCCTTCGACCAGTTAAAAGTGCTCACATTTTCTTTTTGGACTATCTTGTACTCTTGTTAAAAGGAAACATCTTTAAAGTACTTTTATTTTTTTAAAATACAACACTTTATTTTTTTAAAAATACAACACTTTATTTTTTTAATATTTGTGGCGATTCCCTTGTGGCCCCCTTTTAGCATGACAAAGGGACTACTAAGTTTAAACGAGGGAGAATCAATATAAGCAGAAAAACGAACTAAAAGAAGAAATAGCAACACTAGATCAGGGTTTAAATTAAGTAGTCATTAAGAAAGATCGAATCGCAATCCAAATTTACAAAAAAAATCTCACATAATTTGGATGGTAAAGTATTAATTCCCTCTTAAAAACAAATAGAACATACATACAAAATTGTGAAATGTGAAACTCTACATCTTATTGTGATTAGGGAGCACGATAATATGAAGTTGGGCATGAGCTATTTCTACTTCAGGACTGACTGCCTTAGAGCCTACACAACACCAACAATTATGCTGCAACGTACAAGCTGGTCTCACTCTGGCTTTGATGGGGTTGGCGAAGACGGAGGTTTCAAATCGGGATACTGCACAAATAACAAGCAATACTTAGCAGGCAGAGTCGCCTTTTAAACCCGAAAAGAAAGTAAGCAAAATGGATGAGCAATGCCACGAGAAGAAAGAGTACAGTCATGGAACTATGCAAGAAGATCAATCTACTTATAATCAGATAAACTGCTATGGAAAACTAAACCTTTTATATTGAAAGAGAGAGAGAGGGAGCATGTTTCCTACATTTGGATATGGAGATTGTGCTTTCTGAACCCCTTTAGATTTGATAGTGGGACTGAGAGAACTAAAATTTTCATTCTTGATTTCTTTACTTGCCTTAGCAGCAGGAGCATCTGTATTTGAGGACAGGTCTTTATTTTCATCCTTCCGAGTTAGTCCTCCATTTGAATCAAGTTGTTTTGATTTTTTGGTCCTTTTCTTTGGATAAATATGTACCGAAAGAGGTAGGAGGGTCTCTTGTATCTCCTGCAGTGATGATAAAAATAATTTGTAAATGGAAATAGTTAGGTTACCTTGAAAAGTATAAATGTAAAGTACAGTATCATTTAAGCATCAATATAACCAGCATACACAAATTCTGGTAGAGATCACGATGAGGATGAGGGGAAAGAGAGAGAGGGACGTACAATATGGAAATTCTGAGTTGATCGGAAGTGAATGACAATGTAAGATACATGACAATTTAAAGTGCATGGATAAGAACTGGCTGGAATTCAGCTAAAAAGAAACCTAGGCAACACAAACTTACTTGAAATATCATGTTTTTGCCATCCAAAAATAAATAAATACTCAGAACTTGTAGAAGAGAAACTAATATATTTCTCTACGACAACTGTCAGGTCATGTCTTGACGGCAGGCAAGTAAAAGCAAGCTCTATAATGATATGTCATAATGGTTTCCGAAATCAGATAACGCAAAACAATAATATGGAAATAGGTAACACTTTAACCAACTCAACAACTCCATACACTGTATCAAGTAAAATGGAATGTGATCCTGTACTCTAATAGAAATTTTTCACTCGACTCAAAATAAAAATTTAATGATGGTCGAGAGATATGTCAAGCCAATTGATCCACTTAACGCAATCACAAAGGCTTTAACATGCAATTGTTTCAAAACTCGAACTCCCCAACTAAGCAAAACTAACCACATAATTTAAAAATGGCCAGTAATGATCAAAAGCTCGAGCTTTCTGGTAAAAGTTATACTATCATTGACTTCATAGCAATGTACTAAGGAGTAGTCATTGAATCAATATAAATTAACAAAGTCAATCAAAGATCAAGCATTTTATTCCTGCATGAGCTAAGACAATATAGACTGAAAATTATTTTTTACTTGATGGAAGAGAAATAAGCAGCATACCTGCCATCCTTTTTTCCCTCTGATCCCTCCTCGAATAGCATAGGCCTCTCTGAAACCATTTTTGACCAACAGCTCAGCCACTTCCATAGAGTTGCCATCAAAACTACCTTACACATGTAATTTGTCAATAGAAAAGTTAGGTTGTATCTACAAATCATACTATCTAAGTAAACTAGAACATCAGACAATTCAATATAAAAATCACATATCCAAGTCTTCCAACAACCATATAAAGATCCTAAATTAACAAAATAACAAATTTCAAAAGCTTACTTGTCCAAGATACAAAGAGTAGTGTTCGCTGGCTCCCCAAAATTCTGCAGAACCCTCTTCACGAAACCCTCTTCATCTCCTTGTCGAAATCTGATCTGCACGGCGTTCTTACTCAAGAGCTTCAAATTGGGGGAGGGCAAGTAGGTTACGCTCTTATCATCCCTAATATCCAACAACTGGGCAGTGGGGTCGGTCTGCAGCTTCTTGAAGGCATTAAGAGCAGAAATGAACTTATACTTTTGTAAATACGTCTCAGTTAGAGGGATCGCCACAAGCCAAACGAAAACGACGGTCGAGACGAAGAAAGGGTAGCGGTTGAAAAAGTCGTCGATGGAAATGAGGATGGATTCCAAGTTGATTCTGCCGGGAGCTTCTTGGAGGGCTTCGGAGGCAAAGGAAGAGAGTGGGAAAGCGAGAGCAAGGAAGGGCAGAGAGAGTGAGGAGAGATTTGGAGTGGGGATTTGTGGGCAAGTGCGGAATGGGGTTTGGGTTTCAAGAGTGGGAGTGGGGAGGGAGTGGAAGAGGGGTGGTCTGGGACTGGGTGTTGATTTGAGGGGGTTTAGGAATGGAGGGGAAGCTGAGAGGCAGAATCTGGAAAGAGACTCCATGGATAGAGAGCGAGGGAAGGAAGGAAGCAAGGAAGGAATTGGGGTTTATTAGATGATAAGATGGCGCCATATCATATCCTTCACTACCAGGGGAGGGCAATTCAGTAATATCATAAATATCCTGCAGAATTGCTACATTGATTTACTTTTTATTTATAATAACTGGTTTTGCTTTTTAATACTACTATATGTAATTTATTTAAAAATTCTAAAAATAATTAAAAGTCTCGAATCGAAAAGCCAAAATTATATTATCTATTTAAATGACATATCCAGTTAATCGCAAACATATTAATATATTATATTCGTCCACAAAAAATATGTTGCGAAGAAAAAATCGTAAAATATGTTTTTAGTAGGATTTTAATTAATTATATTTGATTAAGTTGTGGCTATAAAATGAGAGGATTCTCCTGAAAAGAAAATAAATAAGATAATAAATTTGTGAAGCGATGAAAATAAAAAAAAATGGATTGAAGGAGTAATTATTGATGTGTATGAGAAAGTTGATTGAAGTGAAAGCAGAAGTGAGGGTAACTAAGCTCTCCCTTATGTGCGCTGCCTATGAGTATCAGATTCCTCATAACTACAGCCACCGTCTCGTAATCCGGACAAGGGAACGCCACAGAGGTAACTAGGTTTGAGAATTTGGGATCGGGATTTGAGATTTTTCCGATTCTGATCCGAGTCTCAACAAGATTTGGGACTTGAGTCTTGAATTTTTCAAGACCGGGATGAAAAATTGAAATTTTTTTGAACTCGCAAGTTCCGATTTTTCGAAATTAATTTTAAAATTCGGAAAATTTTGGTCTCATTTAGAACTTCGGAACCAATCGGGACTATTCAAAACATTTATTTTCGGGACGGAGTTAAAGTTTTTCAATTTTAGAATTTGAGTCCCGAAATCTCGATCGAAACCGGGACAAAAATCAAAAATTAATTATTTATCGAGATCAAAACTTCGAGTCCTAATCCTGTACCGATTCTCATCTCTTCGGTAACATATATACTTAAAAGGTTTCCAGATAAACGTGTCAATAAAGACAAAATAGATAGAAAAATTGTTGGTGCAGGAATAGTGCGATAGTTCGGATGGACATACGTAAGGGAGAACAAAGCAAACTGTAAAACTATTACTCCCTCCGTCCTAAGCTAAGTCTTACATTTGTTTTTTGGTACGATATTTAAGAATAGTTAAAAAGTAGTACTCTATCCGTCCCATTAAGGCGAGACGGAGGGAGTACTAAAGAGGAAAACATTAATTATAATGAGCGCTTTAAGGTCCACAATGATTTATTTACTTTTTACAGAAAAATTAATGAGTACTTAATAAATATATGTTAAATAAAAACCAATAAATACATTATAGGTCTTACTAAATATGTCCTTTTTTTATTAAAATTGTGAGAATTTTTTTGGTCAAAATATGACATAAATAGCATGACACAAAGAGTATTATACTATATGTTAATTTTATTCCAAAAAAAAAAATACTACTTCTCCGTTCAATTCATTAGTTCCGCTTTAATCAAATATGTAAGAGCTTTCACGTTAAAGTGGAACTAGTCAAGTGCAGTGGCGGACGCAGAAAATAACGTTGGCAGGGGCTCCACTGTTTAGCCCCTGTCATCTTCGTAAGTTCAGCCCCTGTCATCTTCCATCCTCCGGAGATTCGTTCTTTAACATTGTCGACTTTGCAGGGGCTGGAGCTAATTTTTGACATTTTCAAAAAAATTTACAATAGTAAAAAAAAAAAAAAAAAAACTTTGGCAGGGGCTTAAGCCCCTCCCCCCTCCTTCCTGTATCCGCCATTGGTCAAGTGGGACATATGGAGTATATTATTGTTGCTCGGGACAAGTAGTACAATCTATCAACTTTTTATCAATTTTTCTTCAATTACATCACACTTGTAAGATGTAAATATGCATTACTACATCTTCATTATTTAGATCCAAATATAATTTTCATAAATAAGAATATGGATATTAAACAATTATTTTTCATATAACAAAAAAATATGGATACTCAATTTAATGATATGTTTACTATATTGTGTTTTAATAATGGCTCGTTTCTAAAAAATAAAACATTCTATCGTTAAAAAGTTAGCCAAATTTATTGGACTCAAACACTTTATACATAAAAATTAATTTTTTAATATTTGCACGATATAGTACTTTTTAAAGGTTTTTTGTGCTTCTGTGGTCAACAACAACCCTTCATGGGATTCAAGATTTTTATTATACATAACTTACTTTAAAAACTGTTTGCTACATAAAATTTGAGTATATAATATTAATTTATATTTTTTGACTATTAAAATATTCCCCGTGATTATATAAATATCATTAAAAAGATTATTGTTCTAATGATGTAGTAATTTTATTTAATTTATAATAGAAAAGTTAAAGAATAATTCAGAAATATATTTATCATCATTAATTGCAATATTTTGTTCATAAAACTCACAAATCATGCAAAGTAAACTCATACATTAAATTTAAAGCAAACAGTGTATTAATAATTAATAAATAATATCATAAACCAAACAACCACTAACAGAAAAGTAGTTACAAACTTACACGCCACGTAAGCAACGGTTTCTACTTTTTTTCCCTAAATAAACGAATAAAATTATTTAAAATTTTAGAAAAGTCAACGAAGAACAAAAACAATAAATAAGCAGAAGCTTCGTCTTCATTCTTCAACTCCCTACTTTCCAATCCCCCCACCATTTTCACACCTTCCCTTCAATTCTCACACAACTATTTTAAGCTTTCCATCATACCATTCCTTTCGAATTTGATCACGGATCACCTCAATTTTCATATCTCCAACAACGACAATTCGATCGCGAACTTCTACTAACTCATCAACCCAAAACCCCCAATTCAGTTCAATGGAAGAAACCATCTCCTCTCCCACCAGTCCCATTCCCATCTTCTCCACTTTGATCTCCCCATTTCAAAGCTCTCTCGACGGGAGTGATTGCAATTCTTCCACAAGAAAGCCCCTGAGCTTGTGGCCCGGAATGTACCATTCTCCAGTCACGATTGCTCTTTGGGAGACGAGGTCCAAGACCTTCGAGAGGCTTCTGGACCCCCCACTGGACGCGCCCCCACAGAGTGAATTGCTCACCAGAACCCCATCCCAGAGCAGAATGACTATTCTCTACAACTTCTCCGCTGATTTCATTTTGAGGGAGCAGTATAGGGATCCTTGGAATGAGGTCAGAATTGGGAAGTTGCTTGAGGATCTCGATGCTTTGGCGGGCACCATATCAGTCAAGGTACGAATTTATAGTATAACTCCCTTTTGGTTAATTTATTTTCTTTAGATTTTTGTGATATACGAATTCCTGGTTGCTTCAGATAGACACTTTTATGAATTGATGATTGTATTGGCATCAGAAAGTTTTTGCAGTTAAAGTTCGATTTGTTGTAGGTTATTAGGTTTATGTTGTTTTTGCTCAACTTAGCTAGTGAGTGCCAGAGTGATCCGAGTTTGTGACTCGTTTATGGTGGCATAAGTTGCTAACTTCTGATACTTTCCTATTAGCACTGTGCAGATGAAGACAGCACTACTAGACCACTCTATCTGGTTACTGCTTCTGTTGACAAGATGGTGCTGAAGAAGCCAATTAGCGTAGATGTTGATTTGCGTATATCCGGTGCAGTTACCTGGGTTGGGCGGTCTTCAATCGAGATTCAGCTAGATGTTACACAGCCTCCAACTGGTATTCTTTCAAGACCAGTATGGCAATTGCCTTGAAGTTACTTTAAATAATAGTGATTGTCGTATTCGACTAAGTTTCAACTCTCCAAATAAAGATTGCTGTCTTGATTTGGAGTTTTTCTAGTTCAATGATTGGTTTCTAATGCATTTGCTATCAATGAAGAGTGCTATATAGTGTAAGGATGAGTCATCGTCCCATGTTAATAGTATAAAGATGATGTGTTGTATACACATTTAACTGAAAGAAAAAAATTCCATTCAGGATCAGCTGAAGCAACTGATTCAATCGCTCTGACTGCCACCTTCATTTTTGTGGCTCGTGACTATATGACACGCAAAGCTGCTCCAGTGAACCGATTGGCTCCTCAAACAGAACGTGAGAAGTCTCTTTATGAAGCAGCAGAAGCAAGAAATAAAATGAGAAAAAGCAAGATAAAGGACGACAAGAAGGCGATTGAGAACGGAGGGATGAGTAGAGTTGAAGCATTACTGGCTGAGGGGAGGATTTTCTGTGACATGCCAGCCTTGGCAGATAGAGATAGCATTCTTCTTAGAGAAACTCGACTTGAGAACTCCTTAATCTGTCAGCCACAGCAAAGGAACATTCATGGTCGCATATTTGGAGGATTTCTTATGCACAGAGCATTTGAATTGGCCTTTTCAACAGCTTATGCTTTTGCAGGAATGATGCCGTCCTTTCTGGAGGTTGATCATGTTGATTTTCTTAGACCGGTAAGTATCTCCTACTGAACTCCATTTCCTTTTCTAATAATCTTTTTAACGAACCAATATCAAACCATGCCCCCTGGTAAAGCAAGAGACAAAGATTTGCTGGCATCTCAAAATGTATCATCTATAATAACCTAGTTCCAATTATTACCATATTAATATGGTCAGGAGGAATGAGATGAAAGACTTTTTGGTTGATCCAGATTTAAAAGTAGCCGCAATGACATGAAAATGTTAGGTCATCTCCTTAAACCACATTCCTTACTCTGAGTAAACATGGTACTGCAAATTTTGTTCAAATATGCATGCAAGATAGTGGTTTTATTATTATTTCCAAGTCTGTTTGTAATTGAACTTCATAATCACTATAGAGCTACTCTGTGTTGGGTAATGTAGGTGGATGTTGGAGACTTTTTGCGGTTGAAGTCTTGTGTATTGTATACAGAAAGTGAGAGCTCGGAGCAGCCTTTAATCCATGTGGAAGTCGTGGCACACGTTACAAGGCCTGAGTTAAGGTCTAGTGAGGTATGCTCCTTCTCCAGTACTTGAGCTTGACCAAAAATAGCAGCACTTTCCTACAATCTCACTGAGTGGTTTGTTAACCAATTGTACAGGCATGTGATATACATGAACAAACAGAGTTATGTCATCAGCACATTCTGTATGTTTTCCGTCGTTGAATTAACAAAGTTACTAAGGGAGAATTGGCTACTGATGAGAAACAGAGACAAATTTGTATCTGTTGCCTTTCTTACTCTGTTATGCTAGTCTTTCCTGTACTCATTTGAAGGCTTCCTTGACAAACTAATTAAAGTGAAGTTTTAGTAGATTTAGTTTAATGAGCTGATTATTTGTGCTACAGGTGTCCAATAGATTCTACTTCACATTCACCGTTCGAAGCGAGGCAAAGGCTAGGAATAATGGAGTCAGAATCAGAAAAGTGGTTCCAGCAACAGAGGAGGAAGCTCGCAGAATCATTGACCGCATGGATGCTGATTCGTTGGATCCATGATTTTTGCACAAGTTCTTACTGCATTTCCATTGGAAGACAACATAATATCTTCAAATGCAGTACACAATTATATCTGTACTTTAAGTTCATGTCTAAGTTAGACAGTCTAACCATAATCCATTGATACAGAAGCCATGAATAACAGGCTATATAATCTCAAATAAATTATTCTGTATATGAACTGAACAAAAAACATCTCAAGCAATACTATCTTATGCATTCTATATATATGTTGGCCTTGCTTATGATTTTGATTTCCATTTGACTCAATTCCAATATGATATAGATCAAATGTTCCTTACTTCTCCAGAATAATGTTAAGAATTTAAAAAAAAAAAAAGAAAAAAAAAAGAAGAGAAACTGATCTCAGAAACAAACAGTAATAGGGAACTCAAGAAACCATCCATGCTTATTTACAGCAAGAATTCTAATACCAGTACTTTTTACACTGAAGAAATATAAACATCAACTATTGACTGGTGCCTTATTGCTTCCAACATTTTCTTGGTTATATGTGAGCCATGAAGTTTCAAAATCTTTTACATTCATCTATATATAATAAATACAACAATTAAAATGAATATGCTAGTAGAACCTACTAAAAGGTTGGGAGGCATCATCCTACCATTTTTCACTGCCAGAAACCTCTAGACTAAGAACTCTCCTCATCAGAGGAAGAGTACTGCCGTTTAATCGGAAACCCCCCAACGACTTGCTGCAACAATGGGTTAACCGGAAGTGGAAACTTGTGGGTGGTACTAACCATGGTATGTTCATTTATCAACCCAACTTCCTTGCACACCCGGTCCAATATCGTTAGGAAGTCCCTCACCACCAAGAAGATTCGGAAAGGATGGGCCTCTTCCCTCACCGAGTTTCCATGGAAATACTCGGTAATTTCTTTCACAAGAGACAGTGCGACACTTTCTTGGGCTTGAATCCTAATAATTTCCTCCTCCGCCTTCTTCATGAAGCTGCTCATCGAGTCGGAGAACTTATGGCTGCTGCTGTCTTCCAAAGATGTTGCATCAACTAATCTCATGACCTCTTTTATATTCTCGATTCCTTTGGAAAGCTTGGAGACATCAGTGCTCAGCACTTCTGCATCCATAGTAGCAGCTTTCTTTACATTTGATAGCTCGTCACTGAGGGCAGAAACTATTTGGAGGCCGAGCTTTCTGCATTTAGCATCATCATTTGAGGCAGAATTCTCTGCTTGGGACCCACAAGAAAGACGAGCGCCTTCACTTCTTATTATCTCCTGAACAACAAAATGCAAGAGCGTAGTTTTTCCATCAGCTCCCTTGACATCAACAAGCTTGAGGAGTGTGTCGAGTTTGAAGGCGTGTGCATCACCCCGATTTGTTCCCACATTCATTCGATTTCCGGTCTTTAGTACTGCTTCTAGAAGCTTGAGGAACATCCTGCTTGCCCTCAATTCCTCACAAGCTGCCTGTAATATCAAAAACTTGTTAGACAGAACTACACATATTGTGATAGAACTTTAAACCCTTTTTGGTTACAGAAGCAGTAACGTTTAAAAGCCAAACTGGCATAGCTGAGGCATTAGCATTTACCTTACATACAAGCAATCTACAACTCAAGAACATACATAGACTCTATCTAGCAACCTAACATCCTACGGAAGATGCGGTTTTTTGACTCGTCCTCAGGTTCAATGAGAGTTTTTAGGTTGATAAAACATATTATTTCTGACAACTAAATGAAGCAAATGGAGGATGATATAAATAATATCGGTAGGACAAATCATAAATTTTTGTTATTTTATTATTAGGATTAAATAAATACATTTATATGCATAGTATTTATATTCCTTAGCACAGAGCTCCTGCAGACCATCTCTGTCCAGACTGTTCTGTGATGCATAACATCACTTCAATACTTATCTCATGCTTCTTAAATCTAGTTACCATTAATTTCCGGGACACAAATTTATAGTATTTCTATAATGTACGAAAAAGCTGATGATTGAATGAAATAATACCTCCAGTCTTGTAAATGAATTCTTTAGGTATTCCACCTCATATTCAAAATTTGATATGTATAGCATTGCATCAAGTCTTCTGAAGGCATGTGGTATATCAAGAACTGCCTTCAAAAATCTTTCAGCAGCCCCAAGCTTGGTAGGTGAAATATCTTTGTATTCTTTTAGCTTTCTCTCTTCTTCTTTAGTCGGCGCCATCTTCAGTAAACTCTCAAGAAGCTCGGCACCAAGAATATCAGTATTGCCTGGAACCAAGAGCAAGATGAGTTAGAAAGAAGCTTGATTGATTTATGTTCAAAGGCAAGCACAGAGGGGAGTCAAATATTATCTGGATTGGGTATCGCTCTATTCCAGTGGCTTTAATTAGCCAAATTCTTTTAAGTTAGAACTGATATGAATAGGAGAAGGTTTCATGGCTGAAAACAGACTACTATGCTAATTCTGAGTTCAACTTGCAGAGCATTAAGACAGGAAGAAAGGCATGAGGATTATACCAGAGAACCAAAAAGTAGGAATTGTATCTGGATTACCCAGTTATCAAACAACTTCTGGCTTTTGGCAAATAAGAATAGACTTGCACATAAATATATCTAGTACTGAACGATTTTCAACTCCCTTGCTACAACTAACTGAAGCATATCACTTCTATAGTCTATCATGCAATAATTTCCTCTACGATTAGATGGTGTTACGAAAAGGCTCTAGCTAGTGTTAAAATCACATAAATAAATGAGCTACATATAGATTACCTTCCATGAGGCCCTCACAAACCTCCTCCACAGTGACATTGAGAGCCCTAAACAAGATTGCAATGTTCTGGGCCTTCTTAGGATCAAGAACCCTATTACTATTGTCTTGGCGAGGTGTGGGAAGCACATTCCACCTAGTTCCCTCGTTTACTGGTTTTGAAGCATTTGCAACGAACAATGTCTCAATCATCTCCTCGTTCAATCTGCATTCAATCAATACGTCAGTCTAACAATGTAACTGAAAATCAAAACAAAGTTAAAATCACAAAGAAGTCGAGATCGTTCATAGAGAAGCAAGAATGATCGTACTTGAAAGAGCTACTTTTGAGATGATCCCACACCATTTCACGATCGGAGCTCGCCCTCACTTTGTCCCAATGCAACGGCTTCAGCTTTGTTTTGGGAGTAGTCTCCTCATGACGCTGTACATATTCTTCACCCATTCTGTCCCCATTCTTCTCAACACTTTCTAAGACAGTCTTAGGCAGCAACTCAATCGGGTAAATTAACGTGGGACTTTCAACAGTCATCGGTCTCAATGGCGTAGATAAAGCGGGTGGCTCGGAAACGAGCTTTTTGGCCGGCGGAGCTGGAGTTCTTGGACTCTCCCATACTTTTCCCGCTACTGGTGGCGGAGGTGGAGGCGGAGGAACAGAAACTAGTGGGTGTAAGGGAAGAACAAGAGTCGGAGGGGGAGGCGGTTGCGGTTTTGGTGTAGCACTGACGTTATGCCGCACTGGAATGCTGGTTCTCACCGGAGATACCGTGTTGTGATCAGAGAAACTCGAAATCCGCGGCGACGATTCCTCGCTTCTCCTGGAGTATCTCTCCGGCGATGATGAACTTGGTGGCGACGGAGATGAGGACTCCTTACGCATCAAATCTCGCGGCGGAAGGGACGACGCCGTTTGCCGGTGCAACGGCGCGATGTTCTGAATCTCCATTAGGTCGGGCGATTTAGGAATCGAATTCCTTGGGCTCAAACTGTTTGCTGGCGAAAGTGAGAGCGAAATGGACCTCGCCGGAGAGCCCCTACCCGATCCGGAAGCCGAAGAAGAGTAAGTTGAGGAGGAATTCGAAGTTGGGCCATTGAAATTCTCCACATTTATGGCGGCGAACGCCCTACTAGATGCTGATCCGGCGCCAATAGAACTCTCCCTACCGTTCAACGAGCCTTTGGGAGAGTAGAACTCTTCATCCTCATCGTCTCTGCTCGAAGCCACGTCAGCATTGTTCCGATAACTCCTCCGGGAACTCTGCTGCGTGTTCAACGGCGGCAATGGGCGGAGCTCCGGGGAGTCCATTTTCCTAGGATTTGAAGTGCCGTTGTTGCTAGGGGCGCTACTACTTCCATTGTAGGTAATGCTGCTCCCGGTAGAGGCGGCGGCGGCGGCGGCGGCGGCGTGTGAATTGACCAAAGTTCCCAAGTACAGAAACTCGGAGCTGGTCTGCGAAGGTCTTTGAAGCTTCGGAATGCGGTGGCTATCCGGACCGCCGCGGTAAGTGGTGGAGGCAGTAGTGGTGCTGTCTGATCTCTGCGATTTGGAGTGACCGTACGCGGAGGATCTCTCGGTTCTCCTGCGATTACGGAAGTGGATGAAGACGGCGAGGGAGACGACGATGACGGCGGCGACTACGGCGGCAACAGCGACGACGATGAGCTTGGAGGAGGCAGATTTGGAATTGGAGTCGGGGAGGTTAAGGGAGGTGATGTTAGCGGGGAAGGAAGCAAGGGAGGTAGGGGAAGGGGGCGGCGGCGGAGGAGGAGAGGGGTCTGATGGGAAGAATGGGGTAGTGTTGGTGGGGGTAGAAGTGGAAAAAGGGTATTTAGGGGTAGGTGGCGGCGGTGGGGATGCCGCGACGGGGGGCTCGGCCGGGGGAACAGAATCCTGCGGGAAGAAGGGTTGGTGGAGAATGCGGCGGCGGTGGAGGGCGGCGGCAGTTGAGGAGGTGGTCATCCAGAATAAGAAGAAGAGGAGAATGGCGGTGGAGCGCATTGATGGTGTGTTGTGTGTGTGGATGAAAGAGGGAGTAGTTGGATGAATGTGGGAATGTGCATTCACATTGCGCATACGCACACCGTAATAGCGTATGTGTTTCTCCGGTGTCTGTGTGTATGTGCGAGAGAGAGAGAAGGAGAGAGGTGGGTACACCGTACATGAACAATTGAAGAAGTAGATGGTGAGTGAGAGTGAGGAGGAATGAATATACAGACAGTAAAGAGAAAGAGACGGTGAAAAAAAGATGGTTTATTTAACGACCAAATTAGCTAATTAATAAATAAATATTAAGCGTTGGTGTTTGGCCGTAGTGGCAACAGCTTCAAGTCTGAGTCAATATAACATAAATTATCAGTTCGAGTTGTCTCTAATACGATTATGTAATTTCAATTTTTTAATAAATAAATAAAGAAACAAAGAGGTTGAGATTTTCTCTGACTAGTTTTCAGAATCCCAATTATAATTTTATTTAATATTTTTAAAATTTAGAAATATTATAAAAATTATTTAAAAGTGTAGGATCAAGCGCTTGCCACTAGACCAAAAGCCCGGACTTGTGGTGAGGTGCTACTTTATTTCCCTTAACCCATATCTAGCTGCAGGCGCAGGCAGCACGCAACTATACCTTTAATCGAACGAACGGACAGACTTGAGCGCAACTCGCTGAAAGGCAGGAGACTGCTAGGATTTCTCCCAACAAAAAGAAATAAAATTTTAAAATTATAGAACTTCATTTGTTCACAAAAATTTTAATTTTGCACATTTCTTCATATTACTCCGTCCACAAAAAATTCGCAGATTATTATTTTTAATGATTATATTTATATTATTGTACTCACTTCTAATTAGTAACATTACCTATTTAACTAATCAACCACTAATTTTCTTTCACTCGTATACATATATTTACTTGATAAATAGTATGAGACTCTTATTTCACCTGCAACACATTCAATTCATTTATTAAAATTTGTGTCGAACTCAAATATGCAATTATTTGTGGACGTAAAGAATATATTTTGTTTTTGATCTTATAAATCTAATAAATAAATTAAAACAATATTAAATATTAAAAATAATTAAAATTAAACTTTAGTAATAACTAATAAGTATAAAATTAAATTAAAAATAAAAAAAATAATTTAATTATGATAATAAAAGAATTGCAAATAAGGTAATGTTTTATGCATTAATGAAAGAGGCCAGCTAAGACTCTGCTGGGAAGTGGTAGGCGTCTTATTACACACTACACTTGTACTTTTACGGTTTTACCCCCAAAACGATTTCATTTTAGATTATTCTCTCATTTTTTGTTAAAGTTAATTTGTTTATAAAAATAATAAAATAAATTTTTTTTAACGTTATGGATCTTGTTATTTTTTATTTTTGCCTATTTTTCAATTTAGGTGTCAAAAAAAATATATTAAGAATAATATGACAAATGGAGTATACACTTTTCTAATTTTTTACTAACTCATAAATACCTTAAATTTAAAAACTGAAACACAAATAGTCTGACTTAAAATATTAGGGTAAATTATACTTTATAACCCGAATTTTAGATAGGCGTTTAGTTTGTGATCCAAGCCTTACCTAATATTTAAATTAGCTTTTATTTTTAAACAATATTTAACTTTTAGTTAAACTTGATATAATGTATAAATTGATACACATTTCTATAGGTTCACGTGCCTATTCGTGTTTAGACTATTATTTTCTGTTTACACACTTAAGTGTAATTAAATGAGTCTAAATGAACAACGACATAAAATTTAAATTATAACAATAATATAATTTAATTAAATTTGAACAAATCAATTTAATTCTAACTCTTAATCCAACTCCTTGTTGCAGTGACCTTTTTACCGAAATCAAGGCACATAAACGAAGCAATAGTAAATTTTCCAAAATTCATTAGTCACATATTCAAGTATATATATAGTGCGATTTTTAAAACTTATGTATTTATCATTTTTTTTTAAAGCATATTTTATATAGTAACACAAAAAACAATTATGATATATATAGTATTAGAATTATCAATATTCCAGGTTTTGGATAACATGCTTATCAACCAACATCATCATTTCATTATTAATCACTAATTTTAAAATATCACATCAATTCCATCCTAGTTAGTAAAGATTAGATATTAGTATATCACATGGATTCAATCCTAGTTACACATATTCTATTAAAATTGATTTAATTTAACTACCAATCATTCGCATATTTGATCGAATTAAATCAGTAATTATGAGACGAAGAAAATATTATTTTTATCTACTCGAACTAATCATGACTTATCCCCCTTAATAAATATCCATTTAATGAATAATACACCATCACCGTTGAAGTATCATTAAATTTTCTCTAACAACCGCAAGTAAAATTATCAAATGGTTTTTTATTAATCTTTTTTTTCCTAACGTGACAAACAGATCGTCATCCATTATTTTATAGCAAATTAATATTCATTGACGATTCTGCATGATCAATAAATTATTCTTCCTATTTTTTAATTTGAAACTATCATTCGAATGACAAAATAAATATAAAAAAAGGACTTGTTCATTTATAGAATTATTGTAACTTAAAATAAAAAACAAGATGGATTGGGCATATTTAATTTTAAAGAGGGTATACGACTACTGAGGGGGTAAATTGAATTTGATAATATCTTGATTTGACTTATTTTGTAATATAGCATAAAGTAATTTATTTTTTTCCTACTTTTTCCACCACATTTGGCACTGGAAGAAAGTCAGTGATTGTCAGATAAATAAATTTAATGCATGAATATATCAGAAGCAAACGACCGTTGCTGCAGGGTTCATTCTGATTAAATGAAATTTACCTTCAAATTATTTTTTTAATTATTAATTATGTAATGTATAGGATATACTCAGTCAGTTAACTAAACATGCACCGTGAAAAAATCGATACGAATTTTTAAATTTTTTTATAAAATATGTTTTTAGTGAAAAACAATTTCACAAACTAAAATACTTTCATTCAAGGTTTAAAATAATAATTTTTATGAAATATTGTCTAAAAAATAAATAATACACTTTTGATTGATAACTCAAATAAATAATAAAAATACATTTTTCGTGTATAAAGAGTAAATCGTAATCCTATTGTCTATAGTCTTGTTCATGTGATATCTCGTTCGCTAAAAATTAATAATCCGCGTATAGCTAAAAATAAATAAACTTATACTTGGATTATTTATGTAAATGAAGTATGAAGTTGTAAAAAATCGATATTTTTATTGAAAATTATTATGTGGAAAATATTCCATCTATAAAATTTTCAAAAAATATAATTCACAATGTTCATTCAAATTAGTTCCCAACGCTAATAAACATTTGTAATTTTAATCAAACACGATCAATTTTTCGTTTCATTATTCATAACTCTATTAAATCAAAATTATAAATATTTTATTAATTTTTTGATCATAAATAATGAAATAATATGAATAATATTTATTATTTACTTTTTAAGAATAAATCATAACTCCATCATTATAAAACACCATTACTATTGTTTTCTTTTAAGAAAAATAAATACTCTATTTAGAAATGGGAGATAATATTATTCGAAAATTACAATTTCAAAAAAATGGGAGATTGTGATTCAACAATATGCGGAAAATAAAAATAAAATACTCCCTTCGTCCATCAAAATAGTTTACATTTTACTATTTTAGGATGTCCACGATAATGGTTTACATTTGAAACTTTCCTTTTATAGCAAGTGTACCCACCACACTCATTACACGTAACTCAATTTAACACAATATTTTAAGTAGGATCCAAACTCCACTAACTACTTACAACCAATTTAAAATAAATATATGAAGTGGGATCTTAGCTTCACTCACTATACATCCCCATTAAAATTAAAATATAATACTCCCTCTGTCCCACTAAATTAGACCCATTGTATTAAAATAATACACTCATCTACTTTTCAAATGGGTCTAATTTAGTGGGACGGAGGGAGTATTAAAATTCGTATCGGATCAAACCGTAAACCATTTTTATAAATGGACGGAATATTGAAGTCAACGGAAGGAAGCTGCAGTTCTGAGTTCACATTTCACACACATGACATGCCGCCACCAAGGTCAATTTCGGAATTCCACACTAACACTCAAGCACTTGTAATTTCGAGTAAATTTAATTTAATGAAGTTTATTATTAGTATTATTTCGTATTTCAAATAATCCTATACTTAGAAGGTTTTAACTATTGTAGCCAGGCTTAATTACGTTATTAGGTAAATTAATGATAGCGCAATTATTGAATTATTATTATACTAGATTGTTGCCCGTCGAAATTCGACGGGATTAATATTTTATAAAATTTATAAAAATTTATGATATTATTTTTTTTATTATTATTTGTTATTATAGATACTACTTATTCATATACTAAATATATAGAGTAAAAACTATTAATTATGTTAATTTACTAATGATAAAATTGCAATCATTCTAAAATTAATGAAAAAATAAAATTTTAACTTGATATATATATATATATATATATCATAAATATTAAATTCTCGTAAACTTGTGCTAACAACTTAATATTTTTTTGAATATATTTGAATTTAATTATACACTCATATTCGTTATAAAGTAAAGTAAAAATAATTTTAATATTCATTATTATTAAAGGTGTTCAAAAGAATCGTAATCGGCAGTTCTATGAACCGAATTGTCAAAAATTATTAAAATTTTGAATCGCAACTATATATATAGGAAGCAGTTTGGTTTCGGTTCCGGATTCAAATGTTCTTAATCGTGAACCAATTGATTTCGTGTTACTCCCATATAATAATATGTGTTATAAATTCGAATATATAAAATATATATAAATAAATATACTGATGAAAATAAACTATATTTGAATATTCATAAAATCTAGCCAATTTATTTAAATTTTATGTATGGGTGTTCATCTCAAAATCGATAAATGTCTTGTTACACATTTTTAAAAATTAAATATATATACTCGTGTTTACTACAAACTAAATATATATAATTTTTATTGAGTGTAAAAAATTTATTTAAATTATTTATTTGTAATTACAATGCACACATTTTCTCACATGCTCATAATATTCAAATTATTTTTTGAAATGAAATATATAAACACATGATCAATTTTTCCATGTGATCATATAAGTGGATATTTTTATCTCTTATTTTTAGATGTGTATTTTTTTTTTTATCTTTTATTTATTAAAGTGATAAATTTTTTATCCCTAGATTATATTATATACTCCCTCATCCCATGAAAGTGGTCCTCCTTTTTCCATAAAACACACTTATTGAGAAAAGAAACATGACCACTCATGAGACAGAGGGAGTATTAATTTTTTTAAATAAAATGAACCATTTAATAAATTTAAAGTATAATAAATACATTAAAAATAGGGTGTTGTGGGTAAAATGCCCACTTTTATAACGAAAAATGAAAAATATCCACTTTGTAAAAAATATATGAAAAATGTCCATTTTGATTGTAAATTACCTAAAATACCCTTAATTAAAATTAGATTTGCATCTTATTTTGGAATGCAGTATTAATTAATTATTTTCTTATTTTTTGCAATTAAAAAAATACTTGGTATATGTTTAAAATTATACACATCCAATTTAATTAAATAAAAATTATACACACCCAACACCACACATACATATTATTAAATAAAAAAAATGAGGAATATACACAAAAACAAAAACCCGATCTTATTTAAAAAAAACCCGACGGCCGGGTTTTGTTTAAATACGACCGGATTTTCATTTTTGCATATATTCCTAACTTTTTTATATAAATAATATATTAAAATGTACTAATTAAATCAAATTCAATTAAATCAAATATTAAATATAAAATTCAAATATATATATATATATATCACAAAAATACAACATGATTTCATACAAAATATATGCAACATGAATGTAGTGTGATTTAATAGTAAATTTATGGGTATTTTTGAACTTTTGGATATTTTTCATATAAAAGTTACAAATAGGGCATTTTTCATGTTGAAGTTACACTATAAGGTATTTTTCATAAATAACACTTTAAAATATCTACCCACTAATAGAAAAAGTTAGTACATAGGTAATAATGAAGTTGAGTGTCAATATCTAATAATGATATACAACCAAAATTCATTAATTGATTGAAAAATCAAATAGGTATCAAAATATAATCATTAAATATTTTTAATAATAATGAAAATAAATTCAAATTATATGAACTTATTTATTTATATGCATATATATATATATATATTCATAATTCGATTACAAATTAAATATATATACTCGTTTTTTATTCAAAAATTATATATGAGAAAATTTGAAATGATGTATTAATTTTGATATATTGTAAAGGTGAAGATAAAATTAAAAAAATTGTGTATGTTTAGGTGTCTAAATTCATGGCCTAATTGTGAAATTGAGAATAAAATGACATAAATTGAATTCAACACTTTCCCAAACAAAAAATACATAAGTTTATATATCTTTAATTATTATGATATACAATTAGGAATATTAATTTTTTTTTATTAAAGATTAAATAAAATACATGTAAAGCGTAATAATAAAAACATTTAAAACATATACCCACTAATTAATAACTTAATATGTTAGGTAATAATGAAGCTCGGTTTCATTATCTAATAAGGATATACGGTCAAAATAAATTTAATTTATTTTTGAAATAATATATAATCTAATATAGAATATATAAATAAATAAGAATATTATATATTATTTTATATTTATATATTATTATTTTAATGAAAAATATGAATTTTCAATTTTTATTGTTTATCTTGAAAATTATATGGATCATTAGAATAATAAGATAATTAAAAATGTGTTATAATAGTCATATGTGATAAATTATAATTATTTTTTGTTCAAATAATGTGAAATCTAGATATTTTCATACAATTATTAATTTTCATCAAATTTGAAAAGGTTGTAGATAATTTATATAAATTATTATTTAATTAATTATCAAAATATACATATCAAATTAATATATCACTTTTTATATATGTATATATATATATATTATATTTACGAAAATAATATAGAGTAGTAAATAATAAAATATATAATATACATAGAAATAAAAACATAACATAAATATCATATACTACATGGAAATAAGAATATATAATTTTATATATGATTAATATAATTTTCTAATTCCAAAATTATGAGAATTTAGATAAATATGAATGGAGTGATTTGAAAGTGCCACATAGGATTAGAATCGTAATAGTATTAATAATAATATATAGATTTTCATATATATATATATATAATAGTGATATATTAAAAGAATATGAATTGAATTCAATATTTGCTCGAACAAAAAAATACATAAGTTTGGATATCTTTAATTAGTGTGACAAATAATTTGGAATATTAATTTTTTCATTTAAAGATAAAAGAAATACATATAAAGTATAATAATAAAATACATTTAAAATATATATCTAGTAATAGATAACTTAGTATGTGAGTAATAATGAAGTTAAATTTCATTATATAATAATGATATATGATGAAAAATCATCAATTTGATTGAATTATCAAATATACATCGAAATATACCCATCGACTATTTTTTTATATTAATGAAAATGATATTTAGATATAAAAATAATATATAATTAATATAGGATATATATATATATAAGATTATACACTTTTTATATTTATATATTATTATTTTAATAAAAAATACAATTCATTCAATTTTTATTATCTATATTCAAAAATATTATATGTGGTTTGTTCGAATAATAATATAATTAAAAGTATCTTATAATCATATGTAATAAATTATATATATTAAAAAAAATATTTTCAAATAACGTGAGTTTTTAAATTATTTATATAATTTATTTTTATTAGATTTGAAAAACATATAATCTAATATAGAAATCTAGACATGGTTATATAATTTATTAATTTTCATTGGATTTTAAAAGATTGAATATAATATATACAAATTATTATTAAATCAATTATCAAAATATAAATATCAAATTAATATATCACTATATATATTATATTTATTAAAATAATATTTAAATATGGAATAGTATATAATATGATCTATAATCTATATAGAAATAAATACATAACATAAATAGCATATGCCTACATGGAAATAATAATATATAATATTATATATATGATTAATATATAATAAAATTCCAAAAATCTAGAAAAATAGGAAAAATTAAATGGGAGGCTGGGAGAATTTCAAGATCTGAGGTGGACAGCTTCACCCGAATTTGTATTATAGTATAGATTATTTCGGCATAATTATGTGCCTATCACAAATTTATAAATAAGAAATTAATAGAAGAAAAATACCCGACACGGTCAATCCACAATCGGAAATCAGGCTATGTCGAGTTGGTTCTGAATTGGACTTATGGCCAGATCTAGACGGGTCTGATTCTAAAACTAAAATCGAAACATCAAATTTATAATTTGACGTGTCTTGATCGATTCCAATCTTGAATCCGAATAAAACTAGTCTATTGATACCTCTACATGTAATACTTGAGTCATAACTTATTAGTCTAATTATACTATGCTTTCATTACAAACAAAATAAAAACTTATAAATATATTAGTATTAGCACCGACAAGTCAAGTTAAGAGAAAAAATAATAATCAATTGTAATAGTTTGGACAATGAACGTTGGAACTTATGATTCTCATAAGAAAATTCACAGTAACTATCAATGTTGTGGTCTTCGTCTCATGATAATAATATTAATATTATAGAGGATTTTTCTAAACGTCTTCTTCTATACATGATTTTTTTTTCTATTGGAAAAAGTGTATACTTTATTCTATTAATTTTAATTTATGTTACACTTTTATGTCGACAATGACCCACCATATGCATAAATCCATCAACTATTCTTTTTATATATAGCTTTTATAATCTTAACGTTATGTAGTATTACTTTAGTTTAATATCGAAGTTTCACTCTCTAACGTTACCATGCATCTTCTCTTTCATATTCAAAGCACATATATAATCATAGTTTTAGTTAATATTAATCTTTTGATTATAATTTACTAATTACGATATAATTTAATATTAATGGAGCTAAATGAATAAAACATAAAAAAGATTTTTTTTTAAAATGATAACGTGACTCTATGTGGCATTATATAATGGATAAACTAATTATGTAAGTCTGAGTAGGGGTAATGTTGATGTTAAAGAAAAAAAAACAAGATTTAATAAATTAAAAAATGTTGCTGCGATAAGAATAAATAAAGTATATAATGAGACAGATTTGATCTTAGTATTCCTTTGATAAGTGCTTCTGTTTTGTTCCTTTCTCATTAAATCCTCGTTATTTATTTATTTATAGCACAAATATCGATATAAGTACATTATTATTGTGAGTACAATTTATTACTTAATTAATTAATATCAAGCTTAATGCTAAATCTAACATAGAAACTGGGTTTAAGAGCGACCTTCATAAATGTAATTAAAAAAACAATTGGATTACATTAATCTCAAACTCGAGACCTATTATTTTGGACATTAATTTCAGTACCACTAGGCAGGCCCGGGTATGAACATGTTCAACATGTTCTCTAGAAGAAGGCCAAAAAATAAGGGGTCCAAATTTTTATTCATCTCAATAGGTCCAATTGTTTTCAAAATAAGAAGTAGCACACACGCAGGAGAAAGTAAAAGACGCAGCAGAAACTAAGAAACGCAGCAACTCAAATTTTTATTATTTTTTCTTTTCCAAAAAATTTAAAGATCAATACAATATTCAAGATAACGTGATTCAAAAAAAGAAAATTTCATCATATTAAAACTATATATATATATTTTTTGTATCAGAAAATTTGAGACAATATTTTTTAGAACATTTTGCAACCCTCTATATCTAGGTTCGCACCAACTTCACAAAACTATTTGTATATTTAATTTTATATTTTGTAAAATATTATCGTAATATATTATTATTTTTAAATTATATTTTAATAAAATTTAAAGACTTAATTTTATAATTAGCAATGAATTTTGATTTTGATTGAGCTGCCTCCCACTAGACCTATAGCATAAATGTAATATTTAGTAACTAAATGTAATATTTAGTAACTAGTTCATTCAATCAATTTATACAATCATGTGATTAATTAATACTGTTATTTTACTTATTTTTCATCTGTTACTTTACAGAAACAATAATTTTACATTGGAGTAGATTTACTAGACCTATCCTAGACGATGTAATTAAGAGGATTTAATTATATTTTAGGTCTCGATTATAATTATTTATTTATTATTTTAAGGAAGATTTAGATCTCATTTTTATTATTATTAGCATTATTAAGAAGAAAAGTGGGTAGACCCCACCAAATTCTTTTATGGCCAGAAAGCAAATGTACCAAATCATGTAAAAGTTCTAAATAGTAAAAATCCTAAACTCATGGCTAAGATTTTTTTTATTAACAGTTGTGTTATATTCTAAAACTTACTTATAAGGTCATTATGGATTATATGTTTGAATTGAACATACCACTATTTCATTCATCTCATTAATATTGGATTTCATCATTGTTAATTTATTTTACAAATTAATAAAAAAAATCTTTAAAAATTGTATCTTTTGTAAATATTTTACACACTTAAAAATTGATTACCTTTTTATATACGAATCTGGGTAGAGTAATTGTTTGGCTATTTTTTGTGGCCAATATAATTAAAATATTGTCTCAATGCACATGAACTGATATTATTATCTTTTTTTTTTTAATTATATGGACGACAGCATTTTTTGTCCAAAGGTGAATAGAAAAGTTGCCGCAGTTTGTTCTTTCGTTTTCTAAATATTTTCGAATTTTCGAGGAACAATTAAAAAAGGTTTTTTAATTAAGGAATTGATTTTAGAATATTATTATTACCAACGCAAAGCAAAAAATTATATATGTAAATTAAATAATAAGTATTTAGTTTATAATTTTTCCATGTATTTAATTTAGGTCTAAATATGGAATCTGAGTCATACGTTAGATTAGATATCATGTTGGACAACTCTGATAGCCGATAGGACAGAAATGCCCTCTTGCATGAACACAAATTACCACGAGCTGATTTGAAGATATTGGTGAATTATTATGGTGACGTGGTTATAATTTTCTCCCTTATTATAAATGAATTATAAAGTAAGAAATGGGAGTAAATGTCAAAGAATAAAATGGGCACGTTCCGACAAGGAGAAAATTAAAATTACCCACTCTTCTAAATACAACTATATAAAATACCTGTTTCAAAAAAAAAAAAAAAAAAACTATATAAAATACCCACTATTTAAATATCAATGAATAAATTACCCACTTTATCACTTTTCCAATTTCCCCTACACCTACCCTAATTAATCTACCTACCCTTAGCTCTCCTTCTCCTCTCCACACCAATACCGTAACCTCCCTCTTCCTCCCTCAATACTGTAACCTCCTCCTCCACGCCATTTCAATTGCTTCAGCAAAAACCACCACAACCACCACCCATTCTCTCTTCTTCCCCAACTTCTCTAATAACGTAGCCTTCCACGACATTTATCAGCGCAGCCCCACAACCTCTCTCGCTCATTCACAGCAGCACCACCAAGCTCTCTCTCTGCTTGAGCTCCCCGCCGACGAAATACCGTAGGAAATTGAGGTAGTCATATATTCATGTTTGGAATGCAATTACCTACATAAATATGTCAATACCGCCCGTAGATTCATTAAGGTTGCAAATACCGCGGTGTTTTTATGCCCGCGATAGATGCTTTTTTGTGGGCGGTATTGGTATATTCATGTTTGGAATGCAATTACCTACATAAATATGTCAATACGCCCGTAGATTCATTACGGTTGCAAATACCGCCGTATTTTTGTGTCCGCAGTAGATGCTTTTTTGTAGGCGGTATTGGTATATTTCAAGAGCAAAACATATATGACGTGTAAATAACTAAATACCGCAGGCAAATATGGTACGTAGGTAAATACCGCTAGGATATAAGGTAGCGGTAGTTGTGAGGTATTGAAATTCTACCGAATAAAATGGCTATTATTAAGTTATTACTTGATTATTGTTTGATAAATGTCTCCAATTTGATAAATTCAAGCAGATTTATACGAGAGATATTGTAGAGAGAGAATGATAAGAAGAGTATAAATGTAATAATGATGCTATCATTTACAATATAACAACATTCACTTTCTCGGTAATTGGTAGAATCTTACACAATATTCAATAAAGTGGGTATTTTACATACATACATTTATGTTTGGGTATTTTCTACATGTTATTTTTGTAAACTGGGTAATTTCACCTATTAACACTTATAATAATAAGTTTAATTAATTGTTTATTTATAATTTTTTTATCAAATAATTTAAACTCGAGAAATTAAAATACTTGAGAAAAAAGAAAAAGAAAGAAACATACTTATATTACTAATTTTTCTCTCCTGATAAATTCTCAGTCATTTGTCCTACCGACAAGGTAAAAAAAAAAAAAAACTGTACGTGTTAAAATCAGAATCTTTTTACTGCCACATAAATTCAACAAAGTACCTCATTATGTCCTCAATATGTTTACCAAATCATAATATGTTAGACTCCATAAAATTTTTAGTAATATATTTTAATTTTGTATAAAAATATATAGCGAGTAAAATTTAAAATTTATTATTTTAAGTGATTGTTTGTATTGAATAGAGTTTAGCCATATGAGTCTCACAATTTGATTTGATATTATAGATATTACTTTTTCGATCTTACTAATTACTCCTCCAGTCACAATATTCATGAGTCTTCTTTTCAGATATTTCAATATTATTGTTCCCTTACTTAAAATGGTAAAAAGTTAGTAAGGACTCATTGATTTTATATTCCATATGTGAGTGTTTATGGTCTGCGTGCCGAAAATAAGGGCCAATAATATTGAGACAAATAGTATAATTTATTCTCTTTCTTTTCAAAAATAATAAAAAGTAACTTTTTAAAATTTAAAAACTTTATCTCATTTTTATTTTTTATAATATTTCTTATTTTACTTGCAAAAAATAAATATATCACATACGAAAAAGTAATATGATACATTCAATAGAAGGAGAGTAGCTTAAACTCTCAAGAAGCCCAGTCAACTAAAAGAAGGCCTACTTACAGAACTAACTTCTAGCAGGCCCACACACACACACTCATATTTGTTCTTCTGTTTGATATCATATCCCACTTGAAACGAAAATATGAAACAAGAATAAAACAAAAGAACACGTGTCCCAAAAAATTCCCAACAAGATATCATCGCACATCATGTCAGAATCTGTTGTCCACCGTGGCAAAACAACAACCATAATCCAAATCCCTATTAACATAAGAATAATAATCCCTTTCTTATCCCAAGAGCATGTTTAACATGCATCATTTCCTGTTTTGGGAAGTAACCTATAAACAATAGTTATGAAAGTTCAGTAATAAAAAGAACAACTCTTTTCACACCCTAATAACATTTAAGGGGAAAAAAAGTAAATATTAGTAAAGGGTGTGAAAAATTGTTTGTATCTGTCTAAACCATGAACTACTTACAGGTATAAGCAAGAAAACAAGGACAAGTGGGCTGTATGTTAGAGGGTGATTAAGAAGTAATCAAGAATAATTAATGGACCAGTCACTGTTAAAGCTTAAAACATCCACCTTGGAGAAGTATGCCCTGCGCTCTGCCTTGGAAGCCTTTGTTGTTGCTCCATGTTGTTCCTTCTTTTGATGACGGAAGAAACTGTTGGGCTGTAGTAGTCATTGCTCCTTTGGGATGTTGCACCTTGCGAGTACACCTTCCTCCCTTGCATGAAGCTCTGGTGCTTCTCGAGATTTGCACCGCGAGCGATTGAGTTTTTGGGAACGGGGTCCCACCTGTTGTGGCTCACACAGCTCTGGCTCCTCCCAACCTGATGAAACCTTTCTTCTCTAGGACTTGTGTAGTTCCGGCTTTCGGCTGTTTCGGCGGAGTACATGGTAGTTTCTCCTTCACTGCTGTATTCATGTTGCAACTCGGTTGGGATCTCGACGGGGAAAGAGCTTGATCGAACCTCACTAAGGGCAGCATTAACCGACCCCGTTGATTCTGCATCCGGCACGGGGCTTGATGGTCGTCCCTTCTCGCAATGCTGTTCGTCCTCGAGCGGTTTATGTACCAAGAAATCCTTTACGAAGTTCTGATCAGAGATGGGTGGCAATTTTCTTGAACTTTTAGGTGATGATGCAGCGTTACTTATCCTTGGAGGGAAGTTGATGTCTAAAAGCTGGATTTGAGTAGTTGTATCCTTCTTCTTAACTCGGACTGAGGTCAGCATTGGGGACTCGTAAATCTCAGGAGTTGGGACCCCCGGTCGATCGCCACTCGAGGTCTCATCTTCTACAATTTGAGCGGCTGCTGCCGAACTTGGTCCAGGTTGGTCCACTGGTTTAGGTACTATGTTTGATGAAGTTGGTGTCCCCTCATTTTCACCTTCGGTCGACTTAAAAACGCGCCGCATGGTGAACGAAGCACAAGAATGCTCACTTTTCTGACCAGAGGACATCAACCGTATCAGAGGTAATTTCGGTTTGTTTAGTTCGTTGAGATTCCCTTCCCAGTGCTGATTCAGCCAATGACAGATGCCGGGGATAGGGATGCCGAATTGCTTTGGGGTGTCTTTCTTCCATGATGATGTAGATGACGATAAGGTCGAAGAGGATTTGGCATATGGAGATGTTGCAAGCTTCATAGGATCACAAACCATGAAAGAGAGGTTGCCATGAAGATCAAAACCAGCAGAACCTGGGCTCCAGCTTACTCCATCAGTAGACAATTTTATTAGATTATCAGTAGCTATTACTACCTTTCCTTCACCGACGGCCAACTCCTGTTTATCCGTGAATCCTAGAAGATAAACTATACTTCCCAGCTCCAGATTTGGTTTTGAACAAGTCTTGAGGTAGTGAGGCTGCTGCACGGGAGTATTCAACTCGCCATCAAAAGCATCGAATCCAACCATGGTCAGATCAAGAACAGAGCTTGTTATAAAGAACCTGGATCAAAATAGATCAATCATCTTAGAATGGAATAACTGTTAAGCATGCTTTACTTTTCACCTTTTTCTTTTTTATTTCCTGATACGAAATAGATCAATCATCTTAGTTGTCACATTTGTCTTACTTTTCAGCATATGACAAACTTAGAGATCCCATGATTGTAAGATAAATCTCAGAGTAAGATTGCTAGCATAAATTTGATTGATTAAATGTAGTATATAAAAAAAAAAAAAATGAAGTTCAAACAGCGTTTAATTATTGCCCAAAAGAGACTAATTAACCAAGCAATCATAGTTTAGTAATTTAAGCACAGGGAGACAGACTTCTAAATTATAAATTTCTACTAATCTACAACAATTACTAAATATAGAAGTGGCATTCTAAATAAGAATTATAAAGTATGCATATTTGCTAAAGATAAAACTAAATGTCTCCTCTTCAATATGAAAAGAAAGAAAGAACTCTCATTGCACGAAATGCATCCCTTTGGAGTAAAAGTGAAAGAGCGATGCACACAATTAAATTTTCCACTGTTTATGGAGCATTGTTAATTTCAAGGCCGAGGTAGATGAAGCGAGAAAATTACTCTTCATTGTGGAAACAAAACGCTTATGCAAACTTTACTCTTAAATCAATGACAACAAGAATGTCAAGCAGCAATAATGATCCGATCCAAATGTTTGGTGGAACTTATGCATCACACAACAGTGGCAAAGAGAGACACCAAGAAAAGAAAGAAACCATCTTGTTTCCATTTCCATCATTACAAAATCACGAACCATTAATCATATTGTAACTACTATCTATCAAGGATGTCAAATTCTCTAGATTACTCAAATTAGCAAAAGTAAGAATCAAGACCAGATAAAACAAAACATGAAGAAACAACCATGGCATTTCCATCACAAACATCAGATGAAATGCTCAAATTTGGTGTCCTTCAAATAAAAAACCAAATATAAGCATGCATCTAACATTATCAAAGAGCTACACGGTCAGCCACATATATGCGTGCAAAGACAAATACATGGTAGATTAAGACTTTCAGATAAAATGCCATAGCTCAAAACTGACCGGTGAGGGAAAAGGGAAGCTGAGAGGCCATTGTGGAGTCGGATCTCGGCAGCTTCGGAGGCAGCTACTGATGAGAGATTGGCGTGGGTGGTGAGCAGGAGATTGCGGTGGATCAAGAAGCCGGTGCCACCGCCGTTGATTCTAGCCATGGCAGGAGCCTTGCCGCAGAAAATTGCGCCCTTCATTCTCTCAGCCTTGCCGCCCCCGTTGCAGAAGCACCACGACTCCCCCAAAACCCTCATTTTCTTCCTCCTCCCCAACTAATTCCTTCTCTTAGTGAGAAGCAAAATCCGCAACAAATCTTGGATCCAAAACGTGGAGGCGGAGAAGGAAAACCATTTCTCAGCTTCCCATTGTCTCTCACCCGCTCTCTCTATCTCTCCAGTTGGCTGTGATTTAGCAAGGTAGAGTGCCTAGGTGCTCGGAAAATGGAGTCAACAATAAATTGATTATATAGTATAGTATTATAGAAGAATGTGGAGAAAGAGGGGAATGTGTGTAATGTAGAAGTAACTAGAATGGGAACTCCATTAGAGAGCAAGAGAGAAGCTTGAAATTGTTAATGGATATGGAGTGAAGCAGAAGCAGCAGTGAGGGTAAAAAGGAAATGACGGCTCTTAGTCAAAACTAACCTTAAGTATGGCAATATTTTTCACTCATATTTGAATTTTCTTTTTCTACTTTATTTTATTTTAGGTGTTTCAAATTTCTAGTTAGGTGAAAAGTCTCATTCTCCATATTGTACACTCCGTCTCATTCTCGAAATAAACATCTAAACTTTAACTATGCATAACCCTAACTAACATCTAAACCTATTGTACACTCCGTCTCATTCTAGAAACATCTATTTCTCTCTCTTGTCACTCTATCTTTGCAGCAATTACCCTTGTTCTTCTGAGAAAACCCTAATCTTCTACACCAAATCTCCATCTCCATCGCGATGATGAAGAACAACCGAAGCTCTCTCATCTCCTCCACACCTGAAACCCTATATTCACTCCCCTTCGAGGCCTATGATGAACTTGTTATTTGCTGTTGTGGCACTATCTTTGCCACTTAAGTCTCCAGGCTTGAGAAGCTGTGTTCTCCAGCCCTATTCTTGGGTTCTTCATCCGAATACTTGGGTTCTCCAGGCCCGATCTTAAGTTCTCCGCCCCATATTTCGTGCTCTACAGGCCTGATCTTGGGTTCTCCGTCCTAGATCTTGAGATCTCCTGGCCAGATCTTGGGTTCTCCGTCCCAACTCTTAAGCCCCACTTCCTAGATTTTGGCTTCTCCAACCCTTGGATTCAATCTTAGACTGACCTGTCCAGCACATGCGTATGTGGAGAGCATTGAACCCTACTGGATCCGCGGTGGATCTGTACCCTTCGATCCTAGCCTCCCTCCAGATGATTCTGAGACCAATGATGTCGATGGGATCCCCATGTGTCTGAGCGGTGAATATGAAGGAGAAGCTGGTGATGGATTCTGAGGAGTCAGAGATGAACTCGGATTCTGTCTTCATACAGTGGACAAATTCTGAGGGCTTTTTGGCGTTAAGGATGTAGAGGCTTGCAGAGAAAGAACTATTGGCTTACTTGGCCAACTTTCCCCCAGACCACCTCCCCATGTTGAAAATCTTGATGCCTGCAATGTTCGAAGTGGTGAGATCTTTCCCTTTTTCTGTATCTTTGGTGATGTATCTGTGGTGAGATATGGTTGTGGTGAGGTATTTATGTGGTAATGTATCTATGGTTGTATCTATGTAGTGATGTATCTATGGCTGTATCTATGAGATGTATCTGTGGTGATGTTTATGGCTGTATCAAAGTATCTATAGTTGCATGTTTATGTTGAGGGCTCTGTATTGATGTATCTATGGTTGCATGTTTATATTGAGGGCTTTGTATTGATGTATCTATGGTTGTGGTTAGATCTCTGTATTGGGGTCTCTATTGTTGTATTGAGATCTCTGTATTGAGGTCTCTATGGCTGCATGTTTATGGTTGTATTGAGGTCTCTATATTTATGTTGTGACTGCAAGTTGTTGTGGGAGATGGGAGTAAAATGCTGAGATGATGAAAATGTTCTCATGTACATATGGTCTAAATTTGAGTACTGTGCTGGCTTGGTATCTATGTGAGTTTGAGTTATGTTGTTTCATGTTGAGGGTTAGAGTTCTTGTTGATAAGTTTAGTGTGCAAAGTTGGATGATGATGTTAAAAACTGGAAATTTGGTTGATAAGAACATGATATGAAATGCTTTGTTAACTGAATCCAAATTACAACCAAATGTAAGCATACTTTCATAACTAAAATGCTTGATTGTGCAATTACACTTGTGCAGTTCACAAAAAATGCATGTCTTATCAAAAAAGAGTATTCTAACCCTCAATCAAAAACTAAATGACTTAAACTATGTCTGCACACCAAGCACTACAAAATAAGCCAACCTATGTGATCATATTATGTGACTGAAATGCCTTCAAAGCCCCTAATCTGCACTAGCATCCTCATGTCTTTTTCCATGTCATTCTGTGTCAAATAAGCAATGCATTCTTGCACCAAATTTGTAGAAACTTCTAGGTTGAGTGGTAGTCTGCCCTCTCTTATCAGTGTGTCATTCTTCATATGTGGCAATTTGTAACAGTTTTGACCCTTTACCTTTAAGATCTCAACCAAACAGCTTTGCAAACTCAAGAACACCTTGTTTAGAGTGTTTGCAGTTAGCTGCTCAAAAGAATTGAGCACTGCAGACACTAACTCAATCCACTTTCCGACACACCTTTTCAGTTTGTAGACTCTGTATAGCCCTAAACCATCCAAAATCGTTGACATTTGTATTTGAAGAATTAGGTGGTTGATGTATTAATATGATGTCAAATCCATTCATGCTTGTTGTCTGCCTAAAATCTGGATCATTATATTTGATATGTGGTTTTGCATTATCTTGCTGGATATATATCAGTTTTGATGCATGTTGAGGCCACTTGTGAATGTTTAGTGTATTGAAATTGATTAGGATACATTGCTACACTTAAAAAATAAATAAACATACTAATACACTTTAGGTTACAACACATATCATTGTCACACCTAACATTATACAATTACATTTAGAACACACATCATTGGTTAGGTATACCTGATTGATTAGAAAATCCTTAATCACATCTTTAGTTATTGAAGCTATAGCTTTTGTCTCTAATGTGCTAGCAGCCCTGTTCTTGCTTCTCCTCTTTGCTGGGACCTTCTCAATGAATGAGAATCTACCTATTTTTCCATCAAATAACACACTTCCATCTTTTGCAAACAATGGTCTACACACAACACACATAAACATGATTTTGGTGATGAATTTTTTGCTTCTACATGTTATGTGAGGCTCCACTTCTTCAGGTGTCATGTAGAACATGTTTGTTGTCTTAGATATGCAGAACCACTTTTCATCAATGTGTATTGTGTTGTGCATGCTACTAAACCTAAGAGTATTCATGATTCTATCATACTCAATGGCTTCTAGTGAAAATCTAAGTCGTAAGAGCATGTAAGGGGATGTTAGGTCAGGTTTAATGGCATTTGTGTGAGACCTGATCAGTCTCTTGCTTACCCATCTCCCTACAACTGATTTACTGCAGTTTATGCCTTTTGCAAGTCTTCTTATGGTGCTTCTATGGAATAGCTCTAGATTTCCTACTAATTCGATGTTGAGTTCAACTCTTTTCCTCTTTTGGCTTATTCTATTGTTTGAAACTTCAATGCACTGACCTGATTCTCTTTGTTCTTTTGATGCAACCCAAATGCGATTAACAGTTTTCCTATTGTAGTCGAATTTTGATACAGTTTCAGAAACTCTTCCTCGGGCTGGTTTTCCATTCTTCAAGCCTTGAAGGAGCAGCTGGATAATTGCTATTTTAGTTGCAACATCTAGATCTTTCCCCCTCACTTTCATTTGTTTGGATTTTTTTGGGATATCAAAATGATTTGTAAGCTGAATTGTGGATTTGTAACCTTAATTGTGGTCTTATTGGAAGATTTTGGTAGGAAATTTGAGAGGGAAACTTGAAATGTGAAACTTGAATTTGACACTTCTATGAAATTTTTGGGCGTTTGAAACTTGAAATCAGATTGTTTAAATTTAATGTTACTGCTTATGTTTAAATTTAGTGTTACTGCTTTCTTTTTTTAAATTTATTTTACTGCTTATGCTTAAATTGAAATCTGAAACTATAATTAAGTTATAAGATGAAATGGTATAAACACTAAATCTGGAACTATAGCTAAACAAGCATAAGATGAAATGGTATAAATATTTTTAAAAATTGGGTAAAAATATGCTTAAGTGTTGATTAAAATTTGAAAAAAGAAAAAAATAATGTAAAGTGATAAAGAGATTAAAGGTTCATAAATTAAGAATATTAAAGTAGGTGGAAAGTTATTGAGAGTTTAAATAGAATATTACATATAGTAATAAATGTAATATTGCTATGCGGTTCAACAAGTTATGAATTTTTTGAGGTGTGACGGAGGGAGTATCTTATTTTAGTGCTTATGATTTTAAACTTTTATTTAATTTAAAAGTGAGTGAACTACCTACTACTTGAAAACGTTTACCAACTCGTTACTTATTTCAAAACAATTCTAAGTGTAGACACACATCATTCATGAAAATTTAAACATTTAATGTTATATTCCCCTACATGCCTAAATAAGCTATAGTTTTTTGACATACAACAAATTCCTTTATTACTTATAATTTTTCATTTATCATTTATTGGGAGTAATTCATAGAAGAATACGAAATGTCCATATTTGTGATCGTGATCCCAACTATTGAGGCTTATTAATTTCATTTGGATTCACCAAATATTTTTAATCAAAATACTCCCTTCATCTACAAACATATTATTTTATTTTTCTTGTTTGATAAGTAAAACCTTGATCCGCTGCACACAACTCACTCAAATATAATAAATCAAATTAAATTCAAATTCCACGCAATATACAATATACCTTAAATTAAACTACTTTTTTAAGACCCTACTTTTTAAGACACTACCGAGTCAAAATGAGTAGAAAATTGGTGAATAGAGAGAGTTGTACGACGGAAAACATTTAAAAAATATCCACTTATAATGCTAATCAAAATTTTAATGTAAGTGCCATTTGTATTTAAAAGATTAGTGAATAATCCCCACACAGAGATAATAAAATCAACAAGCAACATTAATATACAATCGATTTTGGGGTACTCGCGGCGAGCCTCGTGACCCCAATGGGGGCAATAATGTGTTTGAACATTGGCCTGAATCAACGGACCACGGGGGTTGCTTCATTCCAAGCAGAAAGTCGGGCCGGGCGAAGGCTTGGACTCTGTAGGCTTTCAAGAGGAGGGCACGGCATTAGAAAGTTTCATAGAGCAGCAATTACCTCCAATCTCCGCATTAGATGGATAACGGCCGATGCTTCCTTGGCTTAGTAAAAGCAAGCCAGCGGAGTGCTCCAACTGAATAATCATATGTTGTAATGTCATTTTTATTTTTGAAGCCTTCGATTCAGATATATAAATATGCTAGAATTGAAGCCATCCGAGAGATGCTGAAATTGAAGCTATCCAACAATGAGGGGTGCTCTCTAAAGTCGAACAGATTTCAAGAAACAAAAAAGAAAAGAATATTCAAATTCCCCGTTCTACACCAAGGTCATTCTTGTAAAGTAATACTTCATTTTAGCAATTCATGAAGAGTATTAACTATTGAAATCATATTTGAATACAAACCTCAAACCTTTTTCCTGAAGAGCTGTGACAGGGGAATATATTGGTATTTCCCTCTCGAAATTTGGTGAGCAGTCCTAGACCCAAAAATTAGGGGGCTGTCTCGGTCTGGGCTAATACCCACTTCAGCCACACAATAAAGCAATGCCTTGAAATGTGTTTTGGCAGATCCGCCTACAAAACAGCAGAATTGTGAGGCGTTCATGAAATGATGAAATAGCTTTGTTTTCGAACATTTTATATACCATGCAGCCTCAATTTAGTGGGCATATGTGAAATGCAAAAGCACAGTATCACATCACATATACTAATAAAAAATTAAAAATGAAATCTAAGAATATACAGGAAGTTGGCCCAAATCTTTAGCTATTGCATTTCTCATTAGAAACCATCTTATCATCTGTAAAAGTACTTTTAAAATCTTCATGAAATAATCACATGCCAAAGAGTTCCGCAACAAAGTATGCAGTATTCAAGCATGAGTGATCCATCAACCTAGAAAAATTATAGACCAAGAACTAAACAACTTGCAGACTGAATGTGAAGTGCGTCAACATGAAAAGACAGGCTTTGGACTTACACTGCTCCATGTTGAAGAATAGCCATCAGTGGATAGCAACCAATCACCCGCCTTGCACTGCAGATCTAGCCTATTATGCGATAAATTAGAGCCAACCAACTCATCTTCATATTCTTCAGCTAGATTGAATTTTTGTTTTCTTTTCTTTTTGTGTTTTCTGTGCTTCTTGCGCTTGAGGTTCACTGAAGATCTTCTATCATGATCTGATCCACTATCTTCTGAGAATTCATCCTCATGTAGCAGAGCATACTTGTCAGACTTGCGAAACTTTATTCCATTGCTGATAAACAAAGACTCCCAGGACTCAGTATTGTGAAATTCCTGCGATAGCCTATAATATATTGCCCAGGACTGCACACCCAACCTGTTTATGACTACTACTGGTTTCCTCTCTAGGCCTTCTTTCAATATTGTTGCCAAATCATTGGCATGATTTGACAGTTCACAAAGTTGAGAAACCAAATTTTTTATCATCTCTTTTTGTTCCTCACTACCTTCTTCATACACAAGACGCAGGAGATGGTGACCTTGACAAGTCACTGCAGTCAGCATAAGTAGCTGATCAAAGGTAGTAGAACCACAGAACTTTGAAAGTATAACCTCAAACCATTCAGACGTGCTGCCAAGCCCCACTGTTTCTGATTTTCGTCTTAGATACTTTGGTAGCAAATCTATGAAGAGTCGCAAATCTTGCTCATCAAGAATGATCAGAAGGTGATGGCATAAGAATGTGAAAGATTGTTCCATGAGGAATTCATCAATAACATCCCATACTTCTTCCAGGTCCTCCTCATACATCAAGTTAGTAAACAAGTCAACGAAATATTTTGTATCAATCAGTAAGATACTACCATCCTTTAAAGACTCGGAGAACTCATGAGATGACCAAAATTCAGGTACATACTCAAGAAAATTCTCAACAGTTCGCAGGACATCCAAATCAAGGAAATAATGGGGCTTCGTTGCAACCATGGCAGGAGACTGTCCATGTTTACCTTTCCACTCAAGCTCCTCCCAACAAATATCTCGATTTACAAAAGCAAATTGGGACAATGCTTTAGCCCCATTTCCATGATCTAATCCACCAGTACCAGAAAAATTAGAGAACCATTGTAGGATACGCCTAGGATTTCCTGGAGATATAAATGGATTAAGATTCAGAACAGAGTGTCAGCTAATTCAAATTTTGCATGAGTGTAGCGCCAATAAATAAGTAAGTTCAACTCCAGTCTCTTTATGACAAGACATCAATGCCTTATAAAAAAAATATATTTTGCGAGTGATGACAATCAAGGACTATGTAAATCAACAGTTAAAATACTTCTTGATCTATTATGATGCATATACCGACTGAAGATCCAGTTAGCCCACCCGAGGATTAATGCATCTTTCATGAAACTCAAGAATGATATAGGCCTCAGTTAATAATTTATGGAAGCTCTATCAGAAAATCAATTATACATTTTAACGTATAGCAGCAAGAAACATCCAATAAAAATCAGCACTTGCCTTTGAAAAAATTCTCCAACTTGGAGCTTTTCCTTGCTATTATAGGTCCCATCTTTTGTGGTTGCTTCTCAAAAATCAATTGCAGAAGTTGCGATGCTATGTGCCACTTGATTGGCTTGGAACTCAATAGGCTCAGAAATAAGTCTCGTTGGTGGCGAGGGCCAATGGAGTTTATACCTGAAATTGTGTTACAAAGCCACAGGCGAGCTTCTGATCTATTTCCTGATGAGATAAATGACCAGATCACTCTTTCTAATTCGTCAAGAAGAGATAATCTCTGCTTAGAGCATTCATCATTCTCAGTGTCATCATGCCAGGCGGGCTCGCCCAGATACAGCTGAAGCATTGCTACTACACCTAAATATACAAATTTGTAACATATTAGCTATGTAAAAAAACATATACTTTACTAATCCAGCAAACAATCGACATAAGCAAGAGATTTATCAGGAACTGCAGGTAAAAGGCACAAGCATGATACTGGGATGTAATTCCACCCAACAACAAAGTTAGTTCATTGATCCCTGATGCCTAACGCTGGGGTCATTACTCAGATGAGAAGGTTATTTATCACAAACATAAAACTGTCTAACATACAACTAGCCGGCATAGAACTTATTCACTTCCAGGGCATCAAATAAGCATGATAGAGGTCCTAATTACCCATCAGGATTCAGGAGGTAGAATTTCATCATCGTTACACCGACTTAGCATCTCCATAGATTACGATGGTCTTATATGTTATTATCTTATATCCGAATAAACAGACACCAAATCCGAAGAGCCAACTCTCGCAATTCAAACTAAGTACTTAATCAAAAAAACCTCAATCACCAAAAAAAGGATGAAAAACAAACAATAAACACAACAAATACCTGAATCCTGCAACTCCACGCCGCTCAGTTCCGGTTAAATTTAGGGATTTGAAAGACCACAATCGTCTCTATGTAGTCTCCCCCACCACAAATTAACAAAGTTTTTCAAAATATATTCAATACACGTTTTTTCAATTAAAAAAATAACACTACTTATTATATAAATCAAAACAATACATTAAAATCCACGATGAAAGTGAAAATAATATTTGGTAGTTGAAAAGAGTATAATTATTCTTTAACCCATATGTCCACCAAAAATATACTCTCTTTGTCCTATTATTTTTAACTCATTTAACTAAAAAACACTCATAATTTTGATCAAAGGGATTAAGAATGTCGGAACAGAATACTATATTCCATCTATAGTTTTCGGCACAAGCTATCAGCCTTGAAACCTACCACCCTCCTATTTAATTTTTTACATTTTTCTAAATTTTTGAAATTTTAACTATATATTATATTATATAATATTATAAAATTTTATTTTAATATAAATATATAATATTTATATTATATTTAAGTATTATTTTAATAAATATAATATATAGTCTAATATATTATTTGATATTTATATTTTAATTTATTGGCATGATCTCATAAAATATTTAACATTTTAAATTATTATATTTTATGATTTTCATATTCATTATGAACAGATTTTTCATTTTTTTTTTTAAACTCATAACTCTCGTGGAATATAATTTATGGCGTATTTTGACAAAATTGTTAGAGGTCAGTTCAATTTGGACCGGCCCATATTAAGGCTGGGCCATAATCTATAATGGGCCTCCAGATTTAACACCACTATTAATTAACGGTTCGGGTTAAGGTGGTAGTGGAACCAATCAAATAACTATATAGTTATATATTTTAAACATTTTTGGTAATAGAGAATTAGAGATACAGATACTACTCCACAAAACCCACAAGCAAGTTTACGCAGCTGCACTGTCGTCGCTTCTGCTCCTGGCCGTCGTTCATTTCCGGTGTGTGTGCGTGTTTATTTTCTGTTGATTTTGGTGTAGGACTCGCATGTGATCGTTTGTTCTTTCATATATATATTAAAAAGCTTTTTATCTCAATTACGAGCCATCTGTCTGCCTGGAAATGTACAGCAGTACAGGACAGGTCTTTAAATCATCGATATAAGTTCCTTTGGTTATTTTTCGAATCAGGTTGTTAGAGATTAAAATATAAATAGGTTACGGAAGAGGAAGAAGATAGATTTTGGAAGACCTAGCAAAATCAGTCGTTTCTGTTATTTGTATGTTTTTCCTGATTCGATTACCACTCTAGATTTTTTAATCTTCCTGAGCAGCCAGATGTTACTCCTAGTCGTTTCGCGGTTTGGCTAATTATTTTTATCAGTAAAGTAGAAACTTATATTTAAACATGGATGGAACCCCTCATATTTTGTTTGGAAGTTGCTGTCGCTCAGAAAGGCTGAGAATAATTTCATTATTTATTTATTTATATTATTTGATTTTCTTTTATAAATAATAAGTCAATAACTGTTATTGAATATGGACTTATAAGCAGGTAAAGGTAGTTAATGAGAAAAAATAGATGATTTGGTATGTTTCTCTAAATGTATATGCTTGGAGATATGTTTTCGAATGAAGTTTGATTCTCTGTTGTCAGTGCTCATTCTGGAGAAAAGGTGGTAAATTGATGCTTTTATTTGATGACATTAATTTATGGCCCTCAATGATGCATTGAGATTGTTGTTTGCGGCTGTTGTTTGGTTCGCTACTTACGCTTTGGTTGCAGCTATTGGAGTTTTCCAAGCATTTGATTTCCTCCGAACCTCCATTTGCAGCTAACAGTAAAAAACCGGGAAAGACACATATAACAGAAACAAATAGTAAACTATCATGGGTTATGCACAACTAGTCATTGGCCCTGCTGGCAGTGGAAAGGTTATTATACTGCATCTTATATGTTCAGCTATATTTTAATATTTTGCATATATATAGTGTCCAAAAGGCGGTAGCAATTGTCTAAGTTTACTGATTGTACATTTCTTGTTACTACGACAAGTAATGCCTACTACTAAGATGCAGTCTGTCTGATTGTTGCAGTCTACCTACTGCTCTAGCTTGTACGAGCATTGCGAAACTGTTGGTCGATCGATTAATATTGTAAACTTAGATCCCGCTGCTGAAAATTTCAACTATCCTGTAGCAATGGGCGAGTTTCTGCAACTCTTTAGTTGATTTATTGTTACTGAGATGTATTCTGGACTCGGTTGTAATATGAGTTCCTGTTGTCAGATATAAGAGAACTAATTTCTCTGGAGGATGTGATGGAGGAGCTTGGATTGGGCCCAAATGGCGGCCTTATTTACTGCATGGAGTATCCTTCATAGTATATAATACAATTCCAAGAATTCTTATTATTAGTTTATGCTTCAGTGCTGTCACTTTAGTTAGTGTCTCACGAGAGACACTCTGATGATCAATTTGATGACACGGCAGTCTTTCATTATATTGTGTTACACTTTTGTGCAACCTTAACTAGTGCAGGCATCTGGAAGAAAATCTGGATGATTGGCTGACTGAGGAATTGGATAATTATTTGGATGATGATTATCTAGTTTTTGACTGCCCAGGTATGAGTGACCTAAGTTGAAGTCACCACAAATCATGATAATTTCTCAACTTGGATGCTCATTTTGAGAATTATCTTGATTATGGGTGATTCATAGTTTCATACTCAAGTCATTGTAAATTTCTCTTTTGTGTCCAACTCATTTGGATATGAGCCATGTAAAATTCCTCTTTCCATGTAAAATGGGTTGCTGAGATTTGTGATAGCTAAATTTTTTTGTTGCTCATGAAAGATAAACCGGGAACTCTTCGTGAATACCTTTTCATAAGTTGCATTTCTCCTGAAGAGTTCTTCTAAGTGTTTATCAAGACTTTTAGATATTGATGATTTTCTCAGACATTCTTATAGTTATATACACATCCCTTCCAAATTAGTGATGGCTCTGCGAATGTAAATAGCTGTGTTGCTGGACCATATCTGTAATCTGTTACATCTTCATATTTATGATCATGCATGGTTGTAGTGTCTTCTCTATTTTCCATGATGCTTTATCTTCTTCCCCTCCCTTGGGTGTGTAGGCCAGTAAGGGTGACTTATTTGTCAACTTTTCCGCTATCACCCCCAAAAAACCAAATTCTCCTTACATAAGTTGCCATACTACGATATGAAATCACTGCTTATATACCTAGTATTGGCCATAATTCACAAGAGCATTCGTCAGTGTTAGTAAGAGGGAGGAGGGTTAAGGATATACCCATTGTAAGATACTCCCTCCGTCCACAATCTTTCTTCCCAACTTTCCTTATTGGTCCGTCCACCAAGTTTCTTCCCACTTCCCTTCTATTTTTGGCAACCTTTTACTCCACTCACAACTCAACACATCATCAATAATGTGGGCTCCATTCTCCACTAACTACACACTACTCAATATATATAATCATTAATGTGGGCCCCTTATTCCACTCACTACTCTATACACTTTACACATCATCATAAAGTGGACCCCATTCTCCACTAACTATACAACATTCCATACATTTTACCTTTTACCAATTAAGTCAACACAATTTATTAAAACCCGTACCGGGTCAACTTGGGAAGAAAAATCGTGGACGGAGGGAGTATTACATTAGTCTAGAAACCCTATATGATGTCGGAGTAAAGGATTGACAACTGATAATCTAAATCCTGCACTATGAAAGTAACTAATTATGTGCAATTTATTTGCTTTCTAACGCTGAGATTCTGACGCCTCCATTTCTTGACTTTTAGGCCAGATAGAACTCTTCTCCCATGTACCTGTGCTTAAGAATTTTGTGGAGCATTTGAAGAATAAAAACTTCAATATCTGCGTTGTGTACCTACTTGATTCGCAGGTGTCCTACACAGTATCCTGGCAAATTTTATCAATGTCTATCCATTTCATCTTTATTTGCACTGACATTCTATGCTATTTTTTTTATATTAGTTTATAACCGATGTCACCAAGTTCATTAGTGGTTGTATGGCCTCACTTTCTGCCATGGTTCAGCTGGAGCTACCTCATGTTAATATTCTCTCCAAAATGGACCTTGTCACAAATAAGAGGGACATTGAGAAGTGAGTGCTGTTTACATTAATGAAATCCTTTTTACTTCCTTACACGGGGGACTCGTCTGTCATTCATCTTAGCTTAATATTTTCCTCTGCTGATATCACTTGTTTTACTTTCTCAGTTACTTGAATCCAGAACCCCAGACTCTCTTGGCTGAGTTGAATAAGCGCATGGCTCCACAGTTTGGGAAGCTTAATAAAAGTTTAATTGAATTGGTATGCTTTAAGATATTATGATTCATTTTGGCATCAAAAACAAAAAAAACTAAGATTTTTTGTCGAGCTTGCTTCACAAAATAAAAATGCTCTATGCAAAGTGATGGTTTATCATTCCCTATGAACTCTGGGTCTTAATTTATCTGATATCAATTGGCATTTACAACTTCCCTGAGAACCGGCAGGTCCAGCACTGTTATCTTAGTAGTCAGTTTACTTGTTATTGTAGGAATGATATATTTGATAAGACTCTAATAAGGTAGGGTATTATAGGTTTTAATTAGCTTCCTAGGAGAATTTGGTATGGCTATATATATGTTTATTATTGAGCAGTTAATACACATAAAATTAGTCCAAAGTGATGTGCTTCTAGTCCAGGGAAAAGTATCATCACATCATTTTTGTTCATGTTCAGAAAGGTTTTATAACTGCTTCAAATTCATGTGGCCTCAGGTGGACCAGTACAGCATGGTGAGCTTCTATCCTCTTGATCTGAGAAAAGAGAGCAGGTACAACATCTACACGTGTATCTACTATCTTTGAACGAGATTCCAGAATCATACAATTACATGTGATCAAACGTTTCATACTTCTCGTGACATCATCATTGTCATGGCTATACTATCCTGTAGTTTAGTGAAATGAATAATTTCAGTCGATACAAGCAAATGAAAGCCTAATACAGTTCGTCAAGATGTAGTGACGGAGCTAATGATACTTTTTGTTTATGCAGTATTCAGTACATTTTGTCTCAAATCGACATGTCCATACAATATGGTGAAGATGCAGATGTGAAGATCAAGGATTTTGACCCAGAAGACGATGATTGATCTTGATTCTGGAACTACTAGACCCAAAAAAAAAAAAACTATAACAATTGGGATTATTTGCATTATTTTTCCATTTGTGTACTCGAATTCTTGTAAAAACTGGAATACAAGAAAATTAAGAAGTGCATTTCTTATGGAATTGGATCTTATTGGCATGGCTTGCTCATCCATGGTGCTGACCTACGAGGAGAGAAAGAACACAACTCGAATTCCTTGAAGAACATTTGTTATTTGTCTACAAAAAATGTTCATTTTCGAGATTTTCTTAAAAAACCTCATGTCATTTTTGCATATAATTCATCATATGATGTGGGACTTGTACTACTAATTACTCTTGAAATCGAAATTATTATCAATAAATTTTATGAACAATTTTTGTATATGGAGTATATAATCGTTTACGATTGCAAATAAGCTTACTAAATTTTGAGCTTAATCAACATAAATAATTTGCAAAGATTGAAATTTTTTTTTTCGTATTTGAAATTTAATACATGCGAGGTCATGATCTATAATGAATATTGAAATTCTCATTCATGATCAGACCGGTAACAATTAATAATGAAATATCTTTTTATAATGAATTATATATTAATTCATTATATTCAATCAAATTAAAAATCCATCATCATAAGCTTGTAAACAACACTGCCAAGACTTTTTAACAAATAAATTTTGATAAAGATCGAAAGAGCTTTAGCAGAAAGTCGAGAGTTGAGAAATAAATATAGATTCTCATAACCAAAACTCGTCCGGAATGCAACAACACAGATTGTCATAAACCCTATGAAAAATATAAGAATCCGCTCGTTAAAGCAACAAAGCAAAATTTGACCGGATACTAAATTCCTTCGACGATGGTTCATTCATCATCTTCCTCATCATCATCGTCTTCATCATTGCCAGCAGCAGAGTTCAGAGCATTTAACCTCTCAATCAGTTTGTTCTTCCTCTCCTCGTAGGTCAGCTTCTTAAGGTTGTATCTGCATTAAAAGTAAATAAAAACAATTATAGATGGCAATTTACAAGTATGACAAAAAAACACGCACTAAGGTTCTTTTTTTAATAAATATAGTTCGGGTTACCTCTTGTGCTCAGTAGGTTGCTTCTTTTCAGATTTCTTGGGTGTTGGGTCAGCACGAATTGCAGCATGAACCTTCTTGTACAGCTCTTCGATGTTATCTGCATCAATACCCTTCTTAATGTAATCACTAAAGTGGGTCTGGTACTTCTCAGGCTCATCTTCAATCAATGTCTGCAGAGACATGAAACAATTGGATCAATCTGCTTCAAGAAAAATAAATGAATAATCTTTGCCACACATAGAAAGCTTCAACTTATCTGTCCAATGATGGCAAACTACAAAAAGAGGTAAGATGTTACGTCAAAAAGGGAAGAACATACCTGCATGTAGGATGCAACATGCCCACCATAGATGTACTTGCGGTGCACTTCAGCATCAAGCTGCTTGTTGTCCTTGCTAAATCCAGCAAATCTCTTATCACTGTGTGGGATGTCAAGTCCACCATCCAGAGCTCCCTAATAACAATCAGCAAAACAATTTCAAGGGCCAGAAACCAAAACAACAAAATTAACTTATATAATATCAAATGTCAGAACGATGACAGCTACTAGCTACTGCATATCACTGTTTTTCCAATAAGGTCTAACCATATCACTCAAAGCAATTCAGGCATTCACTCTTTAGTAAATAATAATACTCTGTGCAAGCGAACATGGACAACAAAATACCTTGAGAGCACCAAACACACGATTTCCTGTAGTGGTTTTTATGAGACCAACATCCAAAAGAGCTCGGAAAGGCCTTCTGCTATCTGCAGGCTCAACAGAATAATCCTCTCCTGTTGCCTGAAGGGTAAAAATTGCAGTTGCAATTAAATATTACATCAAGAAGTAAATCCTGCAAAAACTGAGTCTAAGAAAAAATAAGATTACCTCCACATTTCCTTCATACTCCTCGTCCAACTCAAGTTTCTTGAGTGCTCGGCGAGCCAAAAGAAGTCCGGTGCAGTATGCTGCGAAATACCAACAATCAGAGAACTCATATTACTAAAGATAAAGGAATGTTCATGAGTTATACTAACCAGCAGCATAATTGGTCAGCCCAACTTCTAGGCCATAATGAGGCAGTTCATGTGCATAAGCAGCAGCAAGAACATGATCGCCAGCAATGCTAGAAGACAAAATCTGGCAGATAATATCCCTATTGGTCTAATAGTCATGTTAAGGCCAACACAAATCAAACATAATCAATCAAAATCAAAACATAATGTCAACATATTGTATGGATTACTACTAAAATATATTTCCAACGGGAAATAAAGCGGGCTTAAAGGAATATGGATTTAATTGATGGAACTATAAGCATTTCAATAAAAGGAAAAAATATGAATCAATAGCACAAGAACTGTTTACAATCCCTGAAGGAAAAATTAATACAACAGTCATATCAGGATACAAATCTCACGACATAACGGAACTTTGGAGTGTTGTACTTGTTCTTATCCTGATTGATCAGGCGAATCCTTGCCCGATAGTCAGTCTTCCCCTCTAAATATAAAATCAATAATGAAAATATTAATCGATAAGAAGAGAAACCTAAATTGAATAGGAAAAGAAAATACAGATCAATTAGTTAGTAGAAAAAATAAACAACCAGCAATTAGTTACCTCTTCTTCTCTTGTACTTCACTTGGAAACGCTTGAAGTAAGCTTTTGACTTTTGAGATTTTACGAATACCTGCATATATACAAATTATATCATCAGCAAATACACAAAGAATCATAGAACATTGACTCACATCCAAAACTGGGACTGCAAACACATTCTTTTATCACCAATAACAACATACAAGACATGCATATAACATTGAACTGAACCTTGAACATAAAAGTAACTATCTTCTTAATATGAGAATATCAGACAAGAAGGAAATATAATAAAAAGGATTCCAAAAATCGCAACTGGACGTTCCAAACTAATCGAGCCTAAAACAAGTTAACACTTAACATCAATTGGAGAAAAGGAACAACACAACATCCAATGTGCTAACCCATATCTAAGCATTTCCAGTACAAGAACAAATCAAATTAAACCAAGCAACTAAATCGTAAGAAACATGAAATATCAGCTATTCAATAGCCTTAGATCAAAAAAGAAGAGCACGTTCCATGCAAACAAAACCAAAATGGCCTAACTAAAATGAATCCTCAACGATAAAAGAAAAAGAAAAAGTAAATAGTAGAATAACAATTGGAGTGAGAAAACAAATCACTGAGAGATTTGCAGCAGACATAGTTGTTCATCGTAAAATTTACCATTTTCGCCGATTACCGATGCGCTCCGCGGGGAGGAATCCGACGTTGTGAAAGGGAGGCAAGAATTAGACAGTAGCGGCAAAGCAAGCTAAAATAGAGCAAAACCCTAGACCGAAGATGGGCCTTGATGCTATTGTAATTGCTGCATTTAGGGTTTTATAATAACTTAATTGCGATTGGGCTATTTCGAGCCCATTTGTAATTGGGCCTTATAACTGGGCCCTAATTGTATAAGATTCTAGATTGTGACCCATTATAAGAGAAAAACAAATCTGTTCATATTTTAGCTCCTCGTTAGGGAATTTACGTTTTTAAATTTAATAAAATTAAAATAAGTATATGGTGAGTAATAAAATAATTTACCATTTTTATTGTGTAATCAAAATATTGAATAAATGGAGCGTGTGATACCTTACTGAAAATGGAGTAAACCTACATTTAGATTTTGGAGTAGAGCATCGAATGTTAACCGATTATGGAAAAAATTTGGTATCGAATCGATTAAAATTTTTTTACTTCTAAATGTCTCAATAATAAATTTAACTCGGAGGAGGTTTTCTAAATGCTGCCACCAATTCTTAATCTCAAAGCATATGATATAACTAATGATTCAAATTCGAGCATGTTTTGCTTTGGTGCATTTATCGTACTACAAAGCTAGGACTGTATGTATAATTCATATTTACAGCTTTATCTTTTATCATTTTAAAGTTTCCAATATAAGTCGAGGCTCAGATTTTGAAAAAATAAATGTTATATTAATTACTAAGTAAATCACTGGAATACCCTCGTTCTATTTTTGTACTAGTATTCTAATCTAGTAGTATAATTTTCATTACAAACATTTTAGGGGTTGCTTTATAGCTGTATAATAATATGCACATTTCTTGCTACGCAAATTGGGAAGGATTGTGACTTTTGGCGATCAAGTGCAACCATCTATAATCTATCCATAAAAAATATTGAAAATTTAACTTGGTGCGAATTTTAAAAATATATTTTGATTTTGAATGAAACTTACAACACACTTAATTTATTATTTTTAAGTTACTGTTTGTATATTGATTACAGTGAATCTACTAAAAAGTTTGAAACATAATTTTTTTTAGTGAACCGATACAATAAAATATAAGGAACTATCATTGACAGAAGAAAGTATTTATTTGATGGCACGAAAAAAAAAATCAAAATTTTCAAATTTTACGACAATTAACCCACAATCATTTTATGTGAATCCTGATTATAATTACATTTGATCCACTAAATTCCTCAATCCTCCATAGCAACCAACAAAGAGAAAAAACTGCCAAATAAATAGAATACGAGAAAAGGATTGTATATAGTATCTTGAAACTCTAGCATTAAAAAAATGAAGATGATGTATATAGGGTAGATCAACTCTATACATTCCTCGAGAAACTAATATTATCCCCACATAAGAAGAGACAATATAGTATATATAGTTAAAATACATTCTTTCAAGGTCCCAATTACATAAAATGGCAATTTAGAGCCACAATTAACAAATACAAGTGCACTAGTTGGTTTACTTTTGTAACTGTTGGCTATAGTACGATATCAAACGTGTTGCAGCCGTGGCACTTTATATATAGTGCAGTCAGTTGAAATTTAGTTTCAATGCAGAACTCAGGTCTCAGTCTGCATCCTTTAGCAAGATGCTCTGCAAGAGCATCACCCAGCCTTGCCCGTAAGGAGTTCAGATCAACCTAAGATCACGAGATATACTCAAATTAGTATAATAGCAACGTTGCAATGGCTCAGTCAGTCGGAAATATATATCCAGTATAAGAAATTAGTGACTATAATGTTCTTTGCAAACAAGAAACTTATTGCTCAGCAGTCACATTGTCAAGAGAAACTAACCGTATTATTGCCATATTTTTACAGAGTTTGATGGATTTAGAACACTTCAAAGATAACATGTTAGGTTTGATCTATATTCATTCATGGAGTATATAAAGGAAATGTATTTTAGCATTTAGGAAGGATAAGGAAATGATCTCCACCTCTGATGACAGAACATCGATATTTAATTTTTCAGTTTCTGCTGGTGCTAAAAGAAATAATATAAACGAAAAAGACTTGTTACTGGAACAGTGAAAGCCCTAAAAAGCCATTTCTTTAAAAAAAACTCAAAATTGTACCACCTTCATCCAGCTATCAGTAATTAAAAGTTTTTTCCGTCTATTTCAGATATATACATCATCTTTTGACTACGCAAACTTGTGCTTATTTTATATCTGTCATGTAGTATAAAGTTTTGGTGGAGTTGGGGCCGCAGAGTTGCACACAGATGAGGTAATAGACCAAATAAATTATTGTGCCATTAATTACTAATCTCCTAGACACTCTTGCAAGCAAGCATCGCCCTATCCAATCACTATTATATGCATTTTCGCTCTCAGAACGTCATAGTACCACCTCACCCATTGTATAGTCTATACTCCTACATCACCGAACCTGCCACCATATAGGTGGAAAAGAATCATGGAAAACAATTGTCATGATGCATCTTGAAGCGATAATCAATCAAATACACCACAAAATCTACTCTAGTTGATATTTATACTTCGCTAAGAGGATGTTTACTGTATCGCTACATTCATTCTCTCTCAACTGTAGCTATCACTTTTGAAATAATAAACTGAGAGGGAGAGGTACCTCATGGTCTCTTTTCAATTTCAATTTGCACTGACTGCAATAAATATGATCACCATTTTCATGTAACTTCCCATGTTTGCAGATGGGGCACCAAACCTCCTGTGAACCCTACAAGAATAAGGAACAATAAAAAGCTCCATTTTTCACTACAATTTTCAGGTAGCGACAATACAACAACATACACTGTAAACCTGCCAATTCACATCCGCTATTTTTTGACAGTAGAGTGTCACGATTGCAATTACTTAGCTATGAGGTCCAAATTTTTGTTCCACCAACTACAATAGAACAATTAACATGTAATAACCTAATTGCGACACAGCTAATCATACTTACAAAGTACTCATAATTGGTCATCAGTTCATCAAGCCTTTTGGTGCTAATGTAGGTTATCTAGGGAGGAAATTAGAGGGTTGAAAGATATACATGTAAATGTCTAAATGACATTGGGCGTATAATAAAATAGCAGCATTGATCGCTAAGGTGCATTTGCTCACAAATTACCCAACTATATGAAGACAGTAGATCACAAACCATCTCAGCAGTTGAGAAGCCAGATTCATAGAGTATCATGTTCAGGGGAGGAATGAAACTCAAGATCAAGATTATCAGTATGTGTCAAGGCCAACTACCTAATGTTAACTTGGTAAACAATATAGTGCGAGTCTAACCAAGGTGATCCTTTTTCACACAGAATTAGAGAAAAAGCATGAATATCCTCGCTTAGCAAGTAGTAAGAAGCTTGATTTCATTGGTATCATACCTGATCACAATTTAGATGCATGTGATCATACACTATACGGGCCAAATATTCATCTTCTTCATCCTCCCATGTTGTAATAAAATTTTCAGGATCTGCAGAGATCTAAGAGTCAATCTGGGTAAGAAAAAAACCTGTAAAGAAGAGGGAATAAATCACACAGACTTTTTTAACGTTGCACCCATTCCTAAAATATTGTCAATTAAAGCTAGTTTGCTTTCCAGGCACTGGTATGCCTCATCAAAGCCACACTGTATTATTATACAGAGATACATGGTGTTCAGCTCTCAAACTTAGAGCAGTCAGACCTGAAATAAAATTCCACCAACTTTGTAAGAATTTTCTAAAAACATCAAAAGATGAATAACGTGTCGATTAAAGCTAGTTTGCTTTCCAGGCACTGGTATTCCTCGTCAACTTCGGCAAAAAATTGAAGGCTACTTTTAAAGTGTAAATAAATAGTAACTTATTTTACCACTGTTTTTGAAATGTTTGATTTATCTAACTACATAAGTGTAACAACAACTACCTTGACCTGCAAAGATCTTCATGTACATTAGCTCTTAATATTCTGGATTTGCAACTCCTCTAGTAACTCTATCCACCTCCTCTATTAATCTATATACACACACATAAATGTAATCACTACAGACACACACTGGCTTTGTACCCAAAAATTCCAAAGATTTGCAGACTTACATTATAGCCAGCTCCTTAAAAACCACAAAACCCAAAATATTATCAAAAGTAATTACATACGATGCCTTCATAATCACAAAAAAAAGTAGGAGAATTTAACCTTTTCCAGTTTCTCCTTTCCCAAGATCCTCATAAAATATGTTTTGCATTTCTAGTAGAATCTCCTCGCAATCGCCTTCATATGCTGTCTGAAGACCATCATATTCCCATATCATGTCATCAGTAGCCTTACAACACATTGGAGCCGAACTCTCCTCCTGCGATGATCCCTTAATTTTTTCTAGTTCCTCGGAAACTATACCCTGAAGGGTTGTATTAATGAGATCCTGCATTCAAAATCATATTATATATGTGGTTAATGTAATGCAGAAGAGAGATCTAAGATAAAAACAATACACTGGAAAGGAGTAAAATCACTAAATAAGCTATCTGACCCTTTGAAAACAAGATTTTCTTGCATGATGAGAAATGGTGATTTAACTTCTTGTTGCATTTCCTTTTTCTGTCAAACATATCTAAGTCATGTCTTTTGTAAATAAACGACATCCTGTTTCGGTGTTTCATCAATTAAGTTGATTTTTTATCTTGCAGCACTAGTTTGGTTGAATTACGAGGGCTTATTACCTTATGTCTATCGAGTCTTCTTTTAAGCAACAAGCTCATGTAGGTACTTGGTTCTTCCGCCTTACAAGATCACCTCTAGTGATTACATAGATAAGCTATACCACATTCCCAAGTCAAGTTTAGAGATAAATATTGAATTTTTTCGTAATGCAATCGAACTGCCTATACCCTCGCACACATACACGGAAGACGAAAATAAGGCTACATACCCATTCACTATCCATAATAAAATATGACCCCACAAACTAGAATTTCAAATTAAAATTATCAACACGAGAGAGAGAGAGAGAACCTTATCATTCGAAGACTGGACCTTAACATCGGGCAGTCTCAATTTCCACAGCAACCGAGTTCGATCCTCGCGAACCCTTCTGAAGCAATTCTCCCGGAGCTACACTCACCATTACCAAAATCAAAAAATTCTCATACATAAAAAACCCGAACAAACAAGATTCAGAATAACTTCTTCATAATCAAATTACTGCACTACTTCTCAAAAGAAAACAGGCAATAAATACCTTGCTTTTCCACTTTGGGTAATTATTGAAGGAAGGAGGGGTTTTCAAAGAAGGGCGATGATTTCGCAACTCTTTCTCCTTTACATCATCTCCCGCCATTTTCCTGTCTTCTTCTTCGTCAGAACTGCATTAGAGAGAGACTCTCCTCTCAGACCCTAAAGTACAACCCTTTATAGCGTCAAATTCAAACTCAAATAAAATAAAACTACAGTGGGGCAAATAAAGAATTTCTATAACTCTAGGGGCCTTTAGGAAATTATAAGAAGTAAACCCGTGCTAGCAACGCTCCGGAGAGGCGCGTGGTTGAAAAGGAAAGCTCCTCAGCTCAATGAATAATAACGTAGAAATCTGCGTACCAAATTTCTCAATCGAAACCCTAGTTTCCTCCCTCTCTTCCCCTTCTATACCTTTCTTTCTCCCTCTTCAGCTCGGCCACGGGGAAGAGTCAATAAAGTAATCCGATCGAGTTATTCTGGATCAAATTGCATAACCTGAGCCAAGCGATCAAACTTTGAATAAGCAAAAGAATAATTAGCACCTTAGAGTTCAGCTACCGCCTCGGTCGTTCGGTTGGTGGAGGTGGTGGCGGCGGCGGTGAAGTAGGAATTTCAATTCAAAATGCTGGAAACCCTGAGTTCGGATGCAGCAGCTGCCGCCAGCATCGCCACCGTCAAGCGATATGCTCCTCCCAACCAGCGGTATTTATTTTTTAAACATGATTCTTCGTGCTTCTCCATATATATGCTTTTTTGTATCTACCCGTTTCGAAAATTGGTTTCTTGGGAAATTTGGGATGATGTGACGGGTTTCTTGATGGATTATTGCGTGCAGGAACCGGTCAATTGGCAGGCGTAAATCTGGTGGAGGTAATTTTATTTAATGCCCAAATTAGGTTTTTCCAATAAGAAATGAGTTTCTTTGATTTCCCTTGGTAGTAAGTTGTGGTTCTGATTTTAGTTATTCATTAGTTCTTCATGGACTCATTGCAATTATTAGTTATTATTGTCGTTTTTTTGGCAGGGTTTTGTTCGAGTAACTTTCTATTTTCAATCTAAGACATGTTCTGCTTGGTTATGGAATATTTTAGTGTTGCAGTTTCTCTCATATTGACTTCACTTGTAGAATATTGAAATTTCGCTGATGCCACAGCTCTGCTTATTACATTAAGTAAAATATGTAACCTTTGGATGGAGGTTTCACATTGTTGAGAGAAATCTCTCCTTCACTCCTATCTATGACGTGCAGCGCATGCTGCTCCAAATATCAGATGTTTGTGAGAGAATGAATTTGGAAATATGAGATATATTTGTATGTGTCTCAGGTTTTGCTACCGTTTGTTGTTTGTTATATGGATCAAATTGATGCATCGTACAGTCATATTTATACATTAGAACAATTGTTTCTTCAGAGTCCCTTAATGAAGTAGCTGATTAGATTAGAAGATCATTTTGGTGCCAATTGGCTCTAATCGTGCATGCTTGGGATTTTGAGCCCTAAACGTGCAGATCAATCTTTCGTCTACAACTTCAGCATTCTCATGTTGACCTTGGTTTCTTAAAAATATATTTTTTTTTGTTGATGCAAATAAAAATATAACTTTTATTTCACCAAAGTGACCAAACCATCATTAGTTTACTATTAATATGAATAGAACTTGATTTGCACAGTTAAACTGGCCGTGCTTTTACATATATTGTTATGAAGATGAGTATATAAAATATATATATCAAATTACAAATGTTTAAAGGGTCTTGCAGGTAAATCCTTTTGAATGACCTTGTCTCTGGCCTTTTTGTCTTTTTGCGTCAATGTGCAGATCGACTAGAACGAGCAAATAGCTATGTGAATGATGTAGATAGGAACCTGGTCGGTGCTCCCAAAGGTGGTGGTATAGCAGATCATGGGGATTTTGGCTATGCCAATCGTGCCAATGAAAGTCTTCGTGCAAAGTTAATCCCCTTACATGGGTGTTGCAACAGTGATGCTTCTCAGCTGTTGAACAACCGTATGTTTCATTACTTGAGTTAGTCTTTGAGTTGAAATGCTGATTTGGTACATGTTTTAGATCACTTATATGACTTTGTACTGAATTTACAACAGTATCAGTCTTGCAAACTTATAGTACCCATGTATGAATGATATGTCCCCTACTGTGGGCCTATTGCTTATGTAAGATCAGATACTCTGATAATGGATCATCCTATATTAATATAGGGGGGCGGGGGCCGCCCGCTAAGGCAGAGCATAAAAAGGGTTGATCTGTCAAAAGTTATTTTAAGTTATACCTTTCTCGTGCAGTCTGATAAGTTATAACAGTGAACTGACTTGAGGTGATGTATGATTACTAAATGCTAACATTGTGACATGTAAACAGGGGTTATAACAATGTCATTTCACGATATGATCTGTTCTAGCATGTTTGAGAATCACCGTTGTACTTGTGGTGTAGTTATAATCAATTTAAGCAATTTTTGTTTTTATCCTCTGGGTTGTCTTAGGTTCAATTGCCTATATGATTTGAGATTTACGGAGTTAAAAGGATTTTGCCACTGTAATTTGTTTTGAAGGTTGGACAGCTGCCTTGAATGCACACAACAGTTTGCCAGAAGATTCAGCAGGTGAGTATAAGAACTGTTATATATTATATATAAATATTGATATTGCTTGATTTGCGTTTGAAAAATCATTGTAAGCTAGTTTTCTCAATAATAAATACTCCTTATCGTTGTAATGTATATTTTCAATATGTCAAACTTAGTGTTAGAAAGTAATAAGGGTTTGTCAGTCTTATAGTGCACCAAACTTTGACCTCTGGATGTAATTGCCAAGCAATTTACCTTTCTTATGTGATATGTTACTCGATTTATGTTAATGGTATTCTTGTGTTTTTCAGAAAGGCCGATCTTGTATGCAAGTAAGAGTACTACTGCACCTTGGGGTCACTCAATTCTTCCACACATGGTATGGCTGTTTCTTTCTTCTTAATCTCGATATAGCAACAGCAAAAGAAAAAAATTAAAAATATTATAACAATCATATAAAATAACCCCATACAACGCAACAAAAGTTTGCCCATTTGTTAATATTTATTTTTGTTATGCAATCAGCTAGGCCGGGACTCTACTTCGGTGCAGCGAGATTTCTTAAGTGAACTCCGACAGGCGATGGATAATGCAAGTCCCTACTCCTAATCCGTTGCTCACTACTAACATGCAATTAAGTTGCATTTGGTGGATTGAACCATTTGAGCTGTATGACTAAGAGTTTGTTGTATGTGCTTTATGCCTTCGTTTCCTGTGTGCTGCTCCTTCCAGTGTAATTTATCTGCTTAGCACCAAAATGTCGAAGATGACTCCGTGTGTGTTAGATACTGGCTTGTGTAACATAGGATGATGTATTGCTATTAAAGTCCATTTAGTACTTGCTGTGGAGGGACACCTTAATGTTAAATATTACAAATCCACGGTGCACTTGGTATCCACTACGGCTGTTGAACGTCTACTGCTAAAGAGATGAGCTTGCAGCCATCTTTCTATCTCTATTGACGTAGTTAATTATGGTGGTTCATTGCAATCTGGTTGTAGTTGGACATAGTTCTTGCATTGAATTGCTTGGTGACGCATCATAATCTTGGAATTGCATAGGACAAGGATGTTTGATAAATAGAAGTAAGATATGATGGAATTGGAGATTCCATTTACAAAAAATGAGGTGAAGATTCACCAGTCTTGCCAAACAGGGATAATGCCTTGAGCAGCCAAACGCTTCTCAACCCAAAAAACAACATGCTTTGATGTAGGCTTCTTCTCATCAACCAGAAATGGCTCCACAGTGCTTACTTCTCTACCATATGAGGTTATGGAGAAACCCTTTGGCCCTGTGGGTTAGTTACATTACATATTGGTTATCCTAAAAACATAGCAGTAACTACTATTCACAAAATCAATAATCAAGATAATGTTTTCTTCTTTGAATTCACATCACATGACACACGTACCATTGATAGTTCCATCAGAGAAGAATGCCCAAAATGAATAAGGTATCTCCTCCTTTACAAAGGAGCCTTCCAACTGCAACATTCATATTCAGCAACAAATCAAGTACCAGCAATTTACAGAGTTCCATCCACAAACACAGGGATAAATTTGTCGAGGCTAGTTTACCGTGTTCTCGTTGAAGGAGAGCTCGAGTTCAGATACATCTTCTTGAGCTTCTAGGGTTGTTTTAAGTGAAGGGATCACATCCTCTTCCATTAACTGTGGCAGAGGCTTTGCTGGAGCTTTTGCGGCAGGCTTTGGCTTCGGCTTAGCAGCGGCTGCAGTCGTGCCTTCCTCTGCCTCTTTCTTCTCCTTCGTTTCAGCAGTAACTGATTTCAAATCATCACATGTATATAGGAAGAAGATACATAATAACAAACCTCGTGATGAATGCTACTTACTGATATTACAAACTATTAGCAACTAATGAAAACCGTTACTATATCTGTCAAGCTTACCTGTGGATGTAGTAGATGACTCCTGAACTGCTAGACAACATGTCTTTCTCCTTTGGCTAATCACACTTACGAGCTGTGGAAACAAACTTGGTTAAGCCAAGAACAAATATCAAGAAAACAGACACATACCACAGCAACAAAAGAACATTTGTTGAATGGAGATGTTTGCATGCAATAGGGAATATCTTGAACTCATACCAGTGGTGACGATGACGACGACGATGGTGTAGCTCTTGTTTTCTGGCAGAGATAAGAGGATGGGCAGCTGAAAGCAGCAATTGATCCTCCTGCTGTTGCCATTTCTTGTACTTGTGTTGCTACTCTGTTACCTAGTTCAATCAATTAAGCAATTTCAAATCTATTTGTTTTCCTTCTTTTTCTTCTATGCTTTTGTTTTGGTGTCAAATTTGAGAATGAAGATACTGCTACAGCAACATGGAGGGAGAGGAAGCAGTTATTTCATCCACAAATTGGTCAGGTGCGTGCGTGCCACTGGTTTTCTATTTCAAAATATCGACCCCATTTTTTGTTCCTATTTTGTGTAGACAAAGTGCATTCTTGATAAGATCCCACCAAATTGGGCCGTTATTCTAATAGGCCAAAAGGCCCATTTGCTACGTACTTTCATTGATGTGATAGGCTAATAGGTATAGCTAATTAGCTATTGTTAGACAATATTATATTTTATGTTAATCTATAATGGAAAAATTGCCTAAGTTACGGTGAAAATTTTGTATGTAAGTCAAGAAAGAGGAAGCACGAAACAGAATACATCCTTCATTATATACACATTTGTGCTAGGTTTCTCCAAAAGTGATGGTAACTTCTTTGGAAAAAAAATCACTAATAACTAGATCAGTCCCACTAGATAATTTACTGTCTTTTCTCCTTCTTGCAGTTGCAGGGGCCGATTTAGACTTCTCCTTCTTGAATTTCTGGATCATGGTATAAGCCTGCATTGCAAAAGATCAGAACGAAATTAGTGGAAGTGAAAATTTACCCTGGAAGGCTGGAATCGGATACGTTGATTATTGGTCTTTGACAAGTCAGAATCACAATGGTTCTGTGAAATATCTTTCCTATTTGGTCTGTCTGATAAGGAAAAGTTGAAGTGTATAAAAATGAGCTCGAACGGAGACTAACTTCTCCTTTTTCTGCACAATCTACACTTCAAGCAGACAGCACCCACAGGGAAAACCCGGAGAAGTCAAGTATAAACAATCATCTACGTGTGTGTATTTGAAGGGTGTTTTATTCAAGATGATGAATCAAGCTCTCCCACTTTTACATCCTTATTCCGTTATTCGAACTAACCAAATATGTTATACTAATAAGGTCCAAAAGTTATACTGAGGTGACCTCTCTAATAAAAAGCTTGCTCAGCAGCAGATTGTCAAAGAACTTCTATTTTAAAGAGCATTAGCTGGAAAAATAAATCTTTGCTTCAAACAGATGCTCATCCGTCCCATCCAGTTTGTTACATTTGCTTTTGGACACGAGATTTAAGAAAAGTTTAAAAGTTGTATGAGTGGTGATAGAAATATATATTATTTAAACTTGTATGAGTAATAAAGTTGTTTTAAAAAGGAAATGTAACAAACTGGGTGGGACAACTATAAAGGAAAACGTAGCATACTGGGTGGGACGGATGATTACTAATTTTATATGGCAATTTGGCTGCAAAATAGAAGGTGGCTAGCACTAGCAGTATGATAATTTTACATGCTATATTGATAATTGATAAAAGGAAAAGGATTGAACACACAATCCTTAATGACAGAAAAAGAGTATTATTAAAAGATTACCTTTCTTACACCAGATGTCAACCCTAAAGTCGAAAGAGTCTTCTCATCTACGTACTTCCACTTAATATTTGTGGTTTCTTCTTGCTTTTTCTGTATATATTTTGTTCCACCTTCAAACCAAATAAAGTACAGCATATCAATTTACCAAGGAAACTGTTAGTGGGAAATCAAGTTTTGGTGTTTCTTTAAACTTTTGGAAGTGTTTTTGGCATATGAACAGCGAGGAGGAGGGGTGGGGGGAGAGAGAGACAGAGTAAAGGATATACCTGTTATGTTCAAAGTCAAAAGTTCTATGTACATCTTGAGACGAATGTGGCTGAATACATGGACATATATTCCGACTTCTTCCCTTAAAATTACTTTGCAGGACTTCTTCATGTCTAAGCCAAATGTTTGTTTCAAGAAATTATCAATTGCTTTTCTCCGTGAGGTTAAGTCAGCTTCTCCCTTTAATAGCACTGATGGGAATTCCCACAGTCCAGCTAGCAACCCTTCCTCTGGTCTCTTCACTAATATAAATTTGTTGTCAGATTGAGATCCCTCCTCAACAATCTCCACAACACTAACAGCAGAGAAATCATGTCTTTGTTTGGCTTTTGCAACCTTTGTTGGATAGTCGGTCACTTTAACTGATTCTTGATTCATGGAGAGAGATAATGCTTGGCACTGAAGGGATATAGGACACTGGGAGCAGCTCGGAGCTGTAACACTGCAAATTGTTGCCCCAAGTTCCATCACAGCCTGGTTGAAATACCCAGGCCTCAAAGGATCAACTAACTTTCCGGCAAGTTCCCTGAAAAATTCAATATGGACAAAAGTAAACCATTCAAAATGATATATATAGAGAGAGGGGATACAAACACACTTGTAAAGCTACTAATTTAATGAAGTTAGCCATTCCGTTTTCTCTAAAAATCATATCATATTTTTCTAAGCGACAGCATTCACTGTGTTGTGCTTGCAAGATAGAGAAAATGAGGGAAATTCTGACGATCACAATATCTAACCTTACCATATAGTCTTGACTGTTTTTGAGTCTTTAGGATTGGCCGATATGGCCTTCAATCTGGTGATTACCCTAACAACGTTTCCGTCAACCACTGGCACTGCCTGAATAGTATTATCACGTCATTTAACTATCGGAGAAACTCATCATAGGATTAAAGGAAAATGTGCATCACTAACCTCCTCAAAGGCAATAGAAGCAATTGCTCCTGCAGTGTAGTTTCCAATCCCTTTGACCTTCTGAAGAGAAGATGCTGTCCTCGGAAACTCACCACCACCTTCGACAATCATTTTAGCTCCCTACAATGGAAAAAATACCTAGGAAGCTCATCGATGGAATTAACAGCAGCAGTAGTAATCTCCAAAATGTCCCCCATATTATATCTTATGTCGATCTTCAGTTAAATAAACAATGCAAACACATTCATATATTCATTCTTTACTATCTTTCTACACCGCATACAAGAGAGCATTTTTGCATGATAAAATAAATGATTTACTGCTATGAGAAAATCAAGACTTAACATATGATCTGTGCGTTTTAACTCATACGACTTCAATCACTAACATCGTAGTTCGTACGCAAACTAAGGTTAAAACCAAACACTGACCTCAAGCAAAAACCGGGCCCGTCTATAGTAGCCCAAACCCGCCCACATCTCATTCACCTCCTGCACACACACACAGCAGGAATATCACAGTCTTTCAAAATATTCAACAAAAATGCAGGTGGAGAAAGCATACCTCAATAGTTGCCTGAGCAAGATGATGGATCGTAGGCCATTTCTCCATCCATCGATTGAAGTAGTCAATGACAGTCTGAACCCTAGTTTGCTGAAGCATCACCTCCGACACCCACACAGCGTACGCCCTCCTATCGCTTTGTTCGGTACCAGCTTCCTTATTCTCTCCGCTGCTGATTCTTCTCCAGGGTAAATCCCTACTGTTCTCGTCGTACCATTGCAGCAAGGAAGTCCTAATTTCTTGAATCTCTTTCCGGCTGAAACTGATATCTTCTATATCACCAACATCGACCGTAGCTTTTTCTGTGGATTGCGATTGCCGACACCTCTTCATCGTCAACGCGCCGGCGGCTAGGGGGAGAAGGCGAGTAGAGAAGAAGACTGGAGACTGTGATTTTCCCGCTAAGTAGATGATTTTCAAATCTAGAGTATTCATTCATGTTAGAATCAATTTTCCATCATTTCTATATTTATATACTAATATCCATACTTAGTAAAAAAAAAGAAAAAAAAAATTAACCACAAATTTAATGCTTCATCCGTTTAAATAAAAAAGAAATACTTAATATATTTTTGATAAACGATACATATAGATAATAAAAATATATTTTTTGTGTACAAATTAGTAATTTTAATATTGAGATGCAAAGTAATAATCCCATGTAGCGGCATGCGCGTGCAATCGTCTCCCACATCATCGGAAGCGGGCCCACAACCGAACTGATCAGCCAATCGGAGTTCAGAACAAAACGAGTGGAAGAAACTCGCGATGACGTGTCAAGAGCGTGCGGGCCCCGTCATATACTCTTGAACCAATCAGCAAAGCACAGCTGAGTACCCACCACACTCAAATGATAAACGAAAAACAATCGTTTTCATATCTTCAGTGTTGAGATTTATTAATGGTGGAATAATTTCAGTCATTTCATGATTCTATGAAGGCTTTTGTACTTTTGTTTAGGCATTAGAGTTTGTGCAGGCCGCTGAAAGACTCTATATACAAATATAATATACTACTTGCTTTGTTTAAAGCTTCCATTTTTACCCAATTTCTAGAGAGAGAGAGAGATGGAGGAAATTGGGTTCTTGGGGCTGGGAATAATGGGTAAAGCTATGTCGATGAACTTGCTTCGCCATGGCTTCAAGGTCACTGTATGGAACCGCACTCTCTCGCGGGTAGGACTTCTTCTTTATTGTTTATACTTTTAGGGTGATTGAGTTCGTCTGCTTCAACAGTTGAATCACATCGTTCATTTTTAATCGTTTCAGTATTCTGGTATTATGATGCAGTGGTTATCTGCTTCTGTTGTTACGAGTGATTTGATTTGCCATTGTTATGGTTATGGTTATTTGGAACTGCTTCTAATAAAAAGAATAAAAGATTGCAGATTGGTTCATCTTTAAACTAATCTGTGTGATGATTAAGTTGGGATTAAATTATGTGAAAGGGATCTGTGAAAGCTTTCTAAGTAATAAAAGTATTTCTTTTTGTTGGTTGTCATTGATTTTCTCATTGCAAAGATATTGCCTATGAGCTCTATTAGTTGTATTTCCTGTAGCGTTGATGAAGCTCAATCTCTAAACTCCATATAAATTTTCATTGTTGGAGAACTGAGTAATATATTGGCAAAACTTTGTTTTGGAGGTTTTCTTTGTCATATAGGGAGAATGTGAATTGAGTTAACAAAATCATAGATTGAGGAAGAGTTGGTTTAGTTTGATAACCACAGTTTAGTACCTTTTCAATTAGAATGGGAATTTCCTGAAGGAATCAAGGTGAATAGTTTTTCAGACATCATTCTTTAGATGACTGATGAATCTATTTCATTCTGTTCTGCGAAACTCAGCCTTATTTTCTGTTCATTTTTTGTTCTATGCATCTCATTCAGCTTCTTTGTTCCTTTAACTTATATACCATTGGATGTTCAAATTGTGGAGGAAACACTTGCATAGAATATGATCGTGCTTGAAGCGTTTCGACAGCATAAAACATGTCATTGTTTGTTACCTTTTGGAAAAAGGACTAAGAAAATATGTCATATCTTGGTAATTACAATAAAGAGGTTCATGCCTAGATCTGCAACCAATGTGGAACGTTTTAACAGCTACCATATTATGTTCTTATCTGTTTAAAGCTTTAAACAGACCCTCCCCTCTTCTTTATAAGGAAACTGGAGGCTTATTATGATATCCTCCTCAATGGAACTAATTATTTCCAACATGTATCTCATTTCTCTTGTTTTCTTTGGTTGGCTACTTATATATCTATTAGTCTACTCCCATTTCAAGCAAGGCAGTTTCGGCACTAAGACATAACTTAACTCATGTTGCCAGTGTGACGAGTTGGTCGAGCATGGAGCTACTGTAGGAGAAACTCCTGCAGCAGTAATTAAGAAATGCAAGTATACCATAGCAATGTTGTCTGATCCTGCTGCAGCTTTGTCGGTTAGTAAAATATTCTCTTGCATTCAGGGTTACTGCTATTTTGTGTCGACTATCTCAGTTGAGAATGTTGCCAAATAGGTGGTTTTTGATAAAGATGGTGTGCTGGAGCAAATTGGTTCTGGGAAAGGCTACATTGACATGTCAACTGTTGATGCAGAGACTTCCTCAAAGATTAGTGAGGTTCGAATGGCCAGCCTTTCATAATTTTCTTTGGTCTAAAACTAGAGGCTCAATTTTTATACATGAATTCCACATTTTAATTTTGCTTCTTTAAGTTTCTCTAAAGTTTAGAGACTTTTCTTGAGGGTTTAAAATGTACAGGCTACAACTGTTTGAAATGAAGCACAAAGTTGTCACATGCATGACATTCTGTGCAACCAACATCACTCTCTGGATTTGATTACTCCCTCCGTCCTAATATTCTTAACCCCCTTGTTTCCGGCACACAGACCAAGTAACACTTACAAATGGAGAATTAGATCAAGGACTACTTACTAATTTTTTGCCACTTTTGGATAAGGGCACAACAATATTGGGACTGCCCGATATAGAGAAAAGGACCAAGGATGTTGGGACGGAGGGAGTACAACATTAGGCATTTTTCTAGCATCGAGCTTGGATGTTTGAATTATTTGCGACTTATTTATTTGAGTTCCCATTCGCCTGAATGAGGACTACCATCTTTTTGTGCTTGCAAAGTAAAATGCTGCAGCATGATCTTTTCTAAGAAATCCTGTTAAAATACATAATATGAATTGTTCAAATAAGAAACATAAGCCTTTCATATATCTTTGTAAATTTTGAAGTCCATTGCCATTGGTACGCACTACGCAACGACCAACGTATTTAAATTAGAGAAAAGTGGGCATAGGAGAAAAAAGGTTCGTTTTGTCACCGCTCTTTGTTTGATGATGCTTTCAGGCAATTACATCGAAGGGTGGTAGTTTCCTAGAAGCTCCAGTATCAGGCAGCAAAAAGCCTGCTGAGGATGGTCAGCTAGTAATCCTTGCTGCTGGGGAAAAGGTGAGAGCTGTTTGCTTGATTTAGTTGTTATAATTTACAGTTAATATGTGATATGATGTGATATAAGAACTCTTAAGTTTGTTCAACTTTAGCTTCTTCGAAACATTTTTCCAAAGTTTAGATATAGAATCTGAAGTAGAGCTAAGGCATGATCGAATGATCGAATAATCATACCTTAATATAGAAGCTTTTGTTCTTCCAACAGATGAGTATTCTTGGATATGAACTAAAGCTGCAGAGTTACTTAACTGAATTCTTTCGAAATGAATATATGATTCATCTACACTGTGTTTAAAATTATAGGCACTATATGATGCAGCCGTGCCTGTATTCGACGTGTTGGGGAAAAAATCTTTTTATCTGGGGCAAGTTGGCAATGGAGCTAAAATGAAGCTTGTTGTCAACATGACTATGGGCAGGTACAGTGGCTTTTTCACCTTCTTAAAGACTCTCATTAGTTGTCTTGTTCCATTAATACCTTAAACTTAATTATAGATAAAAGTATGTTTATTTTGTTGTGTATAATTTTGTCATCTTTCTGTTTAATGCTTTATGTTCTTCATGAAAAATACAAAACTGATATGAAAAGAGATTAGCAGTCAACTGAACCAGAGTGCATATATGATTCGACTTCACTTATAAACATTTACACAACTTCTAGAAATTGTGAAAAATGTACACCCAAATACATAGTTCAAAAGATATTTCTTCTTAAATATGCATGATTAGCAACATTGGTAGCTCGACGATTGAGACTGTTTCTGCAATGCAGTATGATGAATGCATTTTCTGAAGGAATCGTCTTGGCTGACAAAAGTGGACTGAACCCACAAACGCTTCTTGATGTATTGGTGAGGCTAAGATGCATATGAAACCTTACCTATTTCTTTTCTCTGCTGGAGCAATTGACTGCATTCCGTTATCGAAAGTTCTTTGGCTTCACTCACTTTTCAAGGCATTCTTTACGGCAGGATCTTGGCGCTATCGCGAATCCCATGTTCAAAATGAAGGGCCCCTCTATGATACAGGGTAGTTACCCTCCTGCCTTCCCTCTGAAGCATCAGCAGAAAGATATGAGGTTAGCTCTCGCCCTTGGTGACGAAAACTCAGTCGCAATGCCAGTGGCGGCTGCTGCTAATGAGGTATGAAACAAGTTAACCTGCATTCTGTGATTCTGTCTGTGTGTTATCATTATGTGTCATTCTGTCTTTGTAAATATTTTGTGGGTGATTAGGCATTCAAGAAGGCCAGAAGCATGGGATTAGGGGACCTTGACTTCTCCGCTGTGCACGAGACCGTTGCTTCTGGGAAAGGCTCGACATGATTCTACTGCGTAAATCTGCATATCGACCTCAAACACCGTCGCTGCTGGTTTTTTCGTGCCATGGTGGAATGTTTTGCAGGCGATGCTTTGAAGAAGCAGAAAGTTGTAGTAATGATGAAGTTACTACGCAGTTTATCGATTTTATGATTAAGACGATGGATATATTTGAGAATTGTTTGATATACCAAAAGGAGCCTTATGAGAAATTGGTGCAACTGTTGCAAGTCTTTATGTTGGTCATCTTACATTACTTTTTTTTTTCTTTCTTTTTGACAAATTATGCTGAATATTATTATAGATACAGACGCAACTGAAAAAAATATCAATGGCAATTACTAGTATTCAAGATGCATGTATTTTATCTATAGAAAAAGTCGATAAAATGAAACATTAATGATCTATCACACAAAACTTATATCACAATGGGTCTCAGATTGGTATTACAATTGAAGCTATTGTGCAGAACTGAACAAGACAAACTAGAATACAAGAAGAAACAGCCGCGAGTCTAGAGAAGTGGCTTGCTTACATTGCTGGTTCTTGGATCCAAATCAATACTTGGTCAGCGCAAGAAAGTTCAGTTCTTTAAAATCCGAAAGCTGCAGTAGCTGATGTATATGTATAAGTAGAGAAAGAAGCCCAGGATGCGAAAGTCTCCCTCATTTCCTTGACTTTGGTTTGAAAATGTGCTCCTTGTAGAATTTAAGTTCTGCAATGCTTTCCTTGATGTCATCCATTGCTCTGTGTTTGTTTTCCTTTTGAGGAGCCTTTTTACGGTCTATCAAAACATAGGAGAGGAATTACATATTAGTGAAGGGATTAAAATAAAAAAACAGTTCAGGGAATGATGTTGCCACAAAAATAGAAGCATTCCATAAATTTCTTGTTTAATTCAAATATACATTTCTTATGTCCACAAAGGATTGGGTTGAAGAATAATGTGAATGAGTCATTGGAAAACAAAGGATAAGAGTATGTAAGAAAGCACAAAAAAAGAAAGATTTCATATTGTAAACAACAATTAGAGGTAAGTGAGATTGATTTGTGACCTCTTGGGTACCAACGCTGACATAGTGCCTTGACACTGCTGACATCAACAACAATGTGAGAGAAAAGAGCAGCCAAATCTGGCATGTATTTCTGCATCAGCAAAATGTGATAATGAGAGAGTTGGACAAAAATTAGTACCGAAGGTAAAAAAAAAAAGTGAAAATATTCACTGTATAAAGTAAACACCTAAAAGTCCAAAATATAGCAGTTTAAAACAAGGTGCTAAAAAACGAATTGAAATTTCCAGTTTCCTTACCCTTAAGAATATAAGATCTGTGTAGATAGAATTTCCGGCAATCAGAGGTGTGTGCTCTGTACCAACGTGTCTCTTGACAAATTCAATAACCTATGTATAGGGGGAAATTAAAAGAAAACAAGCACGCACTTAGTTGGAGTACAGAATTTGTTTTACATATATGTTATGTATGTCAATGATGCAAAGCCTTGTTTGTGGGAATAACAATTAAAAAGGGGTCTTACCTGCTTTTCAGCTTCTTGATCACTGATTGTACTTTGAAGGACCTTCTCTGTCAAACCTAAGTAACAAGAGAGCTTGTGTAACTAGCAATGAAATTTGAGATAAATACAAACCTTCAGAAATCTGACAATGGACTATTTTAATGAAATTGACCCTATTTGCTATGTACTTCATTTTAAGGAATGACTCTAAAAAGTAAAAACCAACGGATGATGTCATGTCTAAACACATCAACTCACAACGCTGTAATAAACTAATTTATGTCTACATTTCACAACAAAATAGTCAGAAAGAAAGGTTTTAAAATGCATTTTTCGCCTCGAGGCATTTTTCTACTGAGGCACGAGGCATAAGCCTCGAGACAAGCTGAGGCGTATGCCTCGAGATGAATCAAGGCGCAAATAAAAAAGCAACAAAATTATACCTAATATCATAATACACTCAAAAAATCAAAAGTTACAACTAGTTATAATTCTTAAAAATCTCAATTAACTTTCTAATATCAAATATTCATAAATCAAAAGTACAATAAATCTAAATTATCCTCATATCCATCTCCATATCCACCTCTATCTTCTAATTGACAAAAGGAGTTTAAAGTTGTCGTTGCTACGTTGAAAAAGGAGGGAATGGAGTGAAATGTTGCATCGGACGAGAGAGTAGTGAAGCGGAGATATGTAATTTGCGATAGGCCGAGTGATGAGTATGTGTAATTTTAATTCTAATTGGATCAATTTAGCTATAATTGGACCACTTTAGTCATAATTGGTTTAATATGAACAAAATTCAATCAATATTTTACTCAAATTTGCTATGTCATGATTTTTAGTGATTGAACATGAAAAATATCAACCTTGAATTGCATCTCATGAGGCGGTAGCCTCATAGCCGCCTCAGGTGCCTCGACTGCCTCAACCGCCTCAACTGATTTGAGGCGCAAGCCTTAGAAGATCACATGAGGCGGTGCCTCAGAGGCGGTTTTTACTTGAGGCTACCCGAGGCGGGCCTCGAGGCGAGCCTCACGACTGCCTTTTAAAACTATGGAAGAAAATACAGCATCAGTTAAATGGAGCACATGAGCAGTGCTTTAGAAGAACATAATTTGTTTAAGAGCTTGAGATATTTCAGGCTCAGGGAAAGAAAAAGTTAGATACCGCTCTCTGCATGATGTTCTTGGCACCATTCTCCCATTTTATCAAGGCACTCTTTTGGTTGATGAATAACCAAATCCGGACCCTGCGGAAAGAAAAACAGAGACAGTAATGCAGATGAGCGAATAATGGCGACATCACAAATACAGGATATCAGTTTTCAGGAAAACAAACATAAACTCATTTGCAAAATGCAAATATAATGTCACAGTATTCTCCAGTGGGGGGAAAATGCTGATCTTACCTCAACAGACTTGGTTAAATTTCCATCTGTGATCACACAAGCAATCTCCAAAATCCTATCAATTTCAATATTTAAACCTACAAAAACCAAAAGAAAAGGATCTCAGCCAATATCTACCAGTCATCTTGCTTATTATGGTACAACATTATGCATGAAATAGACACACATAAAGTAACCAGAAAGGTTGTTGCTGTATCATTTGATTTCTTCAGCCCCTGGCTTAAGCCGCATAACTCATAACATTTATGTAGTTTTTTACACCACTTATAGTTATTAAGAAAGGATCCAAGTGCAGAATCAACAAGACTGAATATGAAGCATTATCCATGCTAAGAAGAGTCACACATAGATGAAAGCTATAGACTGAAAAAAGGGGAAAGGCAACATGAGGAGTACGCAGTTTATAAAAACAAAATTTTGGAAAAGGATGAGAGATGAACATCTAATTGAAATTATTTTTGCTTATTAACACTCAGGGTCAGTACTAACAGCTTCACAGCCAAATATGATCTGTAAATTGCCATTTCAGAATAAGTTCAATATGATCTGTAAATTGCCATTTTAAAATAAGTTCAGCACCAACTATGCTAATCAAAAGGAATATGTTTAATTGTTGCATTAGCTTTTCAATTTATGAAGAAGGCCTGAGCGTTTTTAGACCACGAACACTAATAAGCATATACAAGATAGATCATAAAATCAAACCAAATTCTGAATCAACACGATACGCATCCCAAGTGAAAAAGAAAGTAGGACGGAAAAAGAAAAGGTTTGACAAACTGGATTTCTAATGGTTCGGTGAAGAGAGCAGAGCAATGCTCCAGAGTCCAGATTTGTTCATTTCAAGCAAATTCTACTCACAAAATTGGTAAACTATGATATGTGGATCCAGGTAAGCAGATTTTTAGTCTGAATCTTACCGGTCATTTCCAGGTCAATCCACACGAGTGGCATTTTGTATTCTCCCACACTAGTCTCTGGAGGTTGTTCATCAACATTCTCATTTCCCAGCAACGTTCCATCTCCAGATCCTTTGTTTACTCCTTTACCACTATCTGCATCATCGAGTGATTCTATAACATCAATTTACAAAAAAAAAACAGTGATTGATTGATTGCAGTATTTGACCAACTAATGATTGCGGCAATTGTGTCACAAAATTCAAACCTCTTGTGGCAATTGTGGCAGTTGGACTGTGTTCCTTAGCATCTTCAGCGTCCAACTCAAGCAATGAAAAAGAATTCGACAACTTATCCATCTTTGCTTACGATGATTACTATGAACAAAAATAGGCAAAAATAAATAATAGTTACCGAGTAATAGCAATCATCATCAAGCACACACTAAATTGATTAAAGTAACAGCAAACCTCTAGCTCATACCTCAAAACAATAAACACAACCCTAAATTGAAAAAAATCGTCAAGTAAAGGTAATCATTTCAGAAAATCATGATATTTCACCGGCAGTAAGTTTCATATCGAGAAGATAAACGGTGAAGGAAAACCTGTTTAAAGTTGGCCTTTAACGGCGGTGGCGCGAAGTGATGAAGAATCGACAGTTAGCAGTGAAGAGTGAAACACTGATTGTTGAAGTAGTTATTTATACAATAGTACAACAAAAATATTGAGAAAAAACAAAAAAATAAACGCACGAAATACAGAGGCCTAAATATACGGAATCAACTATTGGGTATTCCAATATTCAATTTTCCTATTAAATCGTATCTACTTGATAGAGTATTACTCGAAATTTATTTTTTTTTTAATTAATTATATAAATTATATTTTAATTTGATATTTAAAATATTTTAATATTTGAATTTATGAAAATTGAAAGACAAGAAAATCAAATTTGAAAGAACAACATTTTCTTTTATAAATGCAGAATCTATGTCAAATATAATATAAAAAGTCTAGCAAAGGACTATTTTTACAGAAACCAACCCACCCCTAAATCATAATATATACCGAGTGTTGTGTAGTTAGTGGAGAATATGGTTCACTTTATTGATGATATATAAAGTGTATTGAGTAGTGAGTGGAGTAAGGGGCACATTAATGATAACATATATATTGGCTCACATTATTGATGATGTGTTGAGTCGTGAGTGGAGTAAAGAGTTGTCAAGAATAGAAAGAAAGTGAGAAGAAACTTGGTGACGGACTAAAAAGAAAATGTAGGAAAAAACTTATAGAGGGAGTATATATATATAAAGGATAAAATCAAAAGGAGCGAACATCCTCCTGAGTGTTCACGAGCAAGGTTCTGAGCGGAAAAAAGCTTGGGGTATACACAACTAGACTGCAGGGACAACCATATGCAGGAAAACCAATATTAATCTTGCTCGAGGCCGACGAGTACAAAACCTCGATCCTCGATCCATCACCACTACCACCAACATCCTTATTGCTCGAGTAGTAATATATGGTCCTGCTGCATCTGTCATTCTTCACCAACATCGCACCATCTCCCACCAATTTGACTGGAACGAGATAGCCATAATCAAGATAATGACATCTACCAAAATCTGGTCCTCTAATCTCGATTATTTTAGTCCACTCTCTTTCCCCCTTCAACAACCATAGCTCAATCTCATCATAATAGGCGTCGCACAAATATATACAGCCGTCCAAAGCACACAAGCTCCTGCAACAATAGTAGGGGAGGTCTGCACGGCTCGGCGGTGTGGAGATGCTGGTGAAGACCTCGGTTTCAAGATCGAAGCATGAAATATCGGTTAGGTATTTGCTTCGGGGCGGAAGCTGATCCAGCCAGTAAAGATTCCCACCCTCGAACGCGCATTTGATGTTCCAGTTACTGATTCGGGGACTGGTACCGGTTCCGAGTGCGATGCTCCGCCACTGCCCCGTCGTGCCTAGGGTGTATACTCGGCATTCAGATTGGGAGATTCGGACTACCTTGTATTGCTTGCTTATTTTGCTCACCCCGAACCCGAAACTGCACTTGGTGTACTCTGGTGGGTGGACCGTATCCGGTGCGTATAGTGGTTTATGTAAGAGGTGTGTGTGGTCCGGAGGATAAGCTAGTTGGTCCGGACCAAGATCACGATCCGGAGGATTGGGGATTCTGACATATTCACGGGTGATCGGATTGCATACACTTAATATTATTCGTTGATGTGCTGCTTCTTGTTCCCGCTCTTGTAGGAGAAGCAATATCAGGCCGTTGACCGAGCTACGTACGAGGGATACGGAGTCAACAAGGCCGATATGGAAAATAGATGTAGTGTTAGGGTTAGGGTTATAAGGGTTAGGGCTTTTAGGGTTAGGGTAAGGGTTAGGGTTTAATTCCTCGATTTTGTAAGAAGATGGGGCGATTCGGACGGGCTCCGGATTATGAAAGATGGTCGTGTGCGGGATGATAATGAGGTGGCTGTGCTCGTTGGTGAACTCCCCACACTCGATGAGATCGCGCCATGCCTTGCAAACGCACTTGCACCCGACGATGGTCGGGGTAGGGAGTCTTGAGAGGATATTCATGGAGACATCTCGTGGCAGATTCCCAAGCAAATCAAATTCTCTATTTCCATTGCTACTACTAATTTGCATCTCTTCGTCTCTTGTTAGTTCTTGTAACAAAACAGAGACAAAGAGAACGTGAGTGTATTTATATATGTGTGCTTAAAAGATAATTGTATCAAGAAAAATGCAGTTTACTTGTGTTGAGAGGAGACTAGAGAGGTATATATGTATATATATATAATTGTTCAATCCTATTCTGATCTGGTTACCATCTATAAATATAGATTAAACTCTTGGACTTTATGTTCTAGTTGTAAATTATATAGATACAATATATTCTGATGAATAAGGAGATATTTTCTTTTCAATTTGTTAGGTATTTTAAGTCTGATGTTATTTGGGATGTTGACCTAACATGTGTGTTTTTGTGTTTCTTCACAGGAATGTTGTTGTTGACCTCAGCATCCAGTTACACAGCCACGTGGAAGGCTGATTTGGCAGTGACTCAGCATCCAGGTCCACAACCACGTGGAAGGGTGACTTGGCAGATGCACGAAGACTTGAAGGATGCACGGAGACTAGAGGGAAGACCAAGTCTTACT
>JAPKLX010000037.1:568423-705470 GCA_026898415.1 Leonotis leonurus | reverse complement strand
AACCTTCAATGAAGAAGACATTGCCATGATCACAAGGAAGTTTAACCTTCAAGGAAGAAGACATTGCCAAGATAGACTATTTAGAGTAGGTGATACACTTTCACAATTTTTTGAGTTCTTTGTGTAAAATATTTACTTGCCTTTTAAGTGACGAATGCTTTTTTTTCTTTTTTAAATTTCATCAAGTCTTATTCTAACTAGGAAAAATACAGTATATATTAATTATTAGGAAAATCTAACCTATTTAAGTAGCAAAAGTATCACTTTCCATCTGCATGCTCGCAGACGTTGTAACGAGCTAGATTTTAAAAGCCACGTGTATATATATATATATTTAATATTATTGATTTTAAATTCGTAAATGGATTTGAAGATATATTTTTTGGTTATGATTAGATTGTTATATTTTTAAGGAGTCTTTTATATTATTTTATTGTGATATAATTTTAACTCTATCTTTTAGTTAAAATTGTTCAATTTTCTAATAATTTTAAATATATTTTATGTATTATTTTATTATGATAAAACGTAAACCCTAAGGCTACGTTTATCCGCACTCAAGTCAGTGGGGTAAGCCCACCTTCTGCCATTAAAAAAAAGAAAAAAATAGATTGAAAAGAAAATGATGGGTGGGTTTGGAGGAGTCCAATAACTCCACCACCCATCCATTTATTACTTTTTTTAAATTTATCTTTTATCATAATATTATCATCAAATCAATTTAACTTTTGTATAATATATTAAAAAAATATATAAATTATATCAAACTTCTTATTTTTTTCCTCCTCTATAAATAGAGACCAATTTTGACATAATTATTCACAATTTAAAAATCTTTTCATTAACATCTCATATCTATTTTTTGTGTTCATCTCATCTTTGGCAAAGTTTGATGATTATAATTAAATGTGTAATTTTCGTATAATTATTCGGTGATTAATTATTTATTTTGATTTTTGTGTTTTAGTCACAACAAAAAAAATAGGTCTACAGGCGTCGTCCGGCCTCGAAATCCATCGTCCGTGAGGCCTAACGACGGACTGGCGACGGAATATTCCGTCTGTATTTCGCTCGTCGTTAGGCTCACGGACAATGGAATATAAAGTCCGCGGAAGTATATTCCGTCGTTAGGTCTCCCCCGGTGACCGTCGACGGCGCCGGAGGGTTGACGACGGATCTACAGTCCGTCGTTAACCACCAGGCGGAGCCAGACGGCGGCAAGTGGCTAGGGCGGCGACAGTTTCTTCTCTGGCAAGAGAAGGGGTCACAAATGAGAAATCGAGAGACAAATAGTGATAGGGGAAGGGAGAAGGGCGAAATATACTTACCTTGGTGGAGGAAGCTTCGATTTCGCCGGAGATTCGAGTTTGGGTGTGTGTGTGTTTTGTTTTTCGCGAAATGAGGAAGACGCCCGATAAATAGGGCATGACGACGGATTTGACGACGGACTGGTCTGTCGTCCCCTCTAAAATTAATTATAAATAAATAAATAAAAGCTAACGACAGATCTAACGACGGAATATGTTGACGATGGACCAGTCTGTCGTTAGCGTTGGCGCCAACTTACGCGCCAAAAACACAGTCGCCAGTCCGTCGCTAGTTCGTCGCTAGAGGACGACATATATACATTTCGTCATCCTATTCATCACCAATTTGCCATTTTTTTGTAGTGAGTTATTGTAATTACTATGTTTATTTGAAAATTTTCAATTTAATATTAATTTGTATTTTTTTCAAAAATTTAAATTTCTTATTTATATTATTAATTTATTTCACATAATTAAATTATTAAAAAAATTAATTAAATAATAATATATACAAAATTAATTTAATAATATAAATGTGAGAATGTTGGATTGAGAATGAAGTTATTGATAAACCTATAAAAATGAAGATGGATGAGTGGGAGGAATAATAAATTTATAGAAAAGAGAAAAATGAATATAATAATATAAAAATAGAAAGATTGTTGGAAACATAGTTGTTGATAAAAATATAGGGTTTATATATATATATAAACCCTCAAATTTTTATATTTCTCTCACACACCATAAATTAGTCGTTCCCCTCTCCCATATATTCACTTTCTAATTTCTAGATTTTTATATGGTACATAAAAGAATAGATTTTATCACTAAGTAAGGTAATTCAATTATTATAATTATATATGTGTGGGTGTTAGTGTGCGTCTGTAAATATTTATATAAGTGTGTGTTAATGCATGTGAATCCAATATGTATGTATATATGTGTGGTGTGCGATATATATATATATATATATATAGTGTGTGTGGTATATACATAAATATATATGTACAGTATGCGTGTGTATTTTGTATTATTAAATTATAATTTTATTCTATTCTAGGTGTGACTTTGTGATTTATTAACTGTTTATGTATGACTATTTTAATTAAAGTACTTATTAAATAAAAATATTAAATATAATTATTAATATTTTTACTGTATACGTGAGTATTAAGTTGAAATGCAAATATTTGTATACGTGAGTATTAAGTTGAAATGCAAATATTAGTTATAAGTTTGTAGATGTTATGATCTATAACTTGTGAATTGATTATGTCATAATTAGTGATGGTGGTTAATTGATATATCTTAATCAATATATATAGAAAAAGCAATATTATCAAAATTAGGAATTTTACCTATATATACATGTCAGTAAAAGATTTATTTATGTATGGAAAAATATTTTTAATCACACATACATTAATGTTTTTTAGTATTCTTAATTTATGTTTATATATAATTGTCATTCTACTCAATTATTTGATTTTTCAAGCAAACTAAATCACCCAACATGCGGTGCCATTGATTTTTGTTTTGTACTTCTTTAGCAAATTTTTGATAGGATTCGTCATACTTTGAAAGCTTTATAAAATACTCGTTTGGACAATTTAAAAAAATTGAGGCTCTTGTATTTAATTAAAAAATAAGATAAAAATAAAAATAAATTTTATCTATTAAAGGAATAGAAATAGAGGGTAACAACCCTTAGCATTATCAAATTCAATGTAACTACTTAATAATAAAATCAAAAACAATATAGCCTTGTTCATAATGTATTGTCAACACAAAGACAATTCCCATTTTCCATTTAACTAGATTTACCCGCCCAATTAGATTTACCTGCCTGCATTACGCTGCGCATTGCGATAGTATTATCTTATTTTAAATGTTTAAAATTTAAGAAAATCATTTATATCACATTAAACAAATTGGAAGGAAAAAATATAGTGATTTTGCTTTTATATGTATTCCATTGAACTTTGTCTTTTCAAATTAAGAGCTCAATTTCAATTAATTTTTTTATGAAGTTATTGAACGCATAGAAACATTTGATTCTATGTACTTTTGATATAAAGCAAATACTAATTCGATAACCAAACTTTTTAATGAAGGTTATACCAATAAAATAGTAAATTAACAATAATCGTACCGTTTTAAGAAAATTTGGAATATGAAAAGTAATTACCGCTACTTCAACCATCATCATTTGCTATAATGCAATTCCTATTTAATAATTGAAAATATACAAAATCAGTTATGTACGAATAGAAAAGTTGATATATATACATAATCATAAAATTAGCCACTTTGTATATAAAGAGGTCCATGACAAAATCATATAATTAGCCTCTTTGTATATTAATATATAGATATCATATAAATTTTAAATTATTTTTACATGATAAGATTTGTAATTTTTTTTCTTTGAGTGTGAATCATAAATAATTTTAGAAATCTATATTATATACATTTTAGTCTATTCTTATATTTATATTTTTCGATATTTTGAGAAATAACCGTTCCATTTAATGAACATTTTTTACTTATCAAAAAAAGTTTTACTCATAATAATAATAATTTTAAATTTTATAACATTTTAAAAATAAATATTATAAATAACTATATAATCAGAAAAACTTACCTTAAACATGATCATTTGCTATGATGCAATTCTTATTTAATAATTAAAAATAGACAAAATAAGTTTTGTACTAATTTAAAGTTGATATATGTTTTGAATATTTTGCAATTTTGTAACATCAAAAAAAAGTTCAAAGAATAAGATAAATAAAATAATTGTAAACGTATCATTACATATCACGTTGAAAAATATATTCTCTTTATTCTTTTTTCATTAAAATATAGAATGATATTTGTAATATTTTATAAATAAATTTTCTAATGGTAAACTATTTATATTTCGATATGTAGTAATTGAATATTTAAATCTATCGAAAATGCTCACCCGCCCGCGGCGGGCGGAGTTAATGCGCTCACGAATGATGTGACATGCCATGTAGATATATATTAAATTCTTAATATTTTTTTATTAATTATCACTTTCCGACTAGGGTTCATTGGTTAGGGTATAGTTTAATACTATTCAATAAAAATTAATAATAAAAAATAAATTTAACAAATAAATGAAAATATAGTAACTCACATGTTGATGTGGCAATGACGTGGCATTGCCACATCCGCCGCGGGCACATTAAGATGTGCCCGCCGCGGGCGGTGGAGCATTACTGTTAAATCTATATGGATATTAAATATGTAGGAGATGACAACTTCACTCTTATCCATAAATGTTCATGGATAACTATTAAAAAGTTAATTACTGCATTAGAAATAGTATTATTTTTGGGAAGGTAAAATGTTAAGTGATCGATCGTGGTTTTTCAGAGTGAATTTACGGTGAGGAAATAAGATTTAGGAACGCGAGATTTACGTGGTTCGATCGTTAATGAGATCTACGTCCACGGGGGGAGAGTTTTTGTATTAATATAATCAGATCTCTAATTACAAAGATGAATCTATCGACCTTTAATCTAGCTTTAGGAGCTAGTATTTATAGCCTAATCATATGACGGTTGTGGTTGGAGGGGCGCCAAATCCGGTGTAGTGGTTTTGACCGAGCTGTTGGGCTTCTGGGCCGAGCTGATGGGCCTCCGAACTGGTGGGCCTCTGGGCCGAGCTGATGGGCCTCCGAACTGGTGGGCCTCTGGGCCGAACTGATGGGTTACGTTGGGCTGACCTGCTCTTGGGCTCGGGTCTCGTTCGGGTCCGGTAGTGAGGCCACATCCTATCATTAAGAAAGAAGTAATTACGTTTCAATTAATATTTGTTTTGAATAAAGCAATGACCAAATAATACGTAACCAAGAAATTGCAAAATTAAATTAATTATGCATCGACATGCTATTTGAACGGGATTACGCATAATTTGAGCGGAAAAATAGATTTCAAGGCCCATATATTATCAAACCGGGTCGGGTCAAAGGTCGCCACTGGTGGGTTTAAGGGTTTTACGATTTGGGAAGAAGAAGCGGTATAATTTACACCATTTCGCTACTCTTCTACTTCGACTCATACACTCGGGAATCGGAGCTCGCGCTCGCCGGAAACTTATCAGAGCAAGCCGGAAATGGCAACGCTTACTCCCCCGTCTGCCGCCGGTTCGGTCTCTGACGCCGAACAGCCGAAAGTTGACTACCTAAATCTGCCTTGTCCCATTCCATACGAAGAAATTCACCGGGAGGCACTCAGTTAGTGCTTCTGCGTTATCCTTTTCTTTATGGGGGTTTGATGTGACCGTGTCTGGGTGTTGATTTGATTCTCTGTGTTTATGGGTATAGATTTTGTAGCTGGATGTAAATTAATATTGATGAGTACTCGTAGCATGAAGAGTTGTTCCGTGTTCTTATTTTTGAGGCGTACTAGAACCCTAGTTAAGTGATCCAGTTCATTGGTAAATGCAGCTGCTCTAACATGTTTGTTAAAGAAACGTCTAATAACAAATGTTAGCAGCCACAACATTTGGGTTACACTGGATGTCCGATAACGTACCTCTGGTTGCTTTATTTTGGCTCGGCAGTCAAACTAACTCCTGTCGTTTGTGTGATCTGTTGCCTTAGATCTTGATTTCAAGATTGCCGGGTGTTCAGTACTTCAGTGTCATTCTATGCGAAATTCCATTTCTAAGATTGCGATGGCAGAAACTTTTAGTTGAAGTCTATTATTGATGCCACTGTCATGATTACTTGCATTCCCTCAGTAAATGCTTATTGACATCGACTGACTCATAAATGCATATTAGTTTATGACTTTATGTTTTAGATTTTGTCTTAGACATAATTTATTATGACTGGAATCATCTAACAACTCATTTTGCTATCTCCAAAATCTTGTAATTTTACAATTTGGATTCACTGTTTAGGTAGGAACTGGCATAGGAAATTTAGTTTCCAAAATTCCAACTCATGAAATATGAATGCTAAATCAATTTGATTATCTAGTCGGGTTCCTATTAAATGTTTGTAATGGTAGGATATAACTAAAATTCTAATGGAACTTGTTACTGCCAGTGTCCTTGAAGCCAGAAATTTTTGAAGGACTGCGCTTTGATTTTACGAAAGGACTCAATCAAAAATTTTCACTCAGCCACAGGTAAAATTAGTGTTCATTTGCCATATATTTATAGTATTTTCTTTATTATATTCCAAGTGCAGGTTTATTTTCTCTGCCCTGGTGTGTGATGCTAAACATTTTTTCTATTTAGTGCACATTTTTAGTCGCTAACTTTTCTGTTTTTAGTGTGATGATGGGACCTACTGAGATTCCTGCTCAATCTGCTGAGACAATTAAAATTCCTACTGCACACTATGAGTTTGGTGCGAACTTTATAGACCCAAAGGTACATCACTGTCTGTTATTAAATGTTTGTTTTTACTTGTAAATGGCTAGTTGGTTTAACCAAGGATCATTACTTTTTTCTTGCAGCTGATGCTTTTTGGGAGGGTGATGACAGATGGAAGACTAAATGCAAGACTGAAATGTGATTTGACTGATAATCTTACCTTGAAGGGAAATGCTCAAGTAGGCATATACGTCAACTCGTCTCTAATGTTTAAACTCATCAGCTGTCGAATGGCTGTGTGATATTTCTGAGTTCATACCATGAAGTTAGATAATATATGTTCTTTTTTCTCCTTCTGTAGCTTACCAACGAGCCTCATATGTCACATGGCATGTTCAATTTTGATTATAAGGTAATGATTGCATATTATGTCATTTGGTATATTAATATTCCAAAGTGTCACGATACTCATTAACCACATAATTGGTGTAGCAATGGAACTTTGGCTTACAAAATGAAGCTGACAATGTGTTCTTCCTATGAAATACAGGGTTCTGATTTTAGGACTCAGGTTCAACTAGGAAATGGGGCCTTAATGGGCGCAAGTTACATCCAGGTGCGTTGTCTGACTCTGATTTGGAAAACATTTATATTAGGCTTATTAGCTAATCAATCTAATTTTAGAAGCAGAAGAGTATGTGCTTGAAGCTTGGACATTTTCAATATAGATCTGAAACCTGGTAATATCAATGTGCCATGAGACTATCCATGAATCCAGCTAATCACAATGGTATCATAAAAAAATTATGCTATACAAATATCTTTATGTGGTGAATTATTAGCCTGTAGCCTTAGCCTATCCATCCAGTGGTTAGTATTGGTATGGGATAAATTATGTTATAGGGCTGCACCATTGCTGAAGTAATTCTTACTGAAATATTGCTTATTCTTCCTTATGCTGTTTTATGTATATATTCTTTTGGATCTGAGGAGTAGTTACGAATTCAAGGCTTAAAAGAAAAGGTTTAGTAAACTTATTGCAAATAATGCAGATTGCAATGTAATTTATAGCTTATCATGCTTTTTTTTTTGCATACATTTAATGAGAAAAAGCTACGGAGAAATAGATCTATGATCCATTGGCTAAACTATTTTCCACATCTGTTGTGTGTTACAAAAGACATTTATAAATAAAGAAAGCCACAAAGCAGTGTGACTTCAGTAAGTCTGGTATAACCGATTCACGGAATAAGTAGACCCTATGTGCTTCATCCTTTCATGGCAAACAGATAAAGCCCTGATTATGGGTCTTTATTGGCTCTTATTATTATTATGACACCCCATGTAAATTATACCGACTGATTGTTCTAATGCTTCCTTGCAGAGTGTAACACCATGTTTATCTTTAGGCGGTGAAGTATTCTGGGCTGGTCAACATCGGAAGTCTGGCATTGGTTATGCGGCACGTTATAACACTGACAAGATGGTAATTTTATTGGATATTTCATACATTCCTGTTTCCCTTTAACTTCCATATTTTTTCAGGAACTATCTTATTCTCTCTCTCACACATAAACACATTAGTTTTATAGTGAACTTCTGATAGAATAGCAACAACAAAGAAGGGAATTCAGTTACCATAAATTTAGTATTTCCATTAGTTAGTTCCAATAATTAAGTACTTATGTTTAGTTGAATTAGTTAGGGCTTAGGGTTTTATTATTAGTATAAATAAGTCATTGCTGGAGTTTAGAAAGGGGAGATTGGAATTATTATTTATTTCGGCTTCGGCTTGGGCAGAACTTCGGTTCTGAGGGCGTAACTTCGGTTACGAGTTCTTATTTTCGTTTTTTGTCCACATGCATCTTTAAAATCAGTGTCCCAAGTGCTTCATTTGTGTCCTCACAAGGAACTAAGCACTGAGAATCCAAGAGAAATATATGCCTTGTTTTTAGAATAGATTCACAATCAGCGTTATTTGTTTCAATGTCAGGTAGCAACTGCACAAGTTGCTAGCACTGGGATGGTAGCACTTGGCTATGTTCAGAAAGTATCTGACAAGGTGATCTGCATTCAAGTGTTGGAATTTAGTGATTACATTTTTTTTTCATGTTTGTATGCTTATATTATATCATCTCATAATCAGGTTTCTTTGGCAACCGACTTCATGTATAACTATATGTCTAAGGATGTCACATCCAGTGTTGGTTATGATTACATTCTTCGGCAGGTAATTACGAATTTCTTTTTGATATAAAAGCGTGCAGGTTTGTGATTGAGTAGTTGCATTCATTATGTCACTATCTTTTTTGTGTAGGGTCTTGTTTAGTTGTTAAATATCTATGAGGAGAGCAACTTAGTACTTCTATCATGAAAAATCCTACAAGCACTCGCATTTAAAGTTGGTGTTTTGTGTGCATTAATATGCCGTTAGATCATAATGTTTAGATAAATGGTAAACTTCACAGAGAATCTTTATATGGATATCCAGTTCTCATAAAAAATTTCCATTTCATTCATCAGAATGGGAAGCAGGCTGAAACCTTTCTAACTTTACTTGGATTGTATCTTCCTATTGGATAGCTTACACTGAACTTTGGCTTTGTCGTTATAGGTATAATTATAACAATGGATTAATTTGTCAAGGGACTATGCTTTACAGTTTATTCTCATTGCACAATTCTGTTCTTAGGAAAGAGCATTTATTTTCATGATAACAAATCTTTTCAAAGATAAAATAATTGTCATCATTGTCGCGAGGTTTAGCAGGGCCCTCCATTTATGCTTAATCTGATGCACCAACTTGTCAGATGTGCCTTTTGAATTTTAAGATTTGACCGAGTCTAATTAAATTATGTTGCATAATAGCTGTTCCCTTCATTGGGATCCATTCTAGACTTCCATCTCCAAGTCTGAATCTGCTGAACAACCCGACATTCTAGGTCAAGGTTGGCAAAAGGTGCCAAAGTGTAATGTTATTATGGTAGTTCTATGAAATGCCTCTCTTTCCATTTCTTGTGGTTGCACCTTCACTAAAAAAAAGGGCGACTGGGATCTGCATTTTAGGGCTTACCTAATTCTTGGCATCTTGAAATTTCAGAGACTGACTCTTTGGTGGCAAGTCCAACTCATCTTGTAACCTTGCATTGACACAACTGTTGCCATCTCGTTCTGATAGAGATGGTATCAACCTAAACCAACTTTTTGATTTTCTTGGCAGTGCCGCCTGCGAGGAAAGATCGACTCCAATGGCGTGGTGTCTGCTTTCCTCGAAGAAAGACTCAATATGGGTCTTAATTTTCTTCTTTCTGCTGAGGTAAGATTGGGAAACAATCTCCCCCTCTCTAGAATTGCATATCCCAAAATAGATTTTTGATGTTTCTAGAAACTGTGTATTGCAGATAGATCACCGAAAGAAGGACTACAAGTTTGGCTTCGGCTTGACCGTGGGAGAATAGAACGAACAAACAACCACCATATTCATTATCGAGTCTCATATTACGCAAGATAATCGCAAGGTGAGCAGGCGACAAGGCAAATCATTATCTCCTCTTAAACTGGAATTTTGTATGCTGAAATCAAATGGCCTTATTCGTTAGCAGTGAGATCTCCTACTGGTAGATGTTTTTGCAGGTTGGCGATATATAATATGTATTTTTTTTATAGGACACTATTGTTTTATAACTACAATGAATGAGTGTATGTTCTTTCATATCACAACCTATTCTGTGGTTGTATCAATAATATCAGCCTTTTTCCAGCATCAAATAAGCCGAAAAACAAGAAACCTTTAGGCATCAAAGTATTGAAATTCAATACAACCTTGTATCAATAATATGACGTGGGATGATCGGATGATGTCCATCGGGGAGGTGGTTCGTGCAGTTGTGAGTGAACATTCTAATGAGTCGGACCGTCTGAACGCCTTCATACAGGGAGGATACGAGCATTGTGAATACGCTGGAGTCCCTGAAACCATGTTATAATATTAAAGATAATTAATTCCGTGAAACAATGAGATGCACTCTAAACTCTGAGTTCTTTGTTTTATGTTGTGCTTTGATCATATAATTGCTTTTTCATAGTGTCGTGTTCTTTTATTTGCATACAGAAAGGAGTAGAGGGGAGAGGGGGAGAGAGAGGATAGGCTTTTTAGGAAACAAGAGAACCATGTCTTACTTGTACACATAGTAAAGATGCAGAATTCCAAGTACTTGAGAGGCTTCATGCCCTATGGCAGTCAACAAAAGTTGCCGAGATTGTATTACTCTTTCAGAGTGTAAATAAGACATCCTATCCTGCATGCGTTACCGAAGCCAGTACTAGATAGAGAAAGTATTTGAAAAAGGAAATGACAATCATTGATTAAGGGGTACAAAGAACGGAGCCTCTAAAAATACTAAAATCATGATGGTGAGCAATAGGCCAGAAATGTACACATCTGGTGCGCAGAATTACCTTATTGACCGACCCTAAATTCATTTACTGCACTGCATGTCGAAGAGAATCATCAGATACTATCAGCCTGTCGATCATCACCCGAAAGACTGTAGGACTTTAAAACAGTCGATATTGCTCCAATACCAAAAGGCAAGGAAGATAAGCTGTAATTAAAGAAAGTAGCCTAATTTCTTTGCAGCGTCTGAAACAGAACCTTCAACTGCAAACACTAGGTCAAGTAAAGCTTGCATTCCCTGAAAATTCCAGAGCATAGGAATAAACTTAGAATACGTGTTGAATGTATCCAAATTTTTTTATTTTACTACCTTTTTACTGAGGCAGGCAGAAAGAATTGCCACCTACCTACATTTGCATTTGCATGGGACTGTATTTCCTTCACCTATAGTATTTCTTAAAATAACTATAAAGAGCATATAAAATAAATTTTCCAGTGCACGTTAACGGTTACAAATACATACAACAAAACAAAGCAAAATAGTAATGTAATTCCCAGATTCTTCATATATCAAAATTGCTGAATACCAAATAATTCGGTGCCAAAATGAATAATTAGACGGCTAATTTTGATTCATAGATTAGATTAATTTTTCTACGTAAAAAAGCAGTATGATAATACTATGCAAATGCCTCAGCCCTCATGAATTATATATAGTTTCTGGATCAGTTCATAAATTATTAATCAAAAGGTGATTTGGTAGTTATATCACGATCTCATTTCTCATGAACCGTAGTTGTCGTTCAGAAGCTACATTGCGGACCTCAATGATCCCCTAAATTTTGTAATTTGTTTTTACGAGTCGCTAGATTTTGCATATTTTTGTTTTACGTTGTGAAAATCAGAAAATTTCAGTGCGAAAATCATTAATATCCTTTAGATTTGCTCTGAGGTCTGGAAGAAGGTATAATGGAATCGGATGTTGTGGCTGCTGAGGGCGGCGGCGGCGAGGTGGAGGAGAGCTCGCCGGACATGTTGAAGAATACGCCGTTGAATATAATGCGGTTGGCTAGTGAGATCGAACAATGTGAGGGAAGGCAGAAATATCTGGCACATACTAGTAGCCCCTCCGACGGCGGCGATGTGCGCTGGTACTTTTGCAAGCTTCCGTTGGGGCCAAGCGGTCAGTCCTCGTTTTTTGCTATTCGATGTGCCGAATTACTGTATGTTTATCACTGCATAGTCTGCATTGCTGTCCGCTAAACCTGCTTTAATGTGACTATTACGAAATTCAATTAATTGCTGAATTCACTGAAACAGTAGGGAAACAGCCTTTATATTCATGACTCATACGTCATACTATCATATATGCATGTGTGTAACGAACAGTAGCACATCTTGTTTTTCTCAGACCTAGCTGCATCAATCCCTCAAACAGAAATTGTTGGAAAAGGTGATTATTTTCGATTTGGTATGAGGGATTCTCTTGCAATAGAGGCATCATTCTTGCAGGTCAAGTCATTTGCCTTTGTGTTGTAATGTTGATATCTTCTTATTCTTGATAGAAAATAATGTATCTAGGAGATGAGTAATTATACCATGGCACCATTTTATATATCTGTAGAGAGAGGATGAGCTACTTTCAAGCTGGTGGAAAGAGTGTGCAGAGAGTAGCGCTGGCCCTATGGGGACAAGTGTCCCTACGGGGATAAGTGTTGATTCAAAGACAACCTTACATATAAATGAAACATCATCAGAAAGTCCAGAACCTGACCAGCTATATGCATCTGATGAAGAAAGAGTTGGTGTCTCTGTAAAGGGAGGGTTATATGAGGTATAACTATATCTGCATTGTTTGAAAAGTTATACTTTGAGGTATACTCTTATAATTTGTAGTCCTCTTATCAAATGGGGATACTTTAAAGGGGAATCGATGATTTTCATGTATGACCCGCCCTCAAAGAAGCGTATCCAGAGAATGGGCCAGAAATGTTGACTACCCTTTGAATTTTGAAATACAATAATATGCGGATGGTGAACTGAATGCTCTTTTTTCCTACTGGCATCTTGCAGTAGGGTTTGGTTGGAGGGTTTGTGTAACCAACCAGTTGTAACTCTTGAATGTTAATTTAAAGTTTAACAGATAGCTAAATATATTCCAAGTTGTGCCCGTAGTCCTTATATATACCTCTCCTTAATAAATAATTTCTGGACAGCAGGGGGTGAATCCATATCGTTTTGATCATGCCCAACTGATATTCAACAAGACGGATAAGTCCCTCGTTTTAGGTAGTCATGCCAAATAATCACTGCATTTTGCTTTTACGTAATGAGTTATAGTTTAAAAACTCATGAAGATCGGAGTCTTCTGATGAATATGTGAAACATAGGGCTTGACTGCATCCAAATCTTCAATGTAAATTTGTAAATCTTCAACTATTTTGCTGCGTACTTTTGACTCACTGTTGAATTATTCTTATGTGTTTTTTTATTTTGAGAATTCATGTTCTTTATCTATGACAATTATGTAATGTTTAGAAGCTATACAGACCCCTCATTTGTTGAGTGGATATGTTCACTGCATAAAGCACGAATCATAGTGTTGACCAGTTTTGTTAGTTCAGGTGGATTTGGTCAACAGACATTGTTTTCCTGTATATTGGAATGGAGCGAATCGGAGGGTCTTACGAGGTCACTGGTTTGCTCGTAAAGGTTGTCAGGATTGGCTTCCACTGCGTGAGGATGTTTCTGAGCAGTTGGAATATGCATATCGTAATCAGGTGTTCACTAATCCCTTTTCCTGGTGCATTTATTGTTACTAATCAAGTAGATTAGAATGGTATACCGACGCTGATCATTTTCATGCTGCTCATGACCACGTGGTTAAAGGTGCTGGATTTTTTCAATTTATGATCCCCACCTTCCCATTTTTCTATGTTATCCTTGAGGCTCTTGTTCAAGCTTCTGATTAATCTAATCCTCTTAGTCTAGTTTCAACTTTCTTTTTATGGGTGCCTGATCAGTCTTGGCTTACATCTCAAAAGCTTGAAAAAGTTTGGGTGCCTGCTTTCAGGTATGGCGCCGCAGAACATTTCAGTTGTCTGGTCTCTTTGCTGCACGAGTAGATTTACAAGGCCCTACCCCAGTATGCCTCTCTACTCTGATTTTAAATTAATTTTCTTGGTTATAAAAAAGTAAGCTATGTGTATTGGTTTCTCACTTCAAGGACATGACAAGAAACTAATTGTTGTACAGTTATAATGGTTTTAGGTTTCCTTATATATATCTGTAACTCTAGTCCTATATATATGTGTAGGGTCTATTGTATGGATATACAGAATAAGATATTCTATCTTTTTCCTCTCAGTATATCTCTATATTTCATCGCCTAACACTAATATTATGCTCAGGGATTACATGCCCTTTTCACTGGGGAAGACGATACATGGGAAGCATGGCTGGGTGTTGATGCTTCTGGCTTTTCTGGTGTTGTAAAATTTGGAAAGAATGGCATCAACTTAAGACGTGGATATGCTCCACCTCAATCTCAGAAACCAACCCAGGTAATTCATTTCACTTTTTAAATTCTTCCTTGCAAACTATGTCTTAGCATGCTGATTATTTGCTCAATTTTGGAAAGCTCTTCATTAGAATCGTCATTTTCTCATACCACATGCTTCAGAGATTGGATTGGAAGAGGACATATGTTAATGAGTTGTTTCGTGCATCATTACTGCGTAGTTTTATAATTTGGAATGACCACCATAGTTAATGAATGATGTCATATCTTATGAATGTGATAAACGAGCTCACAAACTCTTCAAAATTGCTTTGAAATTTGTGTTTTTCCCTTAGCTATGTGTTTATATTCTTTTCCCGGCAAGATGAAAGATGTTTTATAAACATTTTTGGGACTTCTAAAGGCCCTTTTCTCTCTATGAACCTCTTGTGTGGTCATTTATCACCTTTGTTGGTAGCACTCTTCCGAAGCCCAGCTAGTCTTCTCATTGTAATAGTTTATTGCCAAACAACCAACATGTCAAGCGGTCATGAGTTATGTGGAAGCCATCTCTGTACCATTACTGGATGTAGATAATGCTGCTGTAAATGTCTTTGTTTTTGTTTCAGGATGAATTACGTCAACAAAAGGAGGAGGAGATGGATGATTATTGTTCACAGGCAAGATTTAGTGAGAATATTTCCTGATCTTCCTGGTTTGTGTTAGTTCTTCGAGTACGTGACAAATATTTAGGCAAAATAGAATTAATGGATAAATTGATTCACTACCAAAAATGTGTACATTCTTAAGTAAGAATCCAGTATCATGTTCCCTCTGACATGCAATACATGCTAAAAACTTGAAGATTATCTGTTATGCTAGAATACCAAGTGTGGAGGTTTCTTGTTTAAAGGATCTCATTGCTTAGACTATTTTGACTACAGACTGCTGACTGCTGAGGGTGGAGCTAATCTTATATGCTATAAAAATCTATAATGGCAAACTTGATGTGATGGGCGCCTAAAATGGTGGACTTCTAATGCATAAACAAGATGAAGAGCTTGAGTAAATGATTGATATATAGACAGAAAGGCATTGCACGTAACTTTATCTTAAGGTGTTTCCATGTCTGTTAGCTTGTATTTGTATAAAACTACAGCAATGCTAAGGATGCTCGGTATGGATTTCCAGAAGGATGTTTTTTCCGTCTTCTTTTCTTCATCTTTAATTTACTGTGCATTGCGATCACTGATGAGCTGCCATGAAGTAAAGTTCTGTTTATTTCAAGCTGTATATGATTGTTTTCTGCTGTAGGTTCCTGTTCGGCACTTAGTTTTCATGGTTCATGGTATTGGCCAAAGGTTGGAGAAATCTAATTTGGTGGATGATGTTGGAAACTTTCGCCATATAACTGCAAGTGTGGCTGAAAGGCACCTTACTTTTCATCAACTCGCCACTCAAAGAATACTTTATATTCCTTGCCAGGTATATTATGCACTCACATAGTTCATTAACCCAATTATTCCTAAGTCCTATTTGATGATTCTCCTTGTCCTTGTTGCCATTCTTGATAATATTCACTTTGATCATTGTTCATCACTCGTTTTTTCCTTTCCTCCTTTCCTTTGGCAATTTAAAATATTATGAAATGTAGGACAAAAGTTTCTTGTATCAAAAGCGACGTGTTAGATGTTTTTTGAATCCATTGATGCTAACAAAGCAAAGATACATGGACCTTGATATGAAAATGTGTGCTAAAGTTCTTTGAAATAATTATGAATTGAAGATCTGAATTTGGTGGATGTTTAAGCAGAGAGACACTGGGTTTGGCGTCACATCTAGTGCTCAGACAAAAAAAACTTCTATGAATATTTTATTTTAAGTCCATCAAGTATTTGTGATAATTTTTCCATTGATGTTGAGATAGGAGCGGTAAAGAAAATGTTATGATGTTAAATATGGTATCTGCCTATATGATTGAAATATGCTTTTATCCATCCATTTATAATTTTTTGAGGGATTCTAGTTAGTTACCTTGCAATGATTCTGTTGTGACAGCCACTACTTGCAGGTTTTTGTTTTTGTTAAGTTTTTGTTTTTATTTTTATGTTTTGCTTATTTTGTTTGCAGTACCATCCTAGTGTTCATGACAACCAATGATCCTTATCCTGTTATCATTATTGCTTTGCCTTTTACAGATAACTCATCTTATGTTCTCCAATTTTTTAGTAATAATAATCATGTCACTGACAGTGGAGGAAGGGCTTGACTCTCAGTGGAGAAGTTGCAGTGGAGAAAATCACTTTGGATGGTGTCCGAGGGCTACGTACAATGTTGAGTGCAACTGTTCATGATGTGTTATACTATATGAGCCCTATATACTGTCAAGAGATAATAGATTCGGTAGCCCTATCTCGTTTCAACACCTTTCAGCACCTTCATTTTCTTTTTCAAGATATGTTGGTGTATAATAGTTTTTTCATATGCCTGCTTCTCATAAGTGTGGTTTCCTTTCCTAATTTAATCAATTGATGAAGATACGTCATAGTATCAGTCTCCCATATTTTAGTTTAATAAAGATTTGATAGTTGATTTTATATATATCCAAATATTCAAGATAGGTAGGCTATGTCATTATATATTACTCATATTATTTACATTGTTTGGTAACATCTTCTGTTGTGCCGAGAAATTTGTTGATTGGGTTATATCACTTTTGTGTTGTTGCACTTCATCTTGCTACCATTTTGTTCCCTTCATTATCCTATTAAATGTAGAGTATATTTCTGCTTCTTATCTGTGAGAATAAGTCTTCTACCAGGTTACCAGAAATTTGATTAACTGCGGTATGCATCTGTTAATTTTTAGCTGTTTGTGTGGTATGTTCAGGTATCCAACCAACTTAACAAATTATATCTGAAGTTCCTTAAGAGGAATCCTGGTTATGATGGAAAGGTATTTGACTGAAGAAAAAACTATGCAACTTTCCATATGTTATATTGTAATTAGACCTATCCAGATATATCCATTGAACAGAATTTCCTAATAGTGATTCGAAATTTGCAGGTTTCCATTTATGGTCATTCTCTGGGTAGTGTACTATCTTATGACATCCTTTGTCATCAAGAGACGTTGTACTCACCCTTCCCCATGGAGTGGATGTACAAAGAACAAAACAGAAACAGTGCTCCTATTTCTGTCAGGAACAACTTAACATCTAATAACACTTCATACTCAAATTCTAGGTATGAGAGCTCAGAGAACGTTTTATATGAGAGCCTGGTTGGTCCTCTGCAGTGTCCAGATCTTGTAGAAGAGCCGACGGAGGGATCTTCCAATCCATTGGGGCCTCCTGCATCATCAGACTCTGATGCATCATCTACAACTGATATTGTCTACCAACAGACAAGTAACGTCTCATCACTTGGTGGAAATACCGATGAACTTTTCCACAGTTCATATGACATCGAACTTAATAAAAATGACATGATAAATGACACCAATAGCATGAGAACTGACACAGTACTATGTCCTGACAGTACAGAAAATAGATGTAGAGCTGAAAAAATTAGGTTATTGATGGAAGAGGTAATTAGCGATAACTTTTCTTTGTGTTGTTTGAAGTGATGTCTTCATATGCTTCTTAACCACAGTTATTTATGTCTCAGAAAGATTTTCTAAAAGCAAAAGTCAAAGAATTCGAAGCTGGGAGTGATCACAAAGGTACGAATATATGCAGTTTGAGTATAGTCTCATCTCATATGCTTGTTTTGGACTGTATTAAGTACAATGTTCTGTATTCGATATGAAGTCCTATCAGCAAATGCAAAGAAGGGTATATCAGGACTTCAGCATGGTCATGGAGATTCCTTGAAGAGTTATACCCCTCAAATCAGATATACAAAATTAAAGTTCAAGGTAATTCCATAGTTCAGCTATTTATGAGGAAAGTTTGTACAGAAAATATCCTTTTTACAAGGACTGCATAATGAAATTCCTCCACCGACTACCATTGTCCATCTCTGGTATAATATTGAATCTTCCTTGTATCTGCACATATCTCTCCAACAACATCTTGATCATCTTTTATTTGTATAGTTTAAGAAGTTTATATGCAGAATAATACACTTTTTCTTTGATGCCAGGTTGATACATTCTTCGCTGTTGGGTCTCCCCTTGGAGTTTTTCTTTCCCTTCGTAATGTTCGTATTGGGATTGGTAATAAATGAAGCTTTTGAACGACTATATTAATTTCTTTGTTGGGCTTCTACTTCTTCTCTTAGGTAGTAGTGTGAGAGGCATCCTTTAAGCATGAGATGAAAATCATATAAAACACAGTTTTTCATCATAGCAGTTAGAGTAAACGCTCAATTGCCACAGCTTTCAGTATTCACTTCAGAAGTGTTGCATCATAGGTTTGTCATCACTGATAATTCCATAAGATAGTTAATGTTATCAGCTTTTTGTTGAGGATGGTGCAGAATGCTTATGATACATAACAAGTCCTTTTGTAATTGAAAAGCACAAAAGTGTTAACCTTCCCGTGGCAAGTTAACACTTTCCTGTACTTTGTGCCTTCTTTGGAGTAGAACGTTATTTTCTGGGTTTCCCACGACATTCTATAAATGGTTTTTTTTCCTTCCAATCTGTTTGATTTGGATACAGTTGACTAGAATACCTTCTGTTACTTGCATTCGTAGGCAAAGGGAAGGAGTACTGGAAAGAGGAAAATATAAATGAAGAGATGCCAGCATGTCGGCAAATGTTTAACATATTCCATCCTTTTGATCCTGTAGCATATAGGTCTGTCTTACACACTTCTAACTCCTAACCTGAATCTTTTAATTACTCTTTCGCGAAGAACTTCATTTTGACGTATTAGTTACACACAGAATTGAACCACTTATCTGTGAAGAGGTTATGCACAAACCTCCTGTCATTATTCCTTACCACAGGGGCGGGAAGCGGCTATATGTTGTGTATAAAGTAAGGAACTGTTTTCTTGAATATTTGTTGCTTAATCCCTCCTTGCTTTATGTGGTTCTCATATTATGTCAAACAGGAATTTAAAGAAGGTTTAGCGTCATATTCTCAGGCTTTAAGGAATCAATTGAACTCGGTTAAGGTACGCAATTTCTGAATTTTTTACTATTTTGCCTGTGTGTGTGTGCAAGTATGCAATCATGCTTTGTTTGCAAGTAATACTATGTGTAGAAATATTTATGTGCATATGCGAATCACATGACTGGATTAATTTTATAGGCTTACTCAAAACTTAATTGTAAAAACTTAAAGTTCTGCATTGTAGGTGAAAGTGCTGACTCTATGTGATTCCAAGTGCGACAGTGAGGAGGATGGTGAGTAGTACTCATCTTTCTGTTGAGATTGGAAACCTTTGTTTTAGCAGCACTATTCTTTCCTCTCTAAACTACAGTTCATACAATCTCTTCAGAGCAATCTGAGAGTATCCATCCAAAGAAGGAGAGATCATACGGATCGATTATGATGGATAGAGTAACCGGAAGTCAAGACGGACGTGTTGATCATGTATTACAAGTATGTGCTTTCCCATCTTGTCTTAGTACATTATGTTATTTATGGTATCTTACTTAATCCAAATCACAACAATCTCATTAAGATCAAAGCACGACAACATCCTTCATAACTCCCTCCTTTGCCGTGCTGTGCTATGCAAATGCAGGATAAAACTTTTCGCCCTCCGTACGTATCAGCCATTGGGGCGCATACGTAAGCTTCACCATTCTGATTCAGATCTTCCTATGTAACTGTGGCTGTGAAAGTGACTGCTTTCATTCTTAGCTTTGATGCTATTAATTTATTCATTAATGTTGGCAGAAACTACTGGAGAGATTACGACACAGCTCTGTTCATGTTAAAGCACTTATATAGGGAGATACCAGAGGAAGCAAGTAATGAAGAAGTAGAAGGAAGCTCGAGGAGCAGCTTCAAGGGATGGTTCAAACCGAGGGAGATACTCGACGAGGAGCCACCACTCACCTTTGCTGATCGTGTCTTCATAAAGCATTTCTCCTACCAAGTTAAGAAAATGTCCAAACACTGATCGGCTGCTTCCACGTTTTACATGGATTCTTCATGTGTCGATGTCCTAGCATAGCGGTTAATGGATTCCTTTTGTATCGATGTCTATATATTCTTTGGCAATATTTATGTCTACACTGACACACAATAAGAAAAAGAAAAGCAAAAGGCATCATAGTGGTATGTATGAGCAATTTTCTGTGCTTGTTTTTCATTTGCTGTTTACACGACAGAACTGCAAATTTAAAATAGACAATGATAAGAAAATAGAATATTAGCATTGTAGTTTATAATATTATTTGCAGAGGCAAGTACATATATTGTTTGTAAGTGCAATACTTTGTTCTTGTTTTTTGTTTTCATGTGATTGGCAGGTAATTGAAAAAAAATGCATGTAAAAAATTGAACATATAGAATTCTTTTGAATTTATTTTTGTTTTCCAAGATTTGGAGCTTGATAATCTCTTTGTTATTTTACACTTTTTCGTTTGGGATAATTGTCTATAACTATAAGAACTATTCATATTTTTTGATATTGCATACGACTTATAAAATCTGATTCTCAATATATTAACTGTCGATTTATAGTAATTAAATACACCGAACTTAATTGAGTCAAAATTATACTTAGTTGCATCCAATTTATCATGTCAACAGTTGATTTTGACAAATTTACATCGCTTAATGTAAAAACAAAACCACATCGTTTTAGCTAAAGCCAAAACAAAGTTCGTTTTTGGTGCAATTAAAATTGGACAATACTATCATTTATGTATTAACCAAACTTTTTATTTAACAGTAATACAAATACAAAGTCTAGTTTTAGCGGGAAAGTGGCACTTCTGTAAATAAGCTGAAAATGACTGAATTTGCCTTTTTAAAATGTCTTACTTTATTTTGTTTTTATTATTTATAATCTCAAAGGCCACTTTCAAAATCAACTACCAGAAAATCACCGCCATATTCCTCTGCACCGCCCTCACTGTTTGCCGGCAAGGCGGAAACCTAATTTACTACCAGCTACTTCGACGTTGACCTAATCAGGCATTTCCGCATTCAAAGAAAATCATGCTAAGAATCATTCTTCATCGTCGGGGTTCTACTCTGCCCCTCCTAAACCCCATCATAAACCCGTCATCAAGTTCAGATTCCGCACCAGTAACAATACGATCTCAATTTCCTCCCCTTTTTCGCTATTTATCGAATTCGCATCAAAATCAAGATGATGAAACCTACCGTGACCCCAACGCCCCGCCCCGGCTGTTCGTCGTGCAGCCCAGAATTCGGCCCCAAACCCATTTGAAGGCGAAGTTGGAGGAGGCGTTGAATCTTGCTAATTCTCTCGAGCAACAGCGTGATGAGCTCAATGAACCGGAGTTTTCCATAAGAGAAATGCCGCCTCATCTCCTTGTCCAAAACCCCTCTGCCAAGTCACCTCGTGCCGGTCATTCCTCCATTCCTTTTGTTCTTTGCTTCTCTTTCGCCTTTACTTATGAGTTTTTAACGATTTTTTATATGATTATCTGTTTTTTGAATTGGGTTTCACTGTTTCACAAAAAATTGTACTTGAGCAAGATTGCCGCTTGTTTTATTGATCAAATGAATCTTTGTTGCTAGAATTTGGATGAGAATGCCTGTTTTTGGATATTCCTTTTAACTCAATCAATTCAGGAAGAATGGATTACACGCCTTTGCAGCAATTCATTGTCTTAGCTGAAAAATGAGCCGTTATTTGCTTTGCTATTGTTGGATTTTTCAGCTTTGAGAAGCTATTGCAAGAATGATTTTTTTCTTTCTGTTAGATGATTTGCTAAGTTGAATTGGGAAACCCATATGAGAAGTTTGTCCAGTAGCTACCTTTTCTGGGGTGTAGAGTCAATGAATTGGATCAGACATAAATGGCAGACGCAGCAAACCGGTATCTTATTAGATGGTTAATCGAGTCATAATGAAAATTGTTGGCCAATTAGTGATAACTGAGAACACTGCATGTAAAGTGATGTGGATCAGTTTTCACCTTATATAACTCAGAGTAAGTCAATGTTTCAATGAATAAATAACTAAAACTTATTAGTAAAAATTTATCATTGTCATATTATTGACTAGTTTGTAAGATATACTTAGCTACTCATTGTTTTGCTTGTTGATGCAGATACATATTTCGGACACGGAACAGTGGAAACAGTTAAATGCCACTTAAATATGTTGGAGGAAGAGGTTGGGCACTTCATTTTGAAGCTTTTAGATTATTTTCTTTTTTTTTAATATTATGAATAAAAATGATGCAAAGAAATAGTTTAATTTTGTTCTGGTTGTTGTCTATACTGACAGAAAGAGGTGGATGCCATTTTTGTCAATGCTACTCTTAGGGGTATTCAGCAACGGAATCTGGAGGCAAGTTTTGTCGAGTGATGATGTCAAACAATTTTTTTAAGTACTCTCCCTTATGCTGGTGTCATATTGTTATGCTTTATAGAGGGCCTGGGGCAAGCCTGTTCTAGATCGAGTTGGTCTTATAATACAAATTTTTAATGCTCATGCTCAGACCAAGGAAGCTAAACTACAGGTGATTTTGAACATTTCTGCTATCTTCCTATTCATTTTCAGCAAATGATTTTCAAGGTTTAGGCATAGAAAAAATTATCAATGTACAGGCTGAGCTAGCTGCTCTGGTGTGCAAAAGAAGCAGGCTTGTTCGAGTTCGTGGGCCTGATGGGCGTAGCACATTTGGAGGATATTGGGGATCTGGAGATATAGAAGTCGTTAGTGCTAGAGGGTAAGTTTGTTGTTTCCAAATTAATCGACACCTCTTATGGTCTTACCTGGTTATGTATTTCTCATGTACTTATTTTCCAACTTTTTTCTCCCTGACCCAGGATAGCATGTCATGTCAGTGAAAAATATGCCTTCAACTTACTTAATCTACATCTAACGTTATTTCTGAAATTGTTATAATAATTCCAGTGTTAGGGTTATCTTGTCATATATGTAGTAATTATTTACAGGAGAGGAAGCGGGGGGCGTGGTTTTATCGGTGGTGCTGGAGAAACTGAAATTCAGCTTCAACGGGGAAGGTATATTAAATATTTATTAAGGAAATTGTTGGTTCTCTTGTTTAATTGTTAGTATGTTAAGATCAGATGTATCCCTGCCTTATTGCTCTTCATTCATTGGCCTCTGTTAGTAGAAATTACAATGGTGATGTCATTTCAATTATATTATAAACTCTGTTGCATTATTTTCTAGAAATAGATTGGTGCAACACCTAGGAGATGTTGGCACTTGGTAGTTATCATTATTTTGTTGTGCAATGTGGCTCGCTGCTAAATAAGATGGCTTTTTATACAAATCTTAGCTCATTTAATCTGAAAAGAAACCCTATACCCTACTGATTGATAAGCTTACTGACAGGCTGTTAGGCACTCTTTTGATTTGACATAAAACATTTATTGGTGAAATACAGGATGCTTTGTACTACAGCACAATACTGAACAATTTCTTTTTCTTCACAGAATCTTGGAACGGAAGAAGAAGCTGTTAGCCGAAATTAGTGAAGTTAGAAGAACTCGGGCAATGCAGCGCGTTGCACGGAAAAGGGATGAGAGTTTACCAGGAAAAGAACTCCCAACTGTGGCTGTAGTTGGCTATACCAATGCTGTAGGTGGCACATACCGGTTTCTTTGTTCTGCATTTGGTTCTATATTGATGTGATATCAATTGTCCCCTAAATCCTTGCAGGGAAAGTCTACATTAGTCAGTGAGCTCTCACACACATATCTTTACTCCGATGATAGGTAAGATGAAGGAATTGCATGGATACATGTGAAGGTCTTTGATTTGTTAAGCGGGTTTGTGGGGTCTTCTATTATATATATATATATCAGACCTTTTAAATCTCATGAGTGTGCTGTATTTAGCAACATTTATGTGATGCAGCATTCGGAATTATTTTGTCTTGACTCGGATTTTTCTATGTCAGAATGTTTGCAACAGTCGATCCTAAGTTGAGGAGTGTTAAGCTTCCATCAGGGTAATACTATTTTTTATTTACTGTTTTGATATTTGGTATAATATGTAAATAACTGTCATTTGGTTCTCTTGCCTGATAGTTATTGATTTTATTTTTATTTAGGAGGAAAATTCTGCTTAGCGACACAGTTGGGTTTATCTCAGATTTGCCTGTTCAGGTAGCAAAATTCTTTTAAATTAGATTTGGTACTGTCGCTTCTCTTTCAGTGTTGTTAATGTTCCATTTTGCAGCTAGTGGAAGCATTTCATGCTACATTGGAAGAGGTTATTGAAGCTGACCTCCTTGTGGTATGAATTTTCAAAAAAGGTCTTTACACTTCCTGTTCAAAGAGCATTTTTGTTAGAATGTTTTTAGAAATGTTTGAGTTTTGCAGCATGTGCTGGATTCAAGTGCTCCAAATCTTGATGATAACCGGGAATCGGTGATGCAAGTTCTTAGAAAGATCAATGTGCCTGAAGAGAAGCTCCAAAATATGATTGAAGTATGGAATAAGGTAAATAGGCTCCAAAATACCTTGCCATTCTGTTTCTTTTTTTCCTCTGCACATTATTCTTATTCTTACTTTCTGTGAACACTGCCCTATCTATGTGCGTATTGCCCTTCAGAAATCTACAGAATTGATTTTGGTGTCCAAATTACTCTCCTAGGTTGACCTTCTGGAAGAGAAATCTGAGGTGTGTGAAGTTGATGATGCTGTTGAAGAAGATGATGATGTAACTTCTGGTCCACATGATAGCACCCAAGATAGAGATTGTAAGGAAGAAGATGATGTTTATCTTGTGCAAACGGATGACTCTGATGAAGATGAACTAGAATCTCCGGTTAGATATGATGATTCCAATACTGTGAATTGCCAACCACACGAGTTTTCAGAGGCAGCGGCTGGGGCTGCTGCTGATGGTGAAGAAGGTGCTAAATTTCAATCAGAATCCTCAGCAATGATGGTTGTCAAAACATCTGTGGTTACTGGAGTCGGCTTACAAGAACTGCTCGAGATAATCGACCACAAGTTAAAACGCTGTCGAGTGGTGGAAAGGAGCGGCATCTTTGATCGAAAGTGGAGACCACCACGTGGAGAAGATGACAGTAGTGAAGTAGCAATTCAACAATAGGATTGATATATATGTTTACAGTTTATATATATATTCTTCTTTGAGAAAAGGATTGCTATATATTATTAACTGCCACTTTTGGTTAGATATTGGTACATTAGCTTGTCATATACCATATCTGGTAATAAATTTTGCTGGGAAAGTTCAATCTCCTGTCATAATTTTTTACTGCTTCTTTCTGACTTTACTGTTCACTTTAATGCATACTAAAGGTTGGTTTGTTCCTTGAAATGATTTTGCTCATGACTAAGAGCCTTTGCCCTTTAACATTGGGAAGAACGTAATGATAGGCTCCTGTATTAGCTCAATTTGTTGTAACTCAGATGATTCTAATTCGACTTGTTTACCGTCAATCAAATTCCAAATTTTTTTTTTAATCGACCATTAAATAGCTTGTGAGGAGCACTCTTCGTTTACATCTATATAATAGATAGTTGCTTGAGCTAGTCGATATAGAATATTGGACACGTATGTATATTTAAATGTATTGATATTTTATTATATATAAATATTAAATTATTTAATAAAATTTTTATTAATTCTTGCTTTTTGACTAGGATCAATGATTATGGTATAACTTAATATTATAAAAACAAAAATTATAATAATTCTTGTGACATTACTTAATATTGCCCTATAAATGTGGACACATCAAATCGTGGGTCGTGTCCGTGAGCAATTAAGTGATCCTATATATCGAAATTAAAGTTTCCAAAAAATTAAATGCGTCAATTCGCATTTTCCCTAACACAAGATTTAAGTATTTTAAATAATTTAATGTAATTAAGCAACATAAGTTGCATAACAACAATTTAAATACCATTAGCCAATATAATTCGCATTTTTTTCATTTTCTAAAGAATTGATGCATGTACGTCCACATCAATTGGATAATGAGTTTAGAATATAATAACTAGAAGATTAATCGTAGTAATTGAATGATGCAATGCAAATGATTTTTTATAAACTCTACAAAATTAATCAGTACCATACATAAATTCGATGATCAAATGATAAATTGAAAATGAACTAATATAAATAAATTCATAATTCAATACCATCCTAGATTATAATGAAAACTAAAGAAAGTTATCTACTAATTGATGTTACGTATTTTAGAGTTAAATACAAATAAAATTGTGATAATGTTATTTGATATAATGCATTTCAACTGAAAGAAATTTTGGTTTATAAAAAATATATTAAGGCTTATGTTACTATCAAAATTTATTCTATATATATAAATGCCCGAGAGCTTAATGGAGAGGTATTATATATTAGTTTACACTATATTTATATTGGTTTAAATTTAACTCGATTTGATTAACTCAACAAATTAAATCAATATAATATATAAAAATAAGTTTTCGGTTAGCAATTTTTAGTTCCTCCAACAGACATAACTTTTTGTAAAGATACATAAGAGACATAACTTTTAATGAAAATATATAATTACTCTGAGTGTCCTATGATAATTTACACCTTTAATTTTAATGTTATTAGTGGTTATTAAAACAAAATACAAGATAAGTTATTAGCGGTTATTAAAACAAAATACAAGATAAGTTATTAGCGGTTAAAATTAAAATACAATGCAAAATATATTTTCTTAATAAAATTTAACAAAAGTAAAACGCATTTTTTTGCGGGGAATGGGATTAAATAAAAATTGGAGTATTTGTAAAGAGAAACGTGCGAATTTGTAAGGAACGCACATTTGGTGAATGATCGGTGTGGTTTTAATCTTCAACAACCCAACTCATTTAAATTTGGGGTAACTTCTATAATAATCATTTTGTTATAGTAAACTCAAATAATATAGCCACACGTATAAAAAATCATAAATCTAGCCTTCTATGTCTATAATACCCTCCATCTAATTAATTCCTTCAAAATACTACAGAATTTAAAAATAAAATTTGGTTTATAATTAAATACTATACCCTACCATATGAACCATAGGCATGAATCTATAATAATAATTTATTAATACAATACACCGATGAAAAATAATTAAAGGAGAAACAATAATTATGGAAGAATAGTTTTTTAATTAATTAATGAAAGGGCAATAAAGGAAAAATAAATACAGAATGGTTACTATTTCATTATAAAATTAGAGATGGTTAAAATTTGTGTTTGCTATATTAATTTGGCTAAATCAAACTATTTCCCCTTTAAATTTTGCACAATACACAAAACTATCGTTCATTTCTGCATCTGCTTCAGAAAAAAAAGATCCCCTCTACATCAATGGGTAGGGACGACTATCATAATACAACGGTGTTCCCTCCAATTCTTAATATATTTTTTGTCTGTCAAAATTCTGACGGGATTTTTCTATGACAAATGCATCACTTTCCCCGCAGTCTCTCCCCCGACCCCTCCATTTGTGCGGCTTCCACACCAGGGACACCGTTCAACTTCGTGGAGACACCGGTGAGTTGCAATTCTCCCTTCAGTTCAACCTCCGATGCCTTGGATTTTCCCGATGCAAACATCCAGAAATTGAAAATTTTCACGATTCCATGCAATCATCATCGCCAAGGTGGTGTTATGACGTGGTTGAGGAGCGGCACATTGTCTCCTATCAAGTACTATTTTGTCGGGATTTACGGTGGTTCCGTTGGCAATTTGAGTTCCGGGAAGAAAAGGAAGTCGAAAATGCGTAAATGGAAAGGGGATAACGTGTTGGACGAAATGCTTAGGAGACGGAGTTTGCCATTGAGGCCGTGCAATTCCTATGCCATCTTCCTCATGAAGAATTGGGGCGTGGTTAAGCGGTCGTCATTTGTGGAAACGAGTAAGAGGTTGAGTAAGCAATGGTCCCACCTTCACCACGACGTGAAGAGAGTAACACATTTTATATATATATTCTGCTTTTCTGATCATTGAAATGCAGATGATTGATTAAGATTCCGTCAAGTGTGTGATTGTGATACTGAAATCGATGACGACTTTTTGATAGGAGTATGAGGACATGGCTTTGAAGGATAATGCAAGATACAAGAGGCAATGCTTGCTACTAAAGAACGATGTTGATCAATGGATCACCTCTCGCTCCACTTTGTAGTTACATATATTCTTTTTTTATTCTTATGTATATACCCTAAGTAATAGTTTTGATTTTGGTGGTTTGCTAGATTTTGACACATAGGAATAATGAGTATTAATCTTGAATAAAGGATGTAATGAATTTGATCAAGTCCAGTAACACACTGGTGGTTGAATTTATCGTATTTCAGTATTGAGGTTTGATAAAGAAAAATTTGAATTGTAACAATGAAGGGTCAATTATAAGCATACAATTTTAATACATGTTGATAAACCTGGATAAGTATGTTACAATTTGCACCAGAATAATGAGACATGCCAGTTTTACAGAAAAAAAATTGGGAAAGAAAAGGTAAAAGGAAATGCTCCAGTTTTGATTGAAAAGAAAACCTGCAATTACCAATAAATGAAGGAAACGTAGCACGGTTGAGGAACTTTACAGCTATATGTGTCCAGACGAATTAGATGTATTGAAAGGCACTCTAGATTAACTACCATGAAATAACAAGAAGAGAAAGAATTGAAAACCAGAGGAATTATTTCATTGATGGAAGAAAGTATTTTTTTCAATCAATTACATCTTAGCTACATCTATTATATATACACGATGAATATACAGTAGAAGCTTCTAGTATTATCAATCTAGATCTAGCTAAGATGAATCTAGTAACCTCTTGAACCTCCACGTCACAACCACCTAACTAACTTGATTCCATACAACAAACTAGCCGTTGCATTCAACAACCAGTCGGTTGAGCACCATAACCACCTTCTCCAAGACTCCATTCATCACATGCATGTTAGTTGATAATCCCATGCACATGACATCTCATATAAGCCAATACACCCCCGTTTAAACCTAGCGTGGTGCCCTTTCTGTCGTAAGCAATTTTTCTTTGAACATATTGAACCTTGAATCTGCAAGGGCTTTGGTGAAAATATCCGCAATTTGCTCCTGTGATGGCACATGACCCACATCTATGACTTTAGCACTTACTTTCTCACGTACATAGTGAACGTCTACCTCTATATGTTTTGTCTTCGAATGGAATACCGGATTGCTTGCAAGAGCTATTGCACTTATGTTGTCACACCATAGTTTGTATGGAGTAGCTACATTCACCACCAGCTCTTCACAAAGTGATGCAACCCACACAAGATCTGTTGCAGCAGCAGCCATGCTACGATATTCTGACTCTGCACTGGACCTTGAAACCACCTCTTGTTTCTTTGCTGACCATGTGATTAAGTTCGAGCCAAGAAAAATGCAATGGCCTCCAGTTGATCTCCTATCGTCCACACAACTGGCTCAATCTGCATCTGAAAATGCCGTGAGTTGAGCTGTAGACGACGCTTTGAACTTCAAGGTGTGAGAGGTCGTGCCCTTGATGTACCTTAGTAATCTCTTACATGCTGCCCAATGTATATGAGTGGGGGCAGTAAGAAATTGACTAAGTTTGTTGACTGTAAATGCAATGTCTGGCCGTGTGAGAGTGAGGTATTGTAGTGCTCCTATTGTGCTTCTATAGAGAGTAGGATCCTCAAACGGTTCTCCTTCTGCCTTGGACAGCTTCATGGCTGGTGTCATAGGCGTAGGACAAGCATTGCTTTGCAGCATCTTGGTCCTTGACAATATGTCATGAATATATTTGTGTTGCCCAAGTGCAAAATCACCATCCAAATGTTTCACTTCTATCCCCAGAAAATAGTTAACATGTCCTAAGTTCTTGACTGAGAACTTAGCATGAAGAGTATCAATCACCAGCTGAATCAACTTAGTATCATCCCTAGTAATGAGTATATCATCCACATATACTAAGATAATAGTTAGAGACTGACCTTCTTTCTTGAAGAAGAGAGAAAAATCAGCCACTGACCTCTTGAAACCAAGGCTGCAAATTTTTTTCAGGTGTGTCATACCATGCCCTTGGTGCTTGCTTCAAACCATAGATGGCTTTATGAAGCTTGCATACATATTCAGGGTGTTGTTCATCCTTGAAACCTGCAGGCTGAGCCATGAATATATCATCAGTTAGTTCACCGTTTAGAAATGCGTTGTTGACATCTATTTGCTGAACCGACCACCTCCTTGTGGCTGCAACTGAGAACACTAGCCTTATGGTGGTTGGTTTGACCACCGGGCTAAACGTGTCAACAAAATCCACTCCCGCGGTTTGCTCAAAACCTCTAGCCACCAACCTGGCTTTCAGCTTATCCAAGCTTCTGTCTGGGTTCAACTTGGTTCTAAACAACCACTTGTTACTTATCACCTTTTGACTTGGATGTGGGGGCACCAAGGTCCAAGTTCCCTTCTCTATAATGGCACTATACTCCTTCTTCATAGCCTGAAACCACCCATCATGTGAAAGAGCCTCTTCCAGAGATAATGGTAGGCTGGGAATGGTTAAAGAAACAGAAGTAACAAAGGTTTTTGGTTTAAAAGTACCACTCTTTGATCTAGTTTTCATAGTGTGTGATGGTTTACAGATAGGTGGAGACACAATAGTAGAATTTGACGCATTGGGAACTGAGTTTAAGGACAGTAAAGGCTGGGAACTTGACTCTAAAGCATAAGATAATGAATCAGCAGAATGATTTTCTGTTGTGTTGGACATATTACTTCTTTCTAGTGGAGCATTATCTTTAGGAAACTGGGATAGATCAGGAAGTTGACATGATGTGGGAGGGGATTCATTTTGTGTATCAGGAAACATTTCACAATATGGAAACTCACATTCATTAAACTTAACTGTATCTGCAATGAACATCCTTCCTTGGTTATTTTGACATTTGTAGCCCTTGTGGTTTTGACTATAACCAAGAAACAAACACTTTTGTGACCTAAACTGTAGTTTGTGGGTGTTATAGGCTTTGAGATAGGGGTAGCAGGTACAACCAAAAACATGTAGATAGGTGAGATCTGGACAGACTTTGTAAAGGGCTGAGTAAGGTGATTTCATGTTTAAGGTTTCTGTGGGAAGTCTGTTTATCAGGTATACTGCTGTGTCAACAGCATACCACCAATATTTGAAAGGTAAAGAAGCTTGACTGAGGAGAGTAAGGGCCATATCCATTATATGTTGGTGTTTTCTTTCAGCTCTACCGTTTTGAGAATGTATGTGTGGGCATGGATGAAGGAAATGAACCCCTAATTCCTTAAAGAATGGCTCTAGACTTCTATACTCCCCACCCCAGTCAGATTTGAATTGTTGGATTTTGGTTTGAAATTGGCATTCTATCATGCTAAAGAACTGTTTGACAACATTTAGAGTTTCAGATTTTAGGGTAAGTGGATATATCCATGTAAACCGGGTGTAATCATCTATGAAGTGAATGTAATACCTATGACCTTGAGGTGTAGGGATGTGTGAAGGCCCCCAAAGGTCTGAGTGAATCAACTGGAACGGTTTAGTGGTTTTGAGGGGTTGAGATATGTGTGGTTTTTGGTGTATTTTTCTTATACTACAAGCATCACAAAAGTTGAGTAAAGCATGTTGTGCAGATACCTTTAAGCTTTTAGAACATGAGTTAACACTTTGAAATGAGGATGACCAAGTTTTCTATGCCATTCATTTATTTGATTATTTACACTCTCAGTGACATTACAAGATAAAGCAATATTACACTGAGAATTAGACAAGGATGGCATACAAGAAAGAAGAGTGGGATTTTGATCTTGACAATCAGAGGCAGAAGATAGTAAGGCAGCAGCTGGAGTGGTGGTGTTTGGGCAGACTTTTGACTGGTGACCGGTTGGCTTGGACTTGGAGTGGAAGGAAGACAAGTCAAGTTGATAGAGACCTTTGTGGAGTGTCCCCTTCAGCAGAGTTCGAAGGCTGATTTTGTCCTTCACAAGACAGTAGTTATCATGAAATTCAAAGTACACATCATTATCTTTAGTGAATTGAGATATACTAATCAGATTTTTGGTGATGTCTGGAACATATAGTATATGATTTAGAAGTAAGGTAGAAGAAGTGGAGGGATGGTGTATGTGACTACGTCCTATTGAATCAATGGAGATAGCCTTACCATTACCTACTGTTAGAGACTCAGATCCAGCATATGGAGTGTTGACCTGAAGGTTTTGCAGGCTATTTGTGACATGATTTGTTGATCCGCTGTCAATATACCAAACTCCATCATCCTCATCATATTCTCCTTCATTGTTGCTTTGATGATTTGCAACATAAGCCTGTGGTGATATATTATTGTTGCTTTGATTTTCAGGTCCTGCAAAGTTAGGATCATAACGTCTAAAACATTTAGAAGACACATGGCCAGGCTTTCCACATAATTGGCAGATGACTGGAGACTTTGATCCCGTTCTAAAGTTCCCTTTGCTCACCAGTCCTCTTCCTCTACCATTCGAGCTTCCTCTATAGACGTAGTGTGCCATAGGATCCGTGATTGATGCATTCATTTGTTGCATTCTTATCTCATGAGACTGCAACACATACTGCATCTCTTGTAATGTGGAGGCTGTCCTCTATGCATCAAGTTCACAACAAATGCCTCAAACTCAGGGCCATATCCACTCAAGATGTGATCACCTAGATCTTCATCCGACATCTCATAACCTGCAGCACTAAGTTGATCAGCAAAACTTCTCATTTTCAAAAAAAACTCATCTACAGTAAGAGCACCCTTCTTTTGTATACTAATCATCTTTTTCAGTTGCATGACTCTCGCTCGTGATTGCGACTGAAACAAATCTTCTAATACTCTCCAGATTTACTGTGAGTTGGTGCATCTTACAACATGTCCAAGCATGGACTCAGTTATGGAAGAAAGCATCCAACTCATGAGCAGTTTGTCTTTGCGTTTCCAGATGCGATATTTGGGGTTTGGCACCGGCTCCGATCGTGCTGAGGAGGCTAGAACGAACGGATCCGGAGCAGCTACGGCTGAGGATATTAAATCCTCAAAATCATGCGCAGAAATGGTGGACAACACTTGAATCCTCCAGAAAGCATAATTGTTCCTATCTAACCGTATGATAAGAGGATGAAGTGTTGGTAGGGGTGTGGAGGAGGATGACGATGAATTTGTGTTTGGATTCACCATTTGTGAAGGAAATATTGTGAAATAGCGTGATTTTGCCCAGGAGAGTTAAGCTCTAGATACCATATTGAAAGGCACTCTAGATTAACTACCATGAAATAACAAGAAGAGAAAGAATTGAAAACCAGAGGAATTATTTCATTGATGGAAGAAAGTATTTTTTTCAATCAATTACATCTTAGCTACATCTATTATATATACACGATGAATATACAGTAGAAGCTTCTAGTATTATCAATCTAGATCTAGCTAAGATGAATCTAGTAACCTCTTGAACCTCCACGTCACAACCACCTAACTAACTTGATTCCATACAACAAACTAGCCGTTGCATTCAACAACCAGTCGGTTGAGCACCATAACCACCTTCTCCAAGACTCCATTCATCACGTGCATGTTAGTTGATAATCCCATGCACATGACATCTCATATAAGCCAATAAGATGCCACAAGTTTGGCACATCTTTTATAGGTGCAACTCACAATGAAAATGGTTTCTTATTTAATTTTATTAGATGATATGATTTTATAATTAATTACCTCTAATTCACAAATGTCCGTTTAAAAAAATAATATTTAAACATGCTATGTAATCTTTTATCGGCGTGGCTTAATAATTACATCATAAATATTGAATCTTGTATTTCAAAGCAGTCATATATAATTATTTCATATTTCATTATCATTTTAAATTTTAATTATTTTTAGCATTTATATTAAAAGCAATAGCATCAATAATATATGAAGTTCCACATGAACCTTTATTGTAATGTCATTTCGTTATATAAATCATTTATAAATTTTGAAAAACCTACATGTAGACATGAAACTAATATGTAAGAACATATATAAAATTTACAATTTCACCAAAATGAAGACACTTGAATCCAATTATTTGGATTCACACCAAATAACTAAAATTACAACGACATGTATTGCTACAGTGATTTTTTAAAATTGACAAGTTCAATTCAACCAAATTAAAATAAGAAAATTATTTTAATATGTTGTGTAGATGTAATATCATTTTAAAAATATATATCATTTTATAAATTTGTACATTTACTATCTCAAATTAATTATAATATCATTCTTTATTTTATTGATTCATAACAATTCGCACGAGTGGAGTAAAATTCTAGTATAATTATTAAATAATATAAACAATATAGTAATTAATTGAAAATTTTATATTCATAATACAATTATTTGGACATGTTTGATTAAATTCAAAAGGTTCAAACCCTATCCGAACCAACGATCGACCCGTCTGCCGAACCCAAACCCACTACCGAACACAGAATCATCGGTTTGTCTCTTCTCTTGTGTTTTCTTTCAAGTTTCATAAACAATTTCTTTCCCTTCAAATCTTGCATCAAAACGCCTCATATATTGCTCACACATTCAAAATTTTGATGGATCAAGTAGCAAAAGAAGTGGAGAAAGTCAAGAAAGATTTTCAAGAAACATTTGATCAGACCCTAAAACATATCGATTCTATCCAAGAATACGGCAAATCTTCGAGAATTGAAGAAGCGGAGAAGAAAGATTCGCTCCCTAGGTTAAATGGGTTGGCTCAAGATGGGCTTAACATGCTGCAATCGCTCCACTTCAATCTCGATCTTCTCGCACCACAGTTGCCCTCTTCTGATGATGTCGACAAGGCCCAATCTTTGGCGCAATCGTGGAAAAATCAGATTCAGAGGTGACTTAAGAATTCTTTTCAGCATTTTTGCTTTTAAGGCTCGTTAGATTTTGATTTTTCCCGCTGATCCTGGATGTATGTGTTTCTTAACTTAGGTTCCTTTCTGTTGATTGAATTGTGTTTCTTGGTGGCATACTTGATGGCAGATCTAGGTTTTGGTTGGTTGATTGTGTTTATGGTGTTTGGATTAGTGGATTGAAAGTTTTGAGACTTTTTATCTTCTTCCCCTGTGAATCATTGTTGCTTTTAATTTCATCTTCTTTTATGGTTTTTATTTTGAGCTACTACTTCACTTATCAATGGGAATCAAATTTCAGTTTGCGGCTGAGTTTAAGGAACGCTAATATTCAAGCAAAGGCTAACATGAAGAAATCTGCCCAGCAAGAGGTAATGAGTCTTGATGGACATAAATTTGCGAACTTTATGTCATGCATAAATGTAAAATGTGTTGCTGCTATGATGAACTTTTCTTGTGCTAGGATGTCTCATGTTGTTTTTTCAGTTTATTGGGCAAATCTGCTATCTACATACTGTTCTAACTAACTTGATGAAATGGTTTCAGAGAGAGCTCCTTTTAGGAGGAGGCGAAGAGTCCACAGCTCGAAGGCGCAATCTACAGTTAGTATACTTGTTATTAGATGTGTTGTTATAAGCTGTTAATTTGTTATGTATTCAACATCATTACATCAATAATATGTAGGTGTTGATTGTATTTTGTAAATGTTGGTCAGGACCAAAGCAGGAATGACTTCTGCTGCTGAGAGCATAACAGAGAGCCTTCGGCGCACTCGCCAACTCATGGTTCAGGTTGTACACACAAATTTAATATATCTCTATTCGTGTTCTGGAGCATAAGGAGTCTTAACACAATTTTCTCACTTCTGTGTTTCAATAGGAGGTTGAACGGAGTGCAAGCACTATCATGACTTTCGGTATGTTTGTTGTTCGTGTTTCAACCTGTCAAATACATTACTATTATTAACTCTTCATATCTTATGAATAAAAAGCACTAATGTATTGAAATAGCTCCAAATTACTAGTAGCTTTTTCATTAATATTTCTATGTTAGGTTTATCAAGTTTCTACCTTTTGGTTATATAATGAAGATGTGCTTGAGATCGTTGCTCAATCATATTAGGCATATTTGGATAAAAAGAGGACAGTAGATATAGAAATTAGGTTGCAAAAGTTGATGGAATTTAAGCGCCCATGTCTCACACCCAATACTTGAACAAGACTGTTTAAGCAGATCCTTCATAGTTCATTCTGATTGTATATTCGCAAAATTGATCTTTACATTATGCCTGTACAAAAGAGTAGTATTTTTGTTGAGATTACAATCCATGAAACAATTGGATGGATTAGCCTATATCATTTTTATCAATCTAAGCTCACTTAAATGATCAAGTAGGAGAGCCAAATACTCTTGAAGCATAAGCTGACATGGTTATGGCTATTAATTATATCATGCTGTTGCCCTTTTCCTTTTCTGTCTCATTGTTATCTCTTCTTATTTTCTGCCTTTTAATTTCTTTTCCATTGGTTGGCGTTGAACAAGTCTAAGCATGTCCCAGAAGCAAACTTGCATCATAACAGCCTTAATAAACAAGAAGAGTCTATTTGGGCATCAATTTCTTTGACATTTCCAATGCTGTCACAGAGGAATCAACTGGAGTTTTAAAGAAAGCCGAGAGCGAATACAAGGGCCACCGATCACTATTCTCACGTACCAGGGGCCTTCTATCCACAATGCAACGTCAAGATGTTCTCGATAGGCATGACTGTTTCAAATTCATCGTAGTTATCATTTCATTATTACCTCCGTGTACCTAATGTTGAGTTTCTTTTGGCAGAGTAATAATTATTGCCGGATTCGTCGTTTTCTCCTTGGCTGTACTGTACGTAGTTTCAAAACGCATTGGTATACTGAAGCTGCAGAGGCAAGTAATTGCTGCAGTGAAAGCTGGGATGGCAGGGAAAGAAGAGATTGCACCTATTATAGGTGGGAGGGATGGTATGAATGTTGTTCCAGTTCATCAAAATATGGTTCCCAACTTAAATGTTCCCTTAGAACAACCTATGAAGCATGATGAGCTTTGAAATTTTCCATTAATATATATTGGTTCAATCTTCCATCTTTTTGTGCATGTGGGTTGGCGAGCTGATGATGTTATAGAATTGATGTTTGATGACTGTTGTGTTGCTTATGTTTGTAAATTCATCTGCTGCAAAAGTTTTTTTTTCCTTCACAACTTGGATAATATACTAATTACTGAATGCTTTAACCTCTAATTCTGATGAGTTGGTGGGTTATTATATGATTAAAACATAAAACATATCAATCCTTCTCTCAGTCTCTCTCTCTCTGTTTTGTTGGTTTAGGGAACAGTTTCCACGATTTTGTCGACACTCAAAATTAACTCATAGTTGCCATTTACGATTTTATTATGGGTATTCAAAATATTATTTGATTATTATAATCTTATTACATATTCGGTCGTCTATAAACTATAGACCCTTCTTTTTAATATGACTCCAGAAAATAGATTGTGCATCTTTTTTTGGTATATCCATATATTAGGTAGGAACGCAAAGTTGAATGGTTAAACTTATTTTGAAGAGTTTATATGATGTCATACCTTAACAGTTTATAAGTTGTTAAGATGTTGGATAAATGAGCTTATGAGCTTTTTGAAAAATCTTATAAAATAATGAAGTGTTTGACATTTTAAGTCATATATGATTTTGTTGCGGTAAATATGGTAATAACAAATTATTGTAGAGTTCTTTATATAATTTTGTTGGAACTTATAAGTTAATGGAGAAATAAGTTTGAAGTGAAACTAATTATTTTTTGAACAGTTTGTGAGTTTCAAGAACTTATTTTTATAATTTATAAACTTAATTTGTCAAACACTTTCATGGAACTTATAAACTTCTAAACAACTTATAAGTTGTTTTAAAGAGCTTGTAAGCTCAGCCAAATACCCCATAATAAAATAAGAAATTGAAAGATTTCACTGAAATTGTTTGTTTAAAAATTTCCCAAAAAACTAATCATATGTTCTTATGCCAGTAAAAATGAAATTTTCAATTTTTTTTTTAAAACTCATGTTATTTTCTCGTAATATACTTTTCACATGCGGAGTTTCATCTAAAATCGATGGTAATGAAATTAAACAATTTCATAATAAGGTAAATTATAATTTATCTATATTTAGAAGTAGAGGAAGTTCATTGATCGCCATTAGATAAGATGGAAAACTGTAAAAGCTAAAATACCCAATTTTATAAGTAAAAGATAAAAATACCCACTTAAAAATAAAAGATAAATTTTACCCACATTACATAATTACATGATGAATTTTATCATGTGCTCATATATTTCATTCACTAAAGATATTGAATTACATAAACACATGAGAAAATTCATCATGTAATCATGTATTGTGGGTAATATTTATCTTTTACTTATGAAATTGGGTAGTTTTACCCATTAACCCAAACATAAATGGAGAATGTGCCAGTGTAAAAAATCAAATTCGACAACTTAAGCTAGATAGCTAACGGAATTGCACAACACAAATTTCTTCCCTAATTTCAAGTCAGAACGTACCATTAAATAACTGTCTATACACTTTTCTTAGCAGTCTGTTCTTAATCTATAGTAGAAAAAGAAAGAGTAGAGGGAGCCGAATTGGAAGTATCAAGGCTTCGAGTTCAGCTTTTCAAGAAGTATCTTGTTCAAAAGCGCGGGATTCGCCTTGCCTTTCATTTCTTTCATTATCTACAGGTCATCGTTATAGTATTGGAACGTCTTAGGCTATGCTTAATATCCAAGATACAATAGTCATCTTAGGATAATTACACTATAGTATAGTGTAATTATCCTAAGATGACTATCGTATCTTGGATACCAAACATACCCTTAGTGTACATAATGAACTACGATGAGAAATTTCTGTACCTGGCCAACAAAATAGCCTTGCAGCTTAGTTTTACCCCCTCGATATTGCTCCAACTGTTTCGGGTTATCTGCAAGGACTTTGTCCACGATTTTCTCGATCTCAGCAGGGTCGGCGATATGTTTAAATTAAATAAAAAGAGTTAAGCGCTATGCTTTCCGCACATGTAAAAACATGACCTCTGAATTAACAACATAATAATATACTACAATTTTTCATTAAAACCCGTACGACTCAAAAGTATACACTAACTTAGGAGACGGATGGAGTATAAAACTAAATCTCCTTCACATTCAATAATTCATGGCAAAATTTGAATTTAATGATTTCACCTCAAATTCTCCTCTCACATAAAGGGAGATAATGCGTATAACAGAGGTAACACAAGCTAATTATATTCCTAGGTGAAATATATTGTCACGAGAAATAATTAGCAGTCCAGAAAGAATGTGAAACAACTCGCCTGAACCAAATCCTTTTCTTTAATAAGTCCTTTAACAGTTCCACCCTTGCCAAGTAGCTCGAACAATATCTGCGCACGTCATCAGAAAGAACAAGATATTATATAGAAAATCTCTACAAGAATATAAGAAATATCAGGCAGTACAAAAAGTGTTGCATTTCTTCTGCCGTTTGGTTATGATTTTCCGCATATATTAAATTTTCTGAGTAAATTTCACTTGTGTATGTAATTTATACTTTTCTTCTATTTTCTTTACCACTTATTTCCTGAGCCATGCCACAATTTTTCTAGGAGTAAAGTTGACAACATAATTGATTTTTACATCAGTGATAATGGGTAAAACTACCCATTTTGCAAAATGTGCATGTAAAAATTACCCACTTTTAATAAAAAATGTAAGATTCTCTTACACTTCTCAACCATTTGAAGATATTTTGGCCAAAACATCAGGTATTCACTTATTAATTTGTATTTTATTCGGTAGAAATAGACAACCGCTCGCACAAGAACAACCACCGGTGGTGTCATAACCACCGGTTGTTGATATTTCTTTAGGTTGTGTCACCGGTTGTCATGCCAAATGGGTGGAAACATTGTTTCCACCCATTTGGCGTGACAACCGGTGGCACAACCTCAACCACCGGTGGTGTCATAACCACCGGTGGTGTCATAACCACCGGTTGTTCACATTTCTTTAATGTTTCCACCCATTTGGCGTGACAACCGGTGGCACAACCTCAACCACCGGTGGTGTCATAACCACCGGTTGTTGACATTTCTTTAGGTTGTGCCACCGGTGGTCCTCTTCCAACCAGTGGATGATATATATTCATTTTGTGTCACCGGTTGTCAGTTATTCGCGCTCCATAAATAATCTACACCTATAATACACTACAATCAGTGGCACAACATGTATATATATCATCCACCGGTGGTAAAATAATCAAATTGGTCAAAAGTTTCCAATTTTAAAAAAAAAAAGGTATTTTTTACATGTGTATTTAGTCTTTAGGTATATTATACATGTTTCATTAATAAATTGGGTATTATTAATTTTCTCCCTTTACATCAATCAGCAACATCAGTAGAAATGACTTGGAAGGAGAACAAGGACAAATTATGTACCACTTTGCCCTTTAACATTGGGAAAGAACGTAATGATAGGCTCCTGTATTAGCTCAATTTGATGTAACTTAGATGATTCGAGCATTGTTATATTCAAATTCGACTTGTTTACCGTCAATCAAACTCCAAATAATTTTTTTTTAATCGATCATTAAATAGTTTGTGAGTAGCACTCTTCGTTTACATCTATATAGATGGTTGCTTGAGCTAGTCGATATAGAATATTGGACACGTATGTATATTTAAATGTATTGATATTTTATTATATATAAATATTAAATTATTTAATAAAAATTTTATTAATTTTTGCTTTTTGACTAGGATTCAATAATTATGGTATAATTTAATATTATAAAAATAAAAATTATAATAATTCTTGTGACATTACTTAATATCGCCATATAAATGTGGACACATCAAATCATGTCGGCCGTGTCCGTGAGCAATTAAGTGATCCTATATATCGAAATTAAAGTTTCCAAAAAATTAAATGCGTCAATTCGCATTTTCCCTAACACAAGATTTAAGTATTTTAAATAATTTAATGTAATTAAGCAACATAAGTTGCATAACAACAATTTAAATACCATTAGCCAATATAATTCGCATTTTTTTCATTTTCTAAAGAATTGATGCATGTACGTCCACATCAACTGGATAATGAGTTTAGAATATAATAACTAGAAGATTAATCGTAGTAATTGAATGATGCAATGCAAATGATTTTTTATAAACTCTACGAAATTAATCAGAACCATACATAAATTCGATGATCAAATGATAAATTGAAAATGAACTAACATAAATAAATTCATAATTCAATACCATCCTAGATTATAATGAAAACTAAAGAAAGTTATCTACTAATTGATGTTACGTATTTTAGAGTTAAATACAAATAAAATTGTGATAATGTTATTTGATATAATGCATTTCAACTGAAAGAAATTTTGGTTTATAAAAAATATATTAAGGCCTATGTTACTATCAAAATTTATTCTATATATATAAATGCCCGAAAGGTTAATGGAGAGGTATTATATATTAGTTTACACTATATTCATATTGGTTTAAATTTAACTCGATTTGATTAACAAAATTAAACCATAATTGCAATTGTAATTGAATTGATTACAACAATGAAAGTTTTTGAATAGGTTTTTGAGTTTGAGTCTGGCTCATCAAATCAAATATAATTATTAAATAATATAAACAATATAATAATTAATTGAAAATTTTATATTCATAATATATATTATGTAATATAAGTAATTAATAAATTAAAAAGTATTAATATTATAATTATATCAATATAAATAATAGGGTAAACAATAATAAGCATTATAATATATGGTATCAAAATAAACAATAAATTAAAGATTTGAGCCTTTTAATATAATTAATTTAAAAAATCTGAATTTTTATATTATCCGATTCTATGACTATATATATATATATATATATATTATTGATCGTTGAGAGTTCAAATGAGAACCTTACCCTCACGTGTTAACTAGGATCCATTATTGATCGTTGATTTGTTTTGATCTATGGTTATAATTCATTCCATTATTTTAAAGGTGAATTTACTTTTATAACCTTTAAAATAATAAATTAATATTAAAATAATGGAATGAATTATAACCATAGATCAAAACAAATCAACGATCAGTAATTGGATCCTAAGTTAACACCTAAGGGTTGGATCCTATTAGATCCGTCCCCTATATATATATATATATAATTTAACATAATTTATATATATACCAATTTTTTATAATTTAAAAAACCTAAATTTTATTGCTTCGAAATCCAACTGATTTGGTGTTTTATAAACTCAATTTGTATCAAAGTATCACAAGCGTATCACAAAATCATATAGATATATTTGTATCACAATGGATATCAACATGCAAGTCACTAGAATTTTTTTTTATTTATATTTTATATTGAATATTATTAAAATATATTCTAATCGCGTACGAAGGTGAACATTTTTGTATTATTAAGATGTTGAATTATTTCATAAATAAATTATTTTTCAAAAAATATAAACCAACATTGAAAAAATATTCTATAAATTCTTGTGAAATAATCTATATAAATTTACGAAATTCAACGTCTTAGTCTTGTTACATTGTAACAAATATGGGAAAATATTTTATTTATAATTACGAAATTAATATTAAAAAGTATCATACTTACAAGACTGCACATCAAAAAACTTGCACTTAGGAAATTCAACACCCTCCTGCATTTCACTAAATGCAACTAATTATACATATAAAAAATACTAATAGTGACAATTTATATTTATTTTATTACTTGTATTGGAATTAATGAGAATGATTTGTTCCACTTCGATTATGAGAAAAATAGTTTATCCACGACTGATTTAGACAAAAATAGGGTAATCAAATTGAATATTGTTAGATTCATGTTCGGTCTGAAATTTATATAAAAGACTCGAGTTTATTGACAATTTGACACAAACAAAAATTGATTTTGAATTCAATTATTTTATTTGATTGTGTATTCAAAATTAAATTCAAATTAAATTTAAGTGTGTTAAATATTTAAATTAGAACAAATTTATAATCTTATTTATTAACTGACTCGTATATATTAATTCTTCAAATTTATAAACTAATTCGTATATAAAATTTAAAAATAATTCGAAACTGGATTTGTATTTTAAATTTATAAAGAGACTCATTCATAAAATTCACAAAATATTCAAAACGGGTCTTCCCAAATTTAGCTTTCAATATAACCGTGCACCTTTCAAACTAAACACCATTAAATGCAAGTTCAAGTTCGGTTCGAAAAAAAATCCAAGCTCAATTCGAGACTTTATTTTTCGTCTATTACTGAAAGAGACGAAGCCAAACTCCAAATAATTTACTTGGCTTGCATCCCTAGTACAAATACTAGAAACATTAAATAGATATTGATCATAGAAACTATAAATAACATCCATGAAAGTCTTCTATTACATAACCAAATAAAGAAAAACATGCATGCCAAAAAAGGGTAAAATATCAAAGAAATTATCTTAAAACGTTAAAAGTACAGCTCTTCCCAAATTGAGATGTACGGACACCTCTTCAAGATTCAGAGGCTTTCTGTTTGGCCTTCTCTATGAGAGGTCTCAACTGCTTCTTCTCAGCAAGAATCTTCAAGAAATTGAACAGAAAGGGTATGTAATTGTGCTTCCGTCGAATGTTCTCAGTTCTCCATTTCTTGAACTTCTCCTCCTCCATCACTATCTTCTCCGTCGCAGCCTCGATCCCCGCATTTATTTCCGAAAGTGACATGTTAAGTGCGTCCACGCTGCTCCCATCCACCATTCTCTCTGACTGCAGTGCGCCGAGTTGTTGGAGGATCCGTTCCCTCTTCCTTTGCAGTTCCTTGAGCTCAGCAGTATATACCTCTTTCCTGTTTTTTATTACTCCCATCAGATTGAATCTTATTTCATTCTGGGAATATCTCTCGATGCGCTCCTGAATCACCGGTTGTACCAAGCGTAGCCATTCGATATCGCCTTGCCCACTTGGGCACGGCCCAAGGCTTATGGGTCCCTCTTTCAGCCCGTCGAGCTCATAAAGTACCCCGTCAACGGGTATATAGCTTATGAAATGGTATACATCATCGTCTTTCCCAGATCCTCTCTGCTCTTCAGGTACAAAGGGTTCGGGCCTTGCAAAGCTATTATGTGCTGAGCGAATTGCATCACTGTTGTTGATAGCCAAGCCTTTAAGCTCAGGTGGGAAGTTTTTGGAGAATTCCTTCAGTGCCGACAACTCTGGCCCAATATCAACATCAGGGCTGTTCATCAGAATTGATAGGATTGCTTGGGTCGCACATGCATTATTTATCACCTGCAGTTATATAAGCCTCTAAAACACTTCTAACTTTTCCAATTTTGACTAATCCAGATTACAGTTATAGATTTCACTAACCTGGCTGGCAAAAAACAAGTTCGGATTTGGATCCTTTATCACAAGACGGTCATCTTTCTCTCCCGGGCGCCATTTGAAGAGAAATACTAGCCCATATACTGGCCTGTCCATGAAAGAGACAGAAATCAAACCCAAAACCAACTTCAAAAGCTTTTGGCCAAAGGAGCGAGGAAAAAGAAAAACTAGAACCATCAAGATAAGTGAACAAAGTGATCCGCCCAAAAATTTTTACCTTAGAGTATCTAGAGAATCAAGATCCAATGAATACAACTCCTCGACCTGTTTGAGCATAGTAATTGTAATTAATACTTGAGCTCTGCCAAAACAATCTATGTAGTTAACTCAAAAAAAGAAGTATCAAAAGCTGCTTCTACGTACAGCAAAATAAGAGCGACAATTTGGGAAATGCTTATTATCAGATATCTTAAATTTAACCGTGTAATGCTTATTATCTCTTGCTCTAAAAAATGCATCTCAATGAAGCAAATCCGAGTCTGACTAACCAAGTTACCCAAACGTTATTATAATGATTAAACAATCACCAAGCAAGATCAATTACCAACATAAGAAATCTTTATGAATGTGACACTCATATAAGTATTAGTATTGCCATCAAACTCGATCCAAATGAACCAGGCCTAAATGCCTAAATTGGCTGGACAAATACCTGGACGCCTTTAACTTGCATCTGCTGTATAAGTTCAGTGAAAACACCTGCAATGTAAAAAAACAACTTATGTATAGAATAGAATCTTAAACAATGATATGTTTTTTTGCATAATCTTTTTTCCAGCAAAAACAGACACCAGTAAAATCTTGAGATATTGAATTCCGGAAGTCGAAACATACCCGGATCCGACTCAATAGTGCACCAAGACATGATTGAATATAAAAATCACTGCAAAGTAAAATTAATCAAAAATACAAATCAGATGAACACGAAAATTAGGTATTCGAGCATAAACCATTACAAATATTATTCAATTTTCCTGCAAAACGGTGGCAGCATAAAACTAACTGTTACAGGCATGCGAAGATGCAGAATAAATTGAAGATGACAAAATTTACCCTAATAATTTATACTGGCAGAAAATAAAGATATATAAAAAGGAGAGTTAACTCGCATTCTACTCCGTGCGTTTATACTGGATTGAATCGAAATCCAAGCAGTGTAGTTGTGGTGAATATGAGATAGAGTATACCTAAAAGTCCTAGACGGAGGCGAAAAGAGGTGGCTCAGCGGCGGTGACGATGAGCTTTGCTTCCGTATACCTTGTTTATGGTTTCCTAGTCGGCTTCGAGTTTAACCTTAGTTTGATCAAACTGCTTCTAATATATGTATATCAGTATGTATATGGGTTGATCTAATAAATTCACCCTCTATATATTAATTAATTAACATGAATTATAATTAGGGTCAAAAATAAAATACCAGCTTTAAGACGAAAACACTCGTTTACATCAATATATTAGGAAATTGATATCTGTTAATGTATTTTATTTCCTAAAATAATTTGAATTATATGAGCACACGATAAAATTATATTCCTTCTGTCTCAATAAATATGCCATAAAATTTTTGGGCACGGTTATTAAAAAGAGTGTATGAAGTAGTATAAGAATGATAAAGGTGGTAGAGTCCACAACTTTTTATAAAGGAATATATTTTACTATTTAGGAATGTGACAAGCTTAGTGCGACCTCCAAATAAGGAAATTGTGTCAAACTTAGTGGAACAAAGGAAGTAGATGTTATTATGAAATTTGAGTATTTTTTATTTTTTAAAAATTTAATTACATTAACATTAAATTAGATAACCACGACCTGAGACCTATTGTCTTCGGCATTGATCTCATTATTATAAAATTTGAGTATTTTTTATCTTTTATTTTTAAATTTTTTGGCTATATTTAACATTAAATTACACAATCGAGACCCGAGACTTGTTGTATTGGACATTAATCTCATTATTACTGCCAATAAATGCATGCTTATTTTTTATTTTTAAATGTGTTTGTTATCCTTACTTTATTAAAGTGGGTAATTTCATTCATTGTTATAATTTATTGATTAAGATATACACATCCGTCCATCAATATAATTTACAGTTTGACTCGTTATGACTTTTAATAATGTATTTCAACTTTAATGATAATGTGTAGTTAGTGAGCATGTTGTCTAATTTATATATTACTAGGTATTGCACCCGTGCTTTGCACGAGATTATTTATTTATAAATAATTTATGCATAGAGATATTTAAAGAAATCAAAAATATTGTAATTCGATATTATTCGGTGCATGATTTTAGAACCGTAATCGGTAGTCATATTCTCAATTGTGACTATATTGAGGACAATTCGATTACAGTTTCAAAATTTGAAAACCGTGATCAATGATTTGAAACAATAATTTTGATTTATTTTACCTTATTCAATTTATTTATTATTTTATAAAGGGTCTTTTTTATTAATTCATAACAACACATTAAAATTAACAAATAAAAGAATATTACATAACTATTTAAACATATGTGTATATTGATAAAAAAAAATCATAATATATATTTAAAGTCATTATTATTTGTAGTTAGACTTTTTAGTGAAATTCTAATTTTGTTATGTGGCGAGGTTGACAACGTTCCTATACCGCTCCTCACGTACGGCTTCTCTTCTATTGATATTGTTGACGTAGGGTACCAACTCTTGTCTCAAGCTTCGGCGACCTAGCATACACAAACCAAAAGAAGATCAAACGCACCTTGCGGGAGCAAAGAAATAAAACAAATAAACAAAATAAAATAAAATAAAAACAACACAAATAAATGCCTAAAGCCTTCCCCGGCAACGGCGCCAAAATTTGTTTCGTGCAAATATAACCTTAAGTACGTGGCGTTGTTTAGACCAGACCCACTGTCCGATAAAGGGATTCAGTAACGGGCACGAGGAATATTTCCAGCCGATATACTTAAAGGAATGTGTCGCGCTTAATGAACTATACTACTCGCAATTTGGACGAGATCATTGTTATTAGTGTGATTAAGCATAACCCAAGTCGTATTCTCAAGGAAGGCTAAACAGGGCTTCATTCACATTGAAGAACAGGGAAAGCAGTAAAAGAATGGGGGTTTTGATTTTTAACTACTCTAATTAATTAACTAGGCAAGAAGGATTAAAGGAATATAAATGCGAACTATCTAGACAAGAATGAAGAAAACAATTAAATTCTATTTCTAAGAACGAATAATTAAATAGACGATTAAACCCTAAGTCTAAGAACGAAGAATTAAAGAAACGAAATCTAAACATGCAGTGAACTGATTAATCAACATAATAGAACGGGGTGGATTAATGATTTGATAATTAATCAGAATTAAGGCAAGAGAACAAGAACGCATAAAGCAGAAGAAGAAAGCAATAAAGAAAGCAATAAAGAACTCACTGGAATGAAAAAGTAATACTGAATTGAAATAAGTCTCCGGGTTTGTTTCACGAATGAATCCACAACTGAATTAAAAGCGAACAAGAAATAAAATCTGGACTAAGTGTTTTCTATCGAGGTCTAAACCCTAGACTAAAACTAAAAATATGGAAGGAGAGCCCCTGAAATATCACGCGGAGGAGGTTTAAATAGGAGAAGGAAAAATCCGTCGGGCTAGCGAGCGCTAGGGGGTAGCGCTCGCTATCTTGACTCTCTGACAAGTCATCCAGCGCCAAGGGGTAGCGCTCGCTAGGGGGTAGCGAGCGCTACCCCAACGTTCTGTCTCAACTTTTCCCAGGGGCCAGCGACCGCTAGCCCCATGCGCTGTTTCTTTCTTTTGCCTGGAGCCAGCGACCGCTGGGGGCCTAGCGGTCGCTGGGCCCCTGTTCTGCCTGTCCTCATGGTTAAACCTAGCGGTCGCTAGGGGGCTAGCGACCGCTAGGCTTGCGTTTTGCCTTTTTCATCCTTTTCTTCTTCTTTTCTACGTCTTTTGGTCTCGTTTCTTTCTCGAGCCTCGTTAACTCTTTTATGACGATCTTTACCTACAATGTAACACAAAGAAAACCAAAGTATCAACCCGATCGACAATAATAAGCGATATTATGGATTAAATTACGAAAGAAACTAGACCAAAAATAGATAAAACAATATATATATAAGAGCTTGAGTGTAAAAAGCCTTAAGGCTAATTTTAGCCCTTTGTAAATGTGGAAGATAGATTAATGATTTAGATTCTTCAGTAATATCTGGATTTTTTAATTGTTCTTCAATATAAACTATATACTCTTTGGTATTTTTAATTTTTTCTCTTAATTTTTTAAAATATGATGCTTTATCATTAATGATATAATCATAAGGAGCATAAAACAAATAATTACAAGAATTTAAACTCATGGAATTTCATGAGATATGATACTTACATAGAAACTGCCAATTTTACTCCAACTGGACCTCAACGGGACTAGACATTCAGGTAGTGGACAAAGAGAGAGAGAAGTTATGTATAAGAAGGAGAGCAAACTTAAGCGTGCCCCTACCAATGAAAGGCCACCGCTTAAATAAGCGAAACCACACAATCAGACAAAACTCAAATAGTATACTAACTATCAACTATTAAAACCTTTTACAAAATTCAAAAAGTAAATAGTAAAAGCTTCCCACTAATTCGACTTTGTCTGGGCAGCTGTCTAGAAATCGTCATTGCATTCGTCAGCTGGCCTGATTGATAATTTGACTTTGTCTGGGCAGCTGTCTAGAAATCGTCATTGCATTCGTCAACTGGCCTGATTGATTGGCTCCGATCGTCAATATTTTGGCTTCTTCTTGTTTTAGAAGATAATTCCTTTGAGTGGAACGATGTCCTCATTAGGATCCTGGGCCTCTTGATAATCTTCTTCAAAATTATCATCATCATCATCATTATTGTCAAGCTCCATATTAGAAGCGTCATCGGTAGTTTGGGTTTTTACTACCATAGCTTTTTCTTCGGATGAAGATGATTCTTCTAAATTAGAATTAGAATTTCCAAAAACTTCTTTAAACATGGAGTTGATGGTATTTTTATCCATCTTTTGGAATAATTCTTTTAGAAGAGCATCATGAGATGGGGCTTGATGATTTAAATTTTTCATAATAACAACAGATGGTTTAATAGAAAGAACCCCTCTTTTGCTATAGGTTTTACCTTCTTCAAATAAATTTTCTTTGGGCCACCATTTAAGAAGAATTCTTCTCATGAGTATTGTAGAAGTAATTTTTGTTTCAATTTTATTGAAATTTTGTTATTGCAAGCAATAATCCCACCTAATAATCCATGGGATTTGGTAATAATTAGCAAACTGGAAAACTGCTGAAATATTATTCAGATGATCGTTTTTTTTTTGGAATTTTTTCCAAATGAGTTTAACATTTATAGGAAAGATAGTGGGTGATACCCCCATGAAAAGAAAAATGATAAAAACCAATTTGGAATTTTTTGCTTTTCATCATCAAGAGTGAATTTTATCCACCAAAAATATTTTTTAGAACTATTTTCATAAATGAAAATGTTGTCCCAAGCTTTAACATAATCATAATAAAGATAATAAGAAAAACCTTGATAATTATCAAGTTTTCTTGCCTGGAAAAGGGGTAAACCCCAATTGGAAGCAGACAGAATTCTCTTAATTATTAATTTGGAAAATGCAAATTCATTATTTGTTGCAACCAGAATTTTTTCAAAATATTCACGAGTTTTATTCCCATGAACTAGTTGAAGATCATTATTTAAATAAATTCCTGCAATTTGCAAAGGTGAAAGACCTTTTAGGTCATCTTCAATCGTACAACAATTTTGAAAACCAGAGATTAAATAGGGATATTTTATCTCATCTCTCGTTCCTCTTTGAAGGAAAATTGCATCCTGATAATATTGGATGTCATAACCTGTATCATCATTTTCAAATTCTTTTATTAAATCAAAATCTTTTAAATCTTTTAGATTTTCTTTTGTATTTTTAGCAGTGCTATTAACTGCTGACTTTTGATAAGTCTTATGATTTAAGACTGTCATAGGCCTTTTCCCACCCGCTTGTCGTTTTACGACTTGATTCCATTGATTTTCCCTGTAAGAATTCTCGGGTAAGAAAATCAGGTAATGAATTTATTTTCCCTGCTATATGTTCTATCTCAAAATCAAAACATGCTAAAATTGATTTCCATCTAGCGAAAATTTGTTTTGATGCAATGTTTTTAACATCTTTTAATAATATATCTTTAGCGGATTTACAATCAACTCTTATTAAGAACCTTTTATTTAATATATCACTTTCAAATTTAGTGACACACATAACAATAGCAAGTAATTCCTTTTTAATTGTAGAATAATTCTTTTGGGTATCATTCCAATTTTTTGAGGTGAATCTGATTAATTCTTCTTTAGAATTTTCAGAATTTCTTTGTTTAAGAATTCCTCCGTAACCAATTTCGGATGCATCTGTTTCAATTATTTTAAATGTTTCAGGGTCAGCAATTGACAAACATGGGAGCTCTTTAACTCTCTGTTTTATCTTCTTTACTGCTTCAGTATGTTTATCAGTCCATGGTAAAAGATTTTTCTTTAACCGTTGGAATAATAATTTACAATCTTTTGCAAGATCTTGATAAAAATCTCCTATATAATTTAGGCTTCCAAGAAAATTTTGTAATTGATTTAGCTCAATAATTTTATCTGGAAATTTATCAGCAAAAAGAATAACTCTTTCTATTGGAGTATTAATTTTATTTTCAATATAATGTCCTAGAAATTTTATTCTAGTTTGAAATTTTTTTTATCTTTTTTGTATTAATAGCAAGACCAGCTTTTTTGGTAACTTGTATAAAAGTATTGAGATGTTTAAAATGTTGTTCTAGTGTTTCAGAAAAAATTAAAACATCATCAATATAAACAATTATAAAATTTATATAAAGATTATAAATTTCATTCATTATATTCTGAAATTCCATTGGAGCATTTTTTAAACCAAATGACATAACATTCCATTCAAAATGTCCAAAAGGGACTGTAAACGCTGTTTTATATTTATCTTCTTCTTTTAGAAGAATTTGATAAAACTCTGATTTAAGATCAAAGGTTGAAAAAATATTTCCTTTAAACATTCTATTAAATAATTCTCTCTTAATAGGTAATGGATGTTTTGTCCATTCTAAAACTTTATTGAGAGGTTTATAATTTATAACAAGCCTAGGAGCTCCTCTTTCAATTTCCGAAGCATTTTCAACATAAAATGCTGGACAACTCCAGATACTGTTACTAGATTTAACCTTAGGTGAATTTGTAAAAGGGAAAAATAAATCTTTTCCTTTGACTTTACTAAAAAGTCCATTATTATCAATTTTATTGATAGGAAATATCATTTGAAAGAATGGAGTTCCTAATATTACAGGTATAAAAAGATTTTTAATTAGAACAAAAGAGGTGTTAAGACAAACGCCCGAATTGCAAATAGCAACATCAGAAAGCTTGTAATTAACAATTAATGGTTCTTTATTAGCGGCTGTAATAATTTGAGTAGTTTTGGTATAATATTTTGAAGGTATAATTCCTTCACTAATACAGTTAACATCTGCTCCAGTATCAAGAAGAGCTTCAACTGTAATAGTAATTTTTTTATTAATAATAAAGGTGACTTTAGAATGCCATTTTTGAGATATTATTTTATCGATTTTATTAATCCAAATTAATTTCTCAAATGATATTTGATTAACTTCTGGTTCATTACCTTTTTGAGAACTATTTTCTCTTTCTTCATCAGATGATGAAGTGTCGTCTCCTTTCCAATTTTTAAGACCGACTTCTTCATCTTCATTGGTAGTTAATACATTTATTCTTTCATTAAGAAATTTAATTTCTTTTTTCACCTGTTTTATTTCAGCATTCAATTATGAAATTGTTGGTTCCCTTTCTTTTATATTAGCTTTTTCCATCATTTTACTATAAGAATATAATTCTTTTTCTTGATTCATATTTCTACCAAGCTTAGTGATGCTAGGTTCTTGGGTTTTAGAACTAGAAGCTAGAGATACATAATGTTCTATAGCTTTTCTTTTTTCTAGAGGATCATTAATTTTATCAATGATATCTAGAATAAAATTTTCTTCTTTAGAAAGAACATTGATTTCTAAACCCATGAAATTTATAAGACAATTATCACAATCACAATCTGATTCACAAGTTTGTGAGATATCAGATTCATAATCTTCATCCGAAGATTCATTTGATGAAGAATTTTCCTTATTTTTTAATACCTTAATAGAAATATTATCTTTTTCTTTATTATTAATAAGAATATTACATAAAGATTTTTTTAAATCTTCATCAATATTAAGATTATTAATCCTTTTCTTAACATAGCATTTATCAGCTTTGTGGCCAATTCTTCCACATTTCCAACATACAGGTTGTTTTCCTTTTTCATTTTTAGAAGGAAGAAAACCCTTTTTTGTTTTTATAGGAGAAAACCTTTTATTAGGTTTTCTTTTCTCAAATTCTCGTTTATCTTTTATAAATTTATTTTTCTTCTTTGTTTTCTTATGATAGCTATATATATAAATTATATGTATAAGAATATGTATATATATAATTATTTTTAATTTATTAATGTATTATAATTTTTTATATTAAATTTATATTTTATATAACATATATCAAATTAAAGGTATTGTCGAGATCTTTAATTTAATATGCATAATATTGCAAATATTTTTACAAACAAAATAAAATAATTTTAGGAGAAAAGTATTAAAGGAGAGAGAAAATAAACCATAAAGTTTACAAAATTTAAAAATTAATTTATTCCTAACACGTAAGCTAAACCCTAAAGTAAACTCTAAAACGAAACCCTAAACCCTAAAATAAATATTAAAACCTAAAACAGATTCAGTTTGTACATGTATTTTATGAATTGTTCAATGTTCAACTTATCTTTCTGTTCTATTGGCTCATAGGTTAGTATTTGTGATGAAAGGTATCGAGTTCAAATTCTAATAATATTAAATTTTTAATTTAATAGTTATAGTATTATCTTTGCCATTGAAATTGAAATTATTTACAAAATTACCATTGGAATTGAAATCAAATTGATTTGCAATTGATGTTAGCTGTTTTTTATATATATATAGATATATAGATTTTAAATTAAATTATGTGTCGTGAATAAAGTTTAGGTTTTACTTGAGTTAATATTTGTAGTAGAATTGTGAACATTAATTATTGTGGTCCACTTACTACAAATGAATGAAATTAATTTTGGTGAAAATATAAATATCGTAAAATATAAATTATTTTGATAGATAGATGGAATAATTAATAATTTTGCAAATAAAACTTATGGTCATTATATCCGCGCCTGATACGCAAATATGACGTAATGCATATAAATATATAAATGATTATAATTTTTATTTTATTTTATTTTTATTTTTATATTAAGTATATATTAAATTATAAATTAATAAATTATAGTCAAAAAAGTTTGAAATAATAAATGTTTATTAAATATTTTATTGTCATGTTTCATTATTGTTATAATTTTCAGGAACAATGTAAAAGATAAAAGAATTTTAAAGTCCACAATTTTTAAATAATTCTTTTTTTATTTATAAAAATATTGCAATATTAACATGACGATTCAAAAGATAAAAACAATACAACATTGATTAATAAAGTGTTATTTATTTACATGATATATTATATCATTTGCAAATATGTTAACAATATTTGACATAATTATCATTTTTATTTAATTTAAATAGTATAATAAGATTCCATAAATCCCAAACAACACCTCCATAATCTATCAAAATAATAACTAAAGAATAAATGTATGTCAAGAAAGAAAATGGTGTGACCAATGAATACTTACAAACAAAAATATTATCTTTTCGCAAAGAATGTACTCCGTAGTTAATAGGCTCGTGAACGGTATGACATGTTTTATAAATAAATATTAAATATTTAATAAATTTTTTATTAATTTTTATTTTTTAATTAGAATTCACCAATTAAGATATATTTTGATGTTATTTGATATAAATTATTAAAAAATAAATAAACAAAAATTATAAAAAATTAGTAATCATATCAGTTATGAACACGTTAAATTATGTAACGGATCCCGTATTTTCAAATGGCTGCATCAATGTTCACACTAATTCTTCTTTTGGATTATACTATGATAATGAAATCAACGTGTCATTATTGACTGATTTTTTCTTTTTTTTTTCTTTCTGTTTTCTAATTATTTCTTTTTGGCCTTCTTATTATCCTTCAAATTTCAGAGTCCTTTAATCTCGCACAGTTTTGCTTCATTTCTTTATTTTCTTCTTCTTCTTCTCTTTTATTAGTGTGTAAAGGTTGGAGCTGGAAGATTCATTCATGGCGATTAGTTGAACCGTAATTCTACCTCTTCCATCTTTCACCTGCCTATCTTAACTCCCTCTCTTATCTCTCTCAGTTAATGCAGAGACAGTACAATTGGTGGATGTCAAAAATGGGTGTACATTTCACCGTTGCCTTCATGCCTTGCCGAACAACTACCAGCACATGCACACAACTTACATAAACTAATACACCACTTACATATTCACACACACCCCACCCTTTCTTTGTCGTTTTCCTTTTCCCTCCCAATTCGTCATAATCCCGCCTCCCTTTCTCCCTCCCACGCCATCACCAAGTAAGTTCCGGAACCTTCTCCTTTTCTTCTTCTTCTTTCAAATTGCACTCGATTTCGACGCTCATAGTTTCGCCTTTTCCATTTTCCCTTTTCCGTGATCCTTTCACGGTGCCAGCTAATACTTATTCTCGTGCTAGTAATAAAGATACTGTATGGTTGTAGACTTGTAGTAGTCATGACGTGATCAATATGCAATTAATGGTTTCTTTTCGTTTTCTCTCCCTATTGAAATACGTTACCTCTTATGTATTGGGCGTCACTTGTGCAGGGAAAGAGGGAAAAAGGGTTGTGGGTTTTGGAGATGGGTTACGCTTCTTCCACCAAGCAATTAGGGTGGCTTTCCTCGGTTCTGGCTGGTATTTTGATGTGCAAAGTTGTAAGCTTGCATTACTCTTCTCTCGTTTTGGCCTTTTCTGTTGAGCAGTCTAATTCCAAGCCTTTGCTGGGGTGTTGTGTTGGTGCATCTTCTGTTGTTAGTTTGGTGATATTCTTTACTTTCAGATGATATTAAAATGATTATGGGATGATACCTTTGAGCATTTGGGATCGACAGCTATCATTTACTTGTTTTTTTTTTGTCCGGGTTTGTTGTACTGTTGTATTGTCCAAACTACAAAGCATTGAATTTTTAAAATTGTTTGAGATTGTTTCACTATTGGGTTGTAGAGAGGAACCTCAACTTGCTTCGTGAATTCTTGTTCGAAAGGAAGGACTGGTGATTTTAATTGGGGTGCTGTGTTATGTTTGTTTGCTTCTCCACTTTATGTTAAAGAGCTGTTTGTTGCCTACACATTGAGCCAGGAAGTAAATTTCTTCATCAAAGATAAGCTAGTTGTCACCTTTGCAGTTGGTTGGTGCTAAATACAGATTTGCATAATATGCTGCTAACTGGCTGCACCTTTCTCCTTCTCTCTTATAGGGGAAGGAGGAAGTACAGCCACAACATTTAAATCAAATAGATGATTGATTCTAGAAATGATTATTGATGAGACAACATGTTTATTGCGCCCATAGTTCATTTTTAAAGAGTTCCTCTCTTGTTCTTGAAGGTATATGACTTAACAGGTTTAATTAGTGCGTCATTGGTGAGGGAGTACAGAAAACTTAACAGAAAACAGAAAGTAGAATGGAACAACAGGTAATGCTTCTTTCTCATGTTGGCATTTTCATTGATTGGTTTCCTTATCCATCTATTACTGTTGCATCTGAAATTTGAATGGCGACTCGATCATTTCTGTAGGGGATTCTCCAGTTTCCATGCCATCATCGCAGCAGCTGGCTCGCTGTATCTCTTACTAATTTCTGATCTCTTTTATGATTCTCGAGATCAGTTGGTCATCAATAGAACATCAAGTTTATCTAACACAACACTGGGGGTACGTGAATAATAGGTTTAGAATAGTTGTATCACCGTGATAATATAAAGTGCATCAGTTTTACATTTTAAGTATTCTCAGTGGCTAAAGCATATTGGGAGTGACGAATTGAATTGATTGTACAATCAAAGTCCATGCACTCTGATCAACTGGGAACTTAGAACACTCAATGAGAAAACCTGAATGAAGATGCTGAAATATTCTTTTTGGATTATTTCAAGAAACGGATATACTAATTAAAGAACCATTTGTCCTCTATTTTAATTGTATCCAGCTGTATAATACAAAACTGCATACCTTTTTTAGGTGTCATACTATACTTGTCTAACATGTTTTAATTTAATGATGATGCAGGTCTCTATTGGGTACTTTCTGTCTGACTTGGCAATGATATTCTACCACTATCCTTCTTTAGGTGGAGTGGAGTATGTAAGTACCCCTACTAAATTTTCTTATGCAGCAGAAATTTTCATATCGAACATAAATTTCTATACTATTGTAAACTGGCCTTTTTGGGCTGGTAACAGCCTGCCTCAAGTATCTTGTGTGCAGCCGGTTATGTGAGCATGGTACAGTGCAACATAGACACCGTCTTCTCTCTCTTTTTTTCAATGATGGTGTTTATCTAACTAATTTCTTTTGCTAGGTCTTGCATCATGGACTCTCCATGTTCTCGATTATGCAATCACTTTTCAGCGGTCAAGCTCAAATTTACATACTAATGGTACTCTTCACTGAAACCACAACCCCATTTGTTAATCTAAGATGGTAAGTTTTAGGAAACATAAGATTCTTGAGGCCTCCTATATTTTCACCATCTCTTTACTTCACATTCTTTTTCTGCTCAGTTTTTTACTTCTTTTAACACACTCAGGTATCTTGATGTTGCTGGTCTGAAAAATTCCAAACTATATGTTTACAATGGCATTGCTCTGTTCTTGGGTTGGTTGGTATGTACTGTTACACTTCAATGATGTTTGCACTTTTCATATCATCTATATATTTGTAGTTGTAACAGAATCACGTTGTAATAAATGACTCCCCAAACCCCACCTTTTGGTGGACCACTTATGCAATATCAACAAAAAGAAACCCCACTCATTTCCTCTCCTACAAAAGAACTAAATTGAGTTCCTTGCACATAGTTTGTCATAAAATAAGCAATAAATAGATGAAACTGCTCTGGAAGCTCTACACATTTATTTTTTACAAATATCCAAAATAGGGAACTCGTTATTAGAATAATGGCAGGGGCAATTCCTTTTTTAAAAAAAATGAGGAGCTCTTATGATAATTACTCCCTAACTTTGGAACTGCTAATAATGATCATAATTCATAAAGCATATCTGATGCTCCATAAATTCATCTGTTGAGCACTCTGTGGAATCTTTTACTGGTATAAGCTCCATTGAAGTCCTCCTAAATAAAGTAGGTGTGCTTTTTTTTTAATCTACTTTTACCTACTAACTATGGTGTTTAACATGGTGGGTTTGCATTATATATAAATAGAAGTTATTACGTTTGTAACTTTTCATATTTTTATATGCCATCTTATAGTTTGATTTGTCATGATTGGTTGGTTATTTGACACCTTTTGACATTCAGGTTGCAAGGATTATTTTATTTGTGTTCTTCTTCTACCACATGTACGTCCATTTTGATCAGGTACGTGGGCATTTAATGATTAGTGCTATTGCTTAATCTTACATGACCAATAGTTCGATTGCAATGACCGACTCTGTTAAATTTAAGGTTACTACAAGATTGTTTTATCAGATATTACCAAAGCTCATCTAGTACATACTAAAGTGAATGAAATTAGATGATTGATCTTCACAGCCAACTCTTACTTTTGCATTTACCAACTTTGAGGTCACATCATGTGAAGGAGTATTTATTGGAACTTTTCCTTTCTTAATGATATAAAACTAGCTATGGTAACATGAGAAGCAGAACTAATGCAGCATACTTTCCAGAGATCATAAATGTGTATTTATGCGCAGTAGCTCTCAGAAAATGACACTTTTACAACTACCTCACTTACCACTTGTTTTTATATGATTATAATTCGACTGATGCCTTAGAACGGGGACAGTCCATCTCCGTCCTCAACAGCTTAGTGCACAAATGTGACTCGTTTGTTGTGCTGGCTCGTGTTTCAGGTGAAGCTAGTGTACCCAATGGGATTTTACAGCTTGCTTATGGTGCCCCCTGCGTTGACCATGATGAACGTGTTCTGGTTCTGGAAAATTGCCAGAGGTATGGTGAGAACCTTGAGCAAGGCTAGACACAGTCAATAGTTTAATACTTCTCATGAGGGCTTTTACTAGTTTGGCATAATGTCGATATCACTTGTTATTAAGTCTCAGCCAAAACTACACCTTACAACAGTATTATTTAAGCTTTTTGCCATCTACTCATTTTCACTATTTAGGCTCTGACTATTTACACCTTTGAGGTTTTTGTTCTTGGATGACCCTTTTTTCTTTTATATATATATATACCCGAAAATGCTCATTTGTCTGTCACCTGTCCGCGGCGGGCGGGGTTAATATGCCCGCAAATAATGTGACATGCCTCGTAGTTAAATATTAAATTTTTAATAAAAAGTTTATTAATTCTCATTTTCCGACTAAGATTTATTGATTAGGATATTAATTTAATATTATTCAATACAAAATAATTAAAAAAATTAAAAAAAACAAATATTATAATTAATGCGATAGAGTTGATAGCACATCCACACTATTCTTCTTGGGTTCTATGTACATATGACAGAAAATAAATCAAATCTGATACGTTTATTTTATTAGATTTTATTATTTACAAACATTTTCATTTCGATTTTAGCATTCACACTTGTATATTACCATATATAATTGTGTGAGAAATTAAAATAAAGCATGTAAAGGAAAATCTAAACAATTTAACTAGTGCAAAACAAGCTCCACTCACCACTTTATATATAGCTCTACACGTGATTCAAATAAACGATAAGAGGAAAGAATAGCTCGGATCTTACATACATGGACAAACAGGAAGGTTCTTGCTACAAAATATTTCTAGCAACGTAGAACACGAGCTTAAATTCGATTCTACACGAGTTCGATGTAAGCCATAGGAGCATTATCCCCGCGCCTTGGTAAGGTTCTGATAATCCTAGTATAGCCTCCTTCTCTGTCCCCGTATCTCTCCCCGACCTCAGCAAATAAAGCATGAACAATTTGCTTTTCGTACACAAAACCGAGGGCTTGTCTTCTCTTGTGTAGGGTTCCTTCCTTAGCCAGTGTGACCATCTTGTCGACATACTTCCTCATTGCACTAGCCCTGGCTCTCGTGGTCTTTATGCGCCCGTACTTGAGAAGTTGAGTAGTCAAGCCTCGTAAAAGAGCCTTACGCTGATCGGGAGGCCTGTTTAGCTTTGGTACCTTCCTCCCGTGTCTCATGGCGGAAACACGGCCACCATTGTCGAGTACAGGTAAACAGTGCTCTAAACCAAATGAATCTGCAGTGGTTCAGAAGTAAACTGAATGAGGACAAAGATTTTTAAAAACCTTATGGTAATATCAATATGTGAGTTGTTCTGTAAACTGTAATCAAGGTCTAATTCAATATGATTGAATACAATTAAATGCTTTTTCTCAACATATTGCAAGTGGTAGCAGAAATTTCAAAAGAACCGGGTTAATTGTACAAAAAATCAAGAACTTTACTTTAGCTTTCAAATAAAACACGTACTTTCTAATTTACATTTTAAATCACCAACTTTGCATATCTTCCAGATCTCGCACAAAATTCAATTTTTGTTATTTTAAAAGGTTTGTGTTTTATTTAGAAGCTCAACTAAAGTTCGTGATTTTTGGTGCAATTAACCCTCTATATATAACTAAAGAAGAAATAGTCCTATGAAAACGAAATGATAAAAATAGACAAATCGAACAATGAATATAAACAATGCAATTTGAACCGAGTTAAAAAATGATTTTCTATCACTTCTTTCAATTTTTAACCTCAGTTCCACAAATCACACCCCTTCTCTATACCCCTCTAATAAGTGAAGATATTAACATACTTGAAAGTTGAAACAACAACAAATCGTACACATGCTATTGATAAGAAGTCAGTACTTCTCACACACTATATATCTATTAAGAACACACATAAGTCATAACTATCAAAACTAGAAGGATACAGAACCTCAACAAAAGAAACCTAAAATCAGAGAAGGGCAATAAACACTTGCATTGCAAATGATAATCATAATAAAAGACTGGTAATAGCAAGTATCTGAACAAGATTAGTAACCACCACAAGCCAAACACTGTACGCAAAGAGAAACAGCCAGAACTAACACTATGAAAGGGATTATTCAAAACTTAGAAGGCATTTCACTCATACCACAGTGCAACAAAACCAAATGTAGCCAAAACCCAAAAACCCTCTTCAGCAGTATCAAACCCCTCATATTAGAATCTAATAAGAAAATTTTGGCATTCTTGAAACCCAAAATTCTCAAGATAATACAAGCCACCTCAACACACACAAAGGTGGCCTTCTTCTTTTAATATATCTGAGAAATTATATCCTCGATTATTTACCTAGTGTAATTATAGTCGAACACTGGAACACATTCACCATTATCCAATTCATTTGCTAACTTCCTACATTTTCCAATATACACCACATGGAAACTTTTTCCCCAATATTTTTCCATCTGAAACCCTATAGCACGAGTAAAGTAGAGCAAATAGTAACCTAACCATCACAAAATCACCTATTTATGCTTGCCTAATTCCATCTACAATGCACAATTGACTTCGGAACCTTGCACATTGCATAAATTGAATAATTGGTTTTTGTGGAGAAAGCAGTACCTGGAAAGGAGAAGATGGGTAGCAAAGGAGCGAGACCCACATAGGAGTTAATAGGCCTCGGGCCGGGTTTGGCCCGGGAGATCCTAAGCTTTGACGAGGGAGGCCCATTCGGAAAGCAAATAGAAGGAGCGGAGGGAAGAGCAGCCCGTAGAGACGAGAGGTTAAATGTGGAAGCAGACGCCATTGCTGTGCTATCTTGGTTCTCCTGCGCTCTTACTCTTTTGAGCTTCGGTGGGAAGATAGGCTGCTGCTACATTTATATGGATAATTTCACATCGGTCCTTTAACTTTTTATAGTTTCCATTTCTATGAACTCACTTATCTCTATTATATACTCCCTCGATTCCATTAAACTTGACACAATTTCATGTCTCACTAAGTTTGATATATTTTTAAAATAGTAAAAGTTCTTTAAAAAAGGTGTAGAATCTATCAACTTTATCATTTTTACACTGCTTTATACACTCTTCTGAATAATTGTGTTTAAAAATTTTGTGTCATATTTATTGGGACGGATGAATTATTATAGTAGTTCTTTAGGTAACGAAAAGACATTAGTTTTTTTTTTTTATAAAAATAATCTATACGTCGCAACGCATGTGTTAATTATTTTTATGTTAAGAGTCAATTATATACTTTTATTTCTGAAAAATAAATGAATCTTTTTAATATGATGGAGAAAAATATATGAATTAAATAAAAGTAAAACCTACTCTCACCTCATGTATATAAATAAAAGTATGGATAACTTTTTACTGCACAGACTATTTAAATAGTGGAAAAGAAGGCATGTAAAAGCAAAACAACAGATTTTATTTATTTCTAAATTTGTTCGATGAATCTATCAGCGATCACGAGCAGGTTCTTAAAATATCTAACACAAATGCGATTATGGAGGTGTTTAATTGAGCTTATAAGCTTTTTAAAATAATTTATAAGTTATTTAGGAATTTATAGTTCATTTTAAAGTATTTGGTAAATTAAACTCTTTGAAAATTTATAAGTTGTAAAAATTAAATTATTTGAGTTGTTCAAAAAATAAATAGCTTTACTCCAATTTATTTCTACATAACGTATAAACTGCAACAAAATTACATAAATACTTTTTATTGTATATCACTTTAAAATTACACAAAGACCTTTTACTGTATATCATTTAAAGTTTGTAAGCTCTTGTATTTTTCATATTTGAAGTGAATACTGTTGCTGCACTTTTTATATTTCTTTGGAGGAAATCGAAGAAACGGAGTCGCTTGTACGCAGTTACGTATTCTACGGTTTTCAACTATTTTAACCAAAGTCGTGCTTTCAGTCCAATTTTCAGTAATTTTCAAGACAGGAAGATTCTGCCCCCACCGGCAAATGCGAAGGTAGACATCACACGCACAAGCAAACCGGACAAGGTGATTCTCTCTCTCTCTGTGTGGAGCATTTCGTCAAACACTTGGTGTTTGCGTTGGTGATCGAGGACTTCTCCGGCCTCCTCTGAAATGCGCTGACATAACACGCCGAAGAAGAAAATGCAGGGAGTAATCGCGTCGAGATGCTCCAGAATCATCAAGCGCGCCGTCTCTTACAGCGGTAATCACGTAGCTTTGGCCTTTCGCAAACCGCTTCAGCTGAACCCGAGCTACGTTGTTACTGACGCTAGAACTCTATCAACCGAGCCGAAATTGTGGCGCGCTGTCAGAACGGCCGCGCCGTCGGCGCTCAAGATCAGCGCCTTCCTGTCTGATAGTCCTGCCCGGCCTCCTCGGAACGCTGTGAGCATCTCTATTTCGTGCTTCAATTGTGTTGTGCTTATTTTTTCAGCAATTGATGGTTGATTTGTGGTGCTTCTCATGTAACCAACGGCGGGCAGGGTTTAGCGCCAAATGGGAATGCATTGTTCTCGACGGAGGCAGCTCCGGGACCACCGAAACAAGAGGAGAAGAAGAAGTCGTTGAGGAAAACTGGAGCATCTGGAGAGAAAGCTGAACAGACTAAGATAATCGCTACTCTAGCTAAATACTTGTGGATGAAGGACAATTCTGAATTCCGGCTTCGTGTCATTGCTGCCTTGGGTCTTCTGATCGGTGCCAAAGTAAATAAGTGCGAGGATAACTGTTATTTGCACGTGGTGTTGGTGTTTGAAGGTGACTTGATTTGTGACTGTCCCCTTTGTATTGTTTTGCGTTTGTAGGTGATTAATGTGCAGGTGCCGTTCTTGTTCAAGCTAGCCGTTGACTGGTTAGCAACTGCGACGGGAAATCCTGCTGGTCTTGCTGAGTTCACTGCTGCCAATTCAACTGCTCTGGCTGTTTTTGTGAGCCCAGCCGCAGTTCTAGTCGGTTATGGTGTAGCACGGTTGGGGGCAGCTGCTTTTAATGGTAAATGTCGTGAGCTTAAGTAGATTTTCACTTTTCTGTTTAATGGAAGTTTGAGGATCTTAGAAAAATATAATAAAGTTGCTTGAGTAAATGATAATTTTGCCTTGGAGTTTATTTGCTCATCTTGTAGTTTGAAAAAGTTTATTTGTGTTCTCTATTATATTTTACTGTGGAACTTACTGCAATTCTTTTCGTATAGAATTAAGAACTGCTATATTCTCCAAGGTGGCATTGAGAACAATTCGACATGTTTCCAGGCAGGTAAGAGACTACATAATTGTGCCATATTGACAATGTTTATTTATACTTTTTTTGGAACTATAAATTAGAAAGATTAGAGCACAAATAATGAAAATATAATAAATATACAGAAAGCAACTGCAAAACCAATATGGCTTTATAAAGTAAAGGAATTAGATTGAGTAGCTAGGCGTTGTAATATGGTCTACCAATTACTACCTGGTTATTTGGTTTTTGTATTTCTGTTTTAGCAATAAAGAATTTATATTTATTACATGAAAACAATAATATCAAGTTCCGACTTTGCCTGTATTGCTGACAAAGTCAGCACACGACATATCTTCTTGCAGGTCTTTTCACATTTGCATAATCTTGATTTGCGATATCACCTGAGGTATGCCATGATCCACATTCTTTCCTTATTTTAGCGTATATGTATATAAGTGGCTCTGAAGTGAAGTTTCCAAATGAGCTGAATTAATCAGAATTAAAATTTTGAAATATTTATGTTTAACTTTCTTTCAGTCGAGAAACGGGTGCTCTTAATCGTATTATAGATCGTGGTAGCCGGGCTATAAATTTCATTCTTTCAGCAATGGTCTTCAATGTCGTACCAACTATACTAGAGGTGCAATCCCTGGCTGATTCCTTGTTAAATCTTGCTGTCAAAATCTTATGCAAGCCTAGTTGAGAGTTTGTTGGAGCCATTTCAGTAATCTTGCTCTATGGCCTTTCAGATATCAATGGTCTCTGGTATCCTTGCCTACAAATTTGGAGCCACATTTGCATGGATAACAACATTATCTATGACGACTTACATAGCCTTCACATTGGTCGTGACGCAGGTATTGTTCTTTGAATACAAGATCTTTGTCTCGATTGCTTCAGCATCTGCATAGTTATTCAGTACAATTTCTTTATATGAAAGTTTGTCCTGCTGCTCAGTTTCTTCTTTTTTTCCTCCCTTTTTTCTGGTTCTTCCCTATCACCACTATTGGGTTTTCCATTGTAGTGGCGGACTAAGTTTAGGAAGGCAATGAATAAAGCAGACAATGATGCCAATACGCGTGCTATAGATTCTTTAATAAACTATGAGGTGACTCCTCCATTTCTTTGTGAGAAATAAGCTACATTTGAGCACAATATATTAATGTTGACGGTTTCTATTATCTTTCAGACTGTCAAATACTTCAACAATGAGGAATATGAAGCTGATAAATACGATGAGTTTCTTGAGAGTAAGTAGCTTAATCTTAACTTATCAAGCATTATACTGGAGATGTAGAGGTCAATGGAAGAAATGTAAAACTTTGTTTTTGTTGTTTAAGTAGTGAAAATTCTTAGTTGCAGGGATATGGGGTTAGGTTCTTAGTTCCCATAGTAAAAGGAAGTACAACTGACCAAGTGAGGTGTGTGCATGAGAGTGTGAGGGAGGGAGCTATAAGCATGATTACTCAAAGTTACATATTTAACTCAAATTGATCAATCATCCATGAGCTCCTTATTTGTTGAGTCCTCCATTTAAAGAAGTATATGTTTTAGGTTATTTCGAACTTTTCAGAAAAGCTTCACATACCCTGTCAGGTAAAATCCAGATGATACTGCAACAGGCAAAAGGTCCTGTCAAAAGACATGAAATTCCTGGCATAAATTTATGATTTGAACTAGGTTCAGAAACATAATTCTGGAAAAAAAATTGTGATCTAGGTTCAGGTTGTATACATTTGATCTCAATGACAGCTATTAAGCAAATGTGTCAACCGGATGATGTCAAGATTTTACTTATATTTGTGTTTGCAGTCATTGCTACATTTAGGTTCAGGCTGTATACATTTGATCTCCCTGATTTACAAATTCTGTATGCTACATTTACGTTCACCAATTTACAAAAATGCTGTACCTGTTGCTGGATGGGCTTTCAACTTAATGAACTACAGAACAACAAAATACTACTCCGTCCACGGAAAGTTACGATGTGTCATCTTTTTCGTGGACTGATTGAGTATGCTATTTCTTTGTTTGTTTTAGTGAAATATTTAACCTAAGTAGCTCCTCTAATTTAAAGAGCTCGGCTATACATAATTTGGCACAGTGCATTATGCAACACTTCCACAATTCCCAAAGTAACTAATACATAATGAAGCCAGTGATAAAGGCTTCTTTGTATTTACCTTACACACGAAAATATTTTCTATACTTCTCACCTCAATGTCCTGCTAAATTATTGCTTTCGTGCTTAATATGATTTATTTTTAACAAATGAGTATCCATCTTTCAGGATATGAAGATGCTGCTTTAAAAACTCAAAGAAGTCTTGCTTCATTGAACTTTGGGCAGAATTTTATATTCAGCACTGCTATCTCAACTTCTATGATCTTGTGTTCAAGTGGAATCATGAATGGAAGTATGACTGTTGGGGACTTGGTAAAAATCTTACCTTTATATTAAGCCTTCTCATACCTTCTTTTGAGTCCTGTTAGGGACTTGGTAAAATGTCTTTCTTATTTATTCATTTATCTTATTACTTGTGACTGAAAAATGCTCCTCATAGGTCATGGTAAATGGGCTTCTCTTTCAACTCTCGCTTCCACTCAACTTCCTTGGAAGTGTATATAGAGAAACTGTTCAAAGTTTGGTAGATATGAAGTCCATGTTCCAATTACTTGAGGTAATTAACTCATTTTCTGGGTTGTTTCTTTTCCATCTTAGTCAAACTTTATGTTTGCGGTCATTTTATTTGTGTTGTTGTATACACCTACCAGCGTTCTTTTCTGTATTCTACTATACTACTATGATTAATTGACAAATGTGTATTATATATAGATACACAAACCCAAACATACGCCATTTTATCATAAGCCCTTTTGCATCATTCCTCCTTCACAAAAGAGTCTTTGCCAGGATCGATCTACTGGAACATGTTTCCAATCTCCTTGGAGAATCTAGTGAAAAATTATGTGAAGCATGACCAGAAAACCTGTACTTTGTATTCAAGCTTTTGATCTTTAATGACTTTATAATGCTGATCATTGGTTTGTTTTCCAGGAAAAATCAGAGATTGTATCAAAAGATGATGCAAAGCCATTGCATTTAAATGGGGGGTGCATAGAATTTGAAAATGTCAACTTCAGGTGCACCTCCATATTTTCACATTAGAATTTCAGTCTGGTGTATAGCAGTAGAAAATCTTTCACCGTCTTTATGGAGGGGTTTGTTCTCATAACTGACAACTTATCAGCTTGTTTGAGGAAATGAACTTATTTTTACGTTATTAATGAAACTCTACCACATGATGTTTTTCTGCCCTAGAAAAGCATAAGGCTGAGATGCAAATTAACTAGAGGTGGAGTGACCAAGGAACATAGAAATTGCTACTCGCTAGACCATTACAATATAGTTTTCAGTTTATACTTGCTTGCATGATTTTCTGCTATTTATCATTCTCCACAACAAAGTGGACCTTGCACCAGGCTTATATTTCTCAGTAACTTTTGTGGGTTTATGATAATCGGCTAAATTACCAACTAGTGTACTTTTCTGAACTACTTTCATGTTTCCTTCACTCGTTAGTGAACTCATCTGTGTTATTACGCAGTTACATCCCAGAAAGAAAGATTCTTGATGGTATATCATTCGTTGTGCCGGCTGGGAAGAGTGTAGCTATTGTTGGAACCAGTGGAAGTGGTAATCAATAATTTCTTTTCCTGATAAGCACTCCCTCTATTCACCAAATTGTTGCTCACTTTGATCCGGCACGGGTCTTAAGAAAGTAGTTTGACTGTGTATATTGTGTATTGAGTGGAGTTTGAGTTTCACTTAATTTATTGTTTTTAATTGAATTATATTTATTGACTGGAGGAATCAACTTACTATAAGTCTATAAATAGAAAAAAAAGATAGTGGGTAACAATTTGGTAAACCCACCAAAATTATAAAACGGGTAACAATTTTGTGTACGGAGAGAGGAATAATGTACCTGTTGATTGATCTCTTGTCTTTCTTGTTTGATGTATTTCTTGCTGAAACTGAATAAAGGTGTTCAATGAGAAATTATTGTCCATGAAGGCATGTTATTGAAATGCTAGTAATGATTGCTCGAAGTTCAATATAGAATATATTTAAAATGAATTTTCTTACAACAATTGAAAACTTTGTTTTTAAACCTTGCTGTATTCTAACAAAAAGTGTCTTAAGAGGCTTTTTGTTGTGAATATTGACATTGGATTTATTTTCATGGACTGTGATTAAGACGCTAACTCTTCAAAGTGATCATAGCTTTTGGCTTTGTGCAATACTGCTATTAGTATTCTGTATACCATTATTGTGTTGAGACCAGATATAGTTTAGTAACCAATGTCTGTAGTCTAGCATGTGGTCCTTGATATTGATGTCCATTCACCTCTTTCACACCCTGCCATGTTTTTTTTTTTCCAATTAATTAATTAGAGTCCTCTTTTTGTGATATCTGCATGTATTTGCAGGGAAGTCAACTATTCTAAGATTGCTTTTCAGATATTTTGACGCCCATTCTGGACATGTAAGACTGCAAAGTAGTTTCTTTGCACAAGCATTGGTTGGAACTTTTAAATATATTTACATTGATCTCCAGTAATAGATGTTCTTCCTTTATAAATATTGGATCTTAGTATCTCTTTGTTCCTCTGATATTTTCTCTTAAATTTCATTTATACCATTATGATTGGCAGATAAAGATAGATGGGCAAGATATCAGGGAGGTAACACTTGAGAGCCTTAGGAAATCCATTGGTGTTGTTCCTCAAGATACTGTAAGTTGACAGTACCTTATGATTGTTTGTTTCACGATTGAATTATTGGCTATGTAGAAATTCAGAACCTCCTAATGTTGTATTTGTTGCAAAATTGCTGGGCAGGTGCTGTTCAATGATACTATATTCCACAACATTCACTATGGTCGCCTTGCGGCTACGCAGGAGGAGGTTTCATGTTAATAACATTGTTATTATGCTTGTCATAGTTCCCTTCGTAGGTCTTCCTCTTATTTGCCTTGTATCTATTAGGTATACGATGCCGCTCGTCGAGCAGCGATTCATGAAACCATCATGAATTTCCCGGAGAAATATTCTACTCTTGTAGGGGAAAGAGGACTCAAGGTATATATTTGTATTTTCTTCCTCTCAAATCCAATTATCATATAATTTTAAAGTCTGTCCTTTCTCTCCTGATAACCAATCAATGCTGGCATATTGGGGTTCTTCATGCCTAGTTTGGTTTGGCGCGAAATTTCCTACATACTCCCTCCATCCCCACTAAAAGTGGCTTGGACCAAATCTGTGAGAGCTTTTTGGTCAAATCAAGCCCTGGTTTTAGTGGGACAGATGGAGTATAATTTTCCTACATCTTTGTGGTATAAGTGCAGAAACATCTATAAAATATACTGTCTACAGTAGCTGCAGTGCAGATGCAATTTTGTCTTGTAAACATTTTAAGATTGCTATTAAGCTTTACACTGGACATTGTTAATGTGTGTGTGATGTTTATATGCATTTTATTCCCCAATTTGCATGTTAAGTATCTCACAGTGTATGGGATGTTGCTTAAGTGTATGTCTCTGTAAATAATTGTCAATTCCCCAATTCTTCGTGATTTTATGCTTGCTTCTTATCACCCATTGAAGCTTCACTAAAATGCGACACTTTTACATTTTGGCAGTTAAGTGGTGGTGAAAAGCAAAGAGTGGCACTTGCTCGTACATTCTTGAAAGCACCTCCAATATTGTAAGTATCCATTGTTTCTTCTGATTATCCAAAACCGTGTCGATTTGCTTCCTTCTTTCCATTCCTTTGGTTTTTCATGTATTAGTTCTTATGGAGAGAGAAAATGAATTCTGAAGTTGGATCTTGTGATACCATCTCACTATCCACGCATTCTTTTGTCCCACTTTTGCAGTAAGATGTAAAGTTTCCTAAATACCTCTCGTGTACAAGTATAAAGCAAATAGTATGAATACCCAGTTTCTCATTGTCTGTCAATGCTTTAGAAGTCCATATCATTTTAACTATGATGCTACAATGGATCTTTTGGAATTACACTGGCAATCTCTCTTCATTTTTTATTCTTCTTATTTCTAGATTCTGTGATGAAGCTACGAGTGCACTTGATAGCACAACAGAGGCAGAGATTCTAAATGCGTTGAAATCCCTGGCAAACAATCGGACTTCAATTTTCATTGCTCATAGGCTCACAACTGCAATGCAGTGTGACGAGGTACGTATGCTGTCTGGCAGTTTATCCATATGTGAATGTATTACATGTTCAATGAAATATACTAGGAGAAGAGTTAAAGCTGTACACTGCATACTTCTTGCATGTGTTTGGTATTAAGAAATAGGAAACCTCATATGAAGAGGACAGATGTGCAAGTCTTGACACCAAATCACATAGATAGAATTTATTCCTAAATGAAGTAAAACTTTATAGAGATTCTACTTGTAAAACTGCATATACATAATACAATCGTGCGTATGCTCCCTTTTAAGGTTTTCCTACACTAGTCTTTCGCGATGTCGATAATTTTGGAATGGCAGATTGTAGTTTTGGAGAACGGAAGAGTAGTCGAGCAGGGACCTCATGAAGTTCTGTTGACAAAGTCGGGAGGAAGATACTCTCAGCTTTGGGCTCAGCAAAATTCAACTGTGGATGCAATTGATGCAGCCATCAAATTGGATGCATGAAAATTGAGTACATTTTTGTGATTATTTACATGGCTCTAATTTATACTCTAATTTCTGCAGATTTACTTACTTAACTTCTTACCCCTCCTAACTACCTACCTTTGGAATATTTAACTTTTTTCCATTCAGTACACATAATGACCCTGTATGCTTTTTCTTACTTGTTATCTACAAAAACTGGAATGCAGTAGATCTAGATTCGTATCTTTCTTTGATGGGTGATCTCTTTATCTTTAAGTGAAAATTTGTGAGAGATGGAGAGATAAGTTGAAAATAGTGAGCAGTATAGTTGATGTTATCCTCAATTTCAGAAGCACAATTATGAACTATGAGAAAACTTTTTAATATACCTCCTCCATATAGGAATATTATATTATTACTACTACTATTATTTTAACCAATTGGGATGGGAGGAAGAGGAAAGCTACAAATTGCCAGCTATCCTCTTTTATGCACCAATTCAAATCATTACCTCACCTTTCTTGCTTCTCATTATTTAATATTTATCTCCAATTTTCTCAGCTACATTTATGCTTCTATTTTTTTGTAGTTGGAATATGATATTAGGAATTTGTTTTTGTACATGCAAAACCCATTTGGAGCTGTAAAGAAATGCCATAACTTTATAGTTGTTTAATTTTTTACAATTCATTGCACAATTTTTTGTGTTGTAACTTGTGACATAGAGTTTTGCTAAATGTTCACATATGTGACTGGCTATAAAATATTGAAAGAATGAAAATTTTTGAGGAATAAAATTTAAAATATACTACAAATGAGTAAAGTTCGGCTAGATAAAATAAATATTTTATAATAATCTCATAAAAATAAGGGTAACATATAATTTTGGGTGAAAGAAAATAGAATTTTGAAAATATTCCAACATCAAAATCGAATCTTATTTACCTAGGGTCTCACATTCGATAATGCTAGTATATATTTCTTCCTGTATACAAAATACTACTAATACATTTTTGTAGTGAATTAATTTTTTCTAACTTAAGTATTATAGTTTGATTTATGTCTCAAAATATTTTCAAATTTGGGGATCCTCTAATTAATCAGTTTTAGAAAATAAAATAAAAAGATCACCATGCACCATACAATAAAAAAAATGGTCGAAGAAATAAATAATTGTTTTTTTTTATCTTGATTATTATTTTTTTCGTGTCCTCCAATTAATGTATACATTTTCCCTTTTGTGTAGTATGATTAAATAATAATACTCGTTACAAATGTGTGCTATAAAAGAAAATATGTCTTTAGTTAAAGTATTTAATTTAATATATTAATTTATTCCGAGTTGACTTATTTACAAAATTAATAAAAAAAACATTTAAAATATATAAAATCTGTCATTGTTTATTTTTCCTATTTTAATTTGTATTCCAAACAATTGTAAATCTCTCACTTTTTATTTTTTAAGTTATTATTTCTTTAACTGGTGCGTGTAAAAAGTACATATTTTATGATGAAATATTATAGATTAATAACACCCCACATGTTCCTTTCCTTTATTTCATCTCCAGCATATATATATATATATATATATATATATATATATATATATATATTATTGCTGCCATTAATTCTCTTTCTTTCTATTTCATCTACTGCTACATAACAATAACATAGGGTCCCTTTAGTGCAGGAGGTGTTGTATTAATTGGTGGGATTGAGTCGGTGAAACCTTTTTCTACCAACTACATTCATCTCCTCCTTTATCTTTTCTTTTAATACTGTATGTCTATTTCCACTAACTTATTTTCCATTTTGACTTACTGATTTTAATAAACTATTTAATCTTAGTTGTTAATGTATAAACTAAGTAGCTCCTTATTCAGTTGGCTAAAATAATTTAATTTTAGTTATTAAGGTATAGTAAGTAAAAATTGAGTTATTTTAAAAGTAAAAAAATTAAAAAAATAATAATAGTTGTTAAAAATAAAAAAAAATTAAATATAAGTTACTTTGTAAATAGAGACATGTGACAAAATCAAAAGTTATTTCGTGATTTGATATGAGTGAGTAATTTGTTTCACAAAATCTAAAAGAAAAGTGAAACCAAGCTAGACACCCTTTTTCATATTTCCCTCTGAATTTTTTTTTCTAGAGATTTACACTCATTTTTTCACCTATCGCTTTCTCTATATTACATCTGACTCTCATGAACGACAGTGACTCATTTTCTTCTTCCTAGCTCTTCTCTTCCTCCTTATTTTTCCCTCACTAATTCTGCCATTAAATCTCCCATCTTTCTTTTGTTTCTTTCTGGTCAATGAGCTTCTTTTGTAGCTAGCTATGCTGCCCACATCTCAAGAAAATATTAATTTCTGTGAGTTTCGGTAGTGTTTTATCCTCTTTCTATTTCATGATCGTTTCTATGTATGTATGTGTGTGTATATATATATAATGTGCAGTGACAACTATATATGTTTATGAGTTTGTACTCAAGTGGGAAAAATCAAAGCTTTTAGCAGATTTTTATCATATTGTAAGAAGATATGAGAAATGGGAGAATGGGGCTATAATTTTTCTATGTTTTTATTCCTCTGATAATCAAGATATTGCAATGAAATGAGTTACATTTGCATTTGCATGTTGGATTTGGTTATAGAAGAACAATTTTTTTCATGGATCTGAGATAGGGTTAGGGTTAGGGTTCATGCAGGAATTTCTCCCCTTATTTCTATAAAGATAATTCTTTAATATATACTTTCTGTACAGAGATCAACATTCAACATTACTACTAAACTAGGGTATAATTTTTTTTATAGGAAAGATTCTAGCTAGGTTTCTGGGTTTCTTGTCTGTCTGCACCAAAAATGCTAGTGTAAAACTTTTGAGTTTCTCCATTTTGGGAATTAGTATCTATAGCTAGGTTTTAACTCTACCTCTAGTAAACTTCTCCATTTATTTAATCAGAATAATTATTACTAATTAATTTATATTATATCTATAGTTATGGATTGTAGGCTCTATTGCTTAAATCTTGGATTGAGTTAAGGCATTAATCTTTACAATGTGAATTGATTTTGAGAAGAGAAAAGTGAAGGTTACAAGAATTTGTTAATTATTCAGAAGTATATGCTCCCTTTCTTGAAATTTGGTTGTTTGTTTATGACTTTGCAATGGGATTAATTAATTCTTGAATTTGAATATTATGCATTATGATATAATTGTTGGCTAATATGATGGTGTAAGAGAGCTTCCTTCAGTCCACTCATGGATAAGAGGAGGGTCTGAATTCGCTCCCGACTCATTCACTCAAACGCAGTAGAGGTGTTGTTGAAGCTCGGGCCTACTGTGAATGTGTGAATGATGCGCGAGTCGAATTTCTCCCTTGTCTTCTCGCTGCTTGGACTGAAGGGAGCTCCCTTTGCTACTCTCTTCATTCAATTGTTCTTCTTTTACATATTTATCCATGCTTATATTGTGAACTAATTAAAATGTTAGGTTCAAGAAATAATTTTTCACATGTCAACTAAATCATCCATTTAACAATTCCCCAATGTAATTCCATCTAATTTTAGGGTTACCTAAATATAGTGCTCTCTCTGTCCCGCTAAACATGTCATGTTTTATATTCAGATGGGTGTATTATTTTAATAAAACAGGACATGTTTAGCGGGACAGAGGGAGTAGTGTTTTACTCATTCTTCTTTCAGCTTCATCCAAGTGAAAAATAATACTATGATTGAATATTTTTAATTATTACCTATATATTTTGTTTTGTCACTATACATGTTTATGATCTATATATTTCTACCATATAATGTATATTCAAATTATAACAACTTAATGCATATTCAAATTATAGCTAGAAAAGTAAATTGATAACTAAAAGGTAGTTACTTGAGATTAATTTCTCTCTATTTGAGTGAAAATATTCATTCCACCCATGATAACTCAAAAAGTATACTCTTATTTTATATTCACCAAAAGTAGAGCTGTCAAACTAACCGGGCCAGCCCGGCCTAACCCACAGGGCTATAATCATGTTACGAGGCTAAAATATTATGCGAATTAATTACATTTTTTAATATTCTAAAATAAATAAATAAAATGCATCAACAAATAAATCTAGTATATTATTATATTTCATGTAGGTTTGTTAATTTATTGTAGTATTAATTAGGGTACAAAAATAATTTTGTAATAAAATCAAATATAATATTTTTAAATGTTATAAAAATATTATCATAAATAAATTTTAATTAAATTATAAGATATTAAGAATATAATTATTATGAGACTAATGTTAGTTGAGAGACAGAACTGCATCTCCTCCTGGGAGAGGTGACCTATTTCGGGTTCACTCGGAGCTTTGACAACAACCGTAGCATTTCCAGCATCTAAGGAGTGTTCCATCATTACTTTGTTTAGAATCTTTAGATATGTAGCGTGCCTATGGAGTATAGCCTAGTGGTAAGGCATCTGGTTCTTGTTTCTGGAGTTCAAGGAATGAAAGCGTGAAAGCAGCGACCGTACGACTACACGCTGATCGAAGGCTAAGTCTAAGTAGCGATCTCTTCATCAAACTAACTAAATATTGTGAAAAAAATTAAAATAATATTAAAAGTATGGGCGGGCTAAATTGGTCCAAAGCCCATATGCCCGGCGGGCCAATGGGCCAACCTAGTTTGACCCGAAACTTTTTGGGTTCCTATATTTTGAGCCTACCCGACCATAATTACTGTTGGGCTGGGTAAGCCCATCAGGCCGGGCCATTTCGGGTGATAATACAATATTTTTCTGCCGTCTTTATAAAGTTGACTTCTTCTTTCTAATCAAAATATCTCCTTTAATTAATGGCGCATATTCTTATCTCCAGGGCTGTATACTAGCTGAATACCTGCATGTTAGAGCTCGACTCGTAATTTTTATATGAAGTTCGAGTTCGACTCGATATGTATGATAGTATGGAATATGGAGAGTCTCCGTACCATCATTCATACCATGTATTTTTGACTTTGATAGCTGAATATATATGGTTCTGTCTGTCTTTATTTTGAATTATATAAAAATTTGTGGGCAAGAACCGACCTAATTAGGGTTAATCTATATATAATTATATCTAATCATACAGTGATTTGGGACTAACCTATTTTCACCCACTCCGGTCATGGTAATTACTAATTAAGGGTAATTATGGCTTATTAATTTAAATCATGATATTGATTATATATTTTAAATCATGATATTGATTATATATTTTAATTAAAATGAAGTAAGACCGGTGCATAAAATTTAGGAAGATGGTGGTTTAAAAAAAAAGTAGAAAGATGGTAGGCACCTACATTAATTTATTTTCAAGATTTAATATTTGTTATTTTTTATGCCAAATTTATTAGTAACGAGTTATAATAACATATGAGGCCATATATTGTTCCGAAATTCACCAGGTAGTATGTTAATTTAAATTTTAAGGAATTATTATATATATATATATATATATATAAAGTGTGGTGTGGACTGTAGAGTTTGGCCTAATGTAGCTACTACCTAGTTCATAAATCATAAATTTTGGCCAATACTCATAAATAAAAGCCTTGGAACTTGAACCTACTTCAATGGTTCTGCATTGAATATAAGTATTTAATTTGTAGTGCCCACTTTTGCTATATATATATAGAAATAATAATTTATTTTTTATTACACACGCTCCACATTGCACATGCACATGTGTCATCGGTCCACACAACAGTCTTTTGTGTATTTTATTAGATACTAGTAATAATTTAAAATGTGAGTACTTATTTAATAGAGCCAAAGCCCATTAATTAATTAATTAGTAGTTTGTGGTGGTGAAATGAAAGTGTTGCTTCTTATTCTATTAAAGCCTTTCAATGTAATTTAAAAGCCACTTCTTTGTGTGCTTCGAGATTGCAAGTACAGTTTTTATGTGTTTTCTTTTGGAGTTTTCAAGTCATTTGTCTGTCTCTGAAAAAAAAATAAAAGAAATTACTTATATTATAGAGAATTAAAATTGAATTCGTTTTCATTGCATTACTATGTCGTTTTGTACGATAAAATTAGATTTAAAATTAAATGAAAAATTACTACCAAGTTATATTATGTCCGGTTTGATTTAGGTGAAAATTGAACTTATGATCAAAATCAGATTACTAATAAACTTTATGTATTTTAAAAATAATTAAAATTTCATATTAATTAAATTTAAAAGTAATTTCAAAATTGATGCATGCGTTTAAAACATATTTACCCTATTTATTTCATAACTTAATGTTAACATTATAAGATAACAAAAACGCTCGGCCGACCCTGCGCATGAAGTTCTTATATAAATATTAATATTTTTATAAAAAAATTTATTAATTCTTATTTTCTCATTAAGATTTATTAATTATGATATATTTTAATATTATTTAATAAACAATAATAAATAGAATAAATGAAATGTATAATAAATCGTATGATAATATAACAATATTACACCAGCCGTAGGCACGTTAAGAGTTGTCCTCGAAGTTCTAATCCTACAGAGCGTGTTTTTTTCTTCATGGATCCAATTAAACTGAATCCAGTCGCTTGCACAACAATTATAATTTGACCTCCTGTGGATTAACGAAAGGAGGAAGACAATCAAATATGACATTTTGTACCCAAAACAAACGCACTACCAAACTGTGCCACATCCCTTCAACTGTTCTATAGTGTAATTGTAGAGAATTCATGTCTTGTTTTCCACATCCCTATTTTCTACATTGAGAAACACCGTTTTCCGCCCATTTCGTCTTTTTTTTTGCCTCATTTAACATATTTGTTTTAACTTATTTTAATTAAGTTACTCGCAAGAGAACGATGTCATTATAGATTAATAAGTTAATCCAAGTCGTATTCTCAAGGAAGACTAAACAAAAATAAAGAACGAAGAACGGAATTTAAATACTGGAACTAGACTAATGTGTTTTATCTCGTGGTTTAAAACCCTAGAATGATAGATGATAAATAAAATCACACGAACACTTTATATATATAGGGGAGAAGCCCGCCTGGCCAACGCTCACTAAGGGGTAGCGACCGCTACCCCCAAGTTTTGTCTTGGAATGGCTGCTAGCCCCACGTTCTGTCCTTGCAAACATCAACCGAGCTAGTGGCCGCTAAGCTCATGTTCTGCCTGAACCATGCATTCTCGAGGGCTAGCGGCCGCTAGGTGCTAGCGACCACTACCCTAGCATGCTGCTTAGCCCTCTTTTGTGCCATTAGTCCTCGTTTATCTTCTCAAGTCTTGTTAATTCCGTTTGCCGATCTTTACCTATAATATGAAAATATGACAATCAAATGATTATATAGAACAACAAACACGCGATAATATCGACTCAATATGCACAAGAAACGAAATTGAAAAATGGGTAAAATAATATTTTAAGGTATAATAATAAGAAAGCGTTGTACATTTTAATTGGAATTAGGTGCTCACATATATTTTGTCCAATGTTTATGAGGGTTTGCCGGTTTGATGGTTCCCTTTCATGATTGGCACTTTGTAAATTTATGGGCTTTAAATATCATCTATTTGGGCCTTTACTGATACTGTATTTATTATAAATAAAAAGAAAAAGGAAAAGTGGCGGCCGTTATGATTTATGAATTAATAATTGTATTTCTTTTCTTTATTATTGTCTTCACTTATTTTATTTGGTTCGACTGGTATTCGGTGTTTTATTTTATGTTTCACATTTCATGTTCCATCATTAATTTTATATATTTTAGTATAATTTTATATTTTAAGATATATTTAAAAATATTAATTAAAATAATAAATTTGATTTTGAAACATGGAAGTTGGATGTAAAAGTGGGACAGTGAACCTAATACATTTCAGATATAGTGTTGATTAAACCGATTGTAATAAAAATACTCACTTCGATCCATCACTTCAATTCATTACAGTTGGCCACAAAATTAATAAAATACTAACAATTTTGGTTAAACATGGTAGCCTTAATGGATGTGATGGAGTATTTGATTTAAAGGAATTTCTTCTAACATTGCCTGATCAGTTGTTTATACTTTTAACTAGAGCTAAATTACAAAATAATCCTTGGGTTTTCATTGTGTGAATTAAGGTGTAAGAAAATCACTTCTTTATTTAAGTTGTTACACTTAATTTGTTTTATGACGGCGACAGACCATTTTCAAGCATAAATAGCACTACATGTGTCCTTCAACTTGTCCACTACTTTCTTCTGGGCACATGTTTTTATATAGCAATTTTATGGTTAAAATTAAAAGTATAGTTGTAAATAAGCCGCATCCACCTGAATTTTTATAATTCTAGGGTATTAAGTTTAGAGTTTTGGACATGACGTTCGAGTTCGATTCGTTATTTAATTATCAAATTTGAATTCAGTTCATGCATTGTTTGATCATATTATTTTTGAATTTGAGCTCAAGTACAACTTATTTGATGTTCTTATGAATTATTTTCAAGCTCGAACTTAAACTGAAACTGAAACTCAAATTAGAGTTTGTATAAATTTTTATTTTAGTAAATTAGTCATTTTAATCAAAGGGTCGTGTTCTGAAGATTCAATTGAATGTTTAATTGAAGGTTTGCGAATATACTCATAAACAAACGAACTATAACATGTTTCATTCGACTCGACAAAAGTATCGAGCTTTGCTCATTTACTATGAAATCAAATTCAAAACGTGATTTTCTCAAGTTGAGTGATCATGCCTCGAATAATTTACAATAGCTTTGTTTACTCTGAACCATATATAAAAGTTTATAGTTTTTATTAGTGTATTTCATTCTATAAGAGTGTGCATGTCTTTAGTTCGGTGTGTATTATATGTATTGAGTTAAGATTTATTAATGAATTTTACGTATTTAATGATGTTTAAGTTATATTTAATTTAAAATAATACAATTTGGACTTGTTTTGTATATTTACTTATATGGAGACTGAAGGAGGAGCATGTATTATTTTATTTTGTGATCGATCGAGTAAGACAAGAAGATAAATATATTATTAGATAAAAATAATTATTGGAAAAATCCACAAAGTGCTAATTCAATAATAAGAGACAGCCAAATAACAGTTCACTCACGTGGATCCTTATCTTGTACTACCACGTATTTAATTATTTACTGTATTTGTTTTTGTGAAACTCTTTATCTTATTATTATATTAATTAATTAATCGATACAGGAAATGCTCCCTTGTCCGTAGTGAGCTAGGTTAATACACCCGCAAATAATGTGACATGCTTTGTAGATAAATAAAAAATTTATTAACAAAATTAATTTGGCTACAATTTAATATTATTTAATATAAATAAACAAAATAATAATTATAAATTATATAGTGACTCGTATATTGATATAAGGAGTAGGGGTGAGCAAAATTTGGTAAAAAACCGAAAACCGAGCCGAACCGATAAATTCAGTTCAATTTTTTTCTTTTCGGTTCGGTTTCGGTTTTCATTTTATAAATTTTCGATTTTTCGGTTCGGTTTCGGTTTTGATATTAAAAAAACCGAAATACCAAAAACCGAACCGAAATATATTATATAATAATTATTTATCTAATATTTACATATTAAATATTTATTTATTTGTTTATTATTAACTATTAAAGATTACTTACTAAATACTATTTATTTATTATTACTTATTAAATATATAAATATATATTAAATATTATTTAATAATTATTTATTTAATATTTTAAGTTTTGATTTTTTTGATTTTTTCGATTTTTTACCGAACCGAACCGAAATTTTCGGTTCGATTTTTTTTCGGTTTGATTTTTTTTCAATTTTTTTAATTTTTTCGGTTCGGTTATCGAACCAAACCATGCTCACAAGATAGCAGCAATCCAATTAATACCGATATGTGTTTCTTTCAATTGCTCACCAATCATGAAAACTTGCCACACGTCACTCTTGAAAGTGGTATCTTCTATTCGAAAATCATTGGAATTATAGATATTAATTTATATTCTAAATTGGAAAAAATGAGTAATTGGGGAAACTTATGCCAAATTGTTTAATATGTAAGTAAAATTTTATAAAATCAAATAATTGTAATAATAGATACGTACATTATTAATAAAGCAACGTCGATTCAAATAAGTCACAATCCACGTGACGCAATCCAAGCTCAAAACATGCATGTTGGAAACGTTTTTAATGTTTATAATATTTATTTTACTATTCTAAGTTATAACAAGTTATTGTGCTTATTGATGGATCAAATCAATTAACTTAAGTCGGCACAAACTATACTAGACAAAGGTGTTACTTATAAAAAAATTAAGAGTATAGTATTGATCCCACCAATTTTCTAGGATTTATTATCTATGCGTATATAGATTGATCGAATAATCATGTAATACAATTTACTAACAAGTGAATCAAAAAAACTATATATATGGTTTAGGTTCATACCATAAATTTAGTAGGATTACTATATCTGACTTCATTAAGTTTTCGTCATATAACTCAACAATTACACCTACTTGTTGAACATTGTACTTGGATTATGCCTTTCTGAAAGGAGCATCCGCTCTAATAATCCCGTCGCAGTCTACCAAAACGGCTGAAAATGTTTCAAAAAATGTGGACATGCTACGTACAAAAAGCTCACGCCCTTTTTATCTCTAAAAATATGGTGTCCTAATCGTCCTACCACGATTTTATCTCGGTTATCCATTAATTATGCCTTTTTTATGATATAATAGTAAAAAACATTTTTTCATTAATTTTAAATCACTTATGATAAATCTTTATTTTTAGATAGTGCGGCGCTAACTCTTCGATATATCTCTCGTTGAAAATAAGAATGATATATCCCATGATAACAAGTGAGACTAAACAATTGGATGAGTAATAAATGAGAATAAAGACATGACATCTATTTATATAATTTTCATGCAACTTGATTTTCTTAATCAAACATCCCAACTTCAACTTTTTTTGCCACCTGAAATTTATGTTTGGAATTGTATATATAGTTGTGAAATAATTGGTAGTGGTGTCATTTAATTAATAGTTCGTGAATAGAATGAATGATGAAATCTCTAATAATTTAACCATATATAGAGAGAGAGACAAAAAGGTAACGATCACATGTGGTGGAGGATAGGGATGGCAACGGGCCGGTTTTGCTTTCCCCGCACCTGTATCCGTTTCATGATTTCATCCTCATACCCGTTCCGTTGCCTGTTTAAATCGATACGGGGTCGGGGCGGGTATTACCCGGCGGGAGAGGGCTACCTATCGGGGTACCTGTTAAACTATAAAATTTTCATATACACAAGCATATTAAAAATGATTACATCAAACGTAATATTTTTAGGAGCTTTAAAATATACTATAATAGCATACTATAAGTTCACCACTTAAAAAATCATAATTTTCAAATGTAATTAATATATAATTTTTGTTACCTTAGCTAAACTTTTAAGTGGGATTATAAAAAAATATACGTGAGTAATATTATCGGGGCGAGTATCTATACACTCGTACCCGACCTGAACCTGAAACGAGTATAAACTTCAAAACTCATACCCATACCCAACCCTAAAATTATGTACTCATTCCTGTCTTATTAGGATCAGATACTGGGAGGTAATCGGGTCCACGTGTAATTTTGTCATCCCTAGTGGAGGATGATTCATATAGTGTTATTATATTTATATTGAATTTGTTCCTTTATATCAAAGTCGATTGATGTGCCTTTGCTTCATTAATTAAGTATAGGAGCAAAATTCCGTCACGTATCCTCAATATTATTGTCAATATAAGGTCGATTTTTTTTATTCAAAATATCTTATAAAATATAATTTGGTTCATGTTTAATTTTAATTTATAGCGTATACTTCATTTGTCTCGTTATTTATAACTTAGTTTGATTAAAAAATTGTGAGTGGTTTTTGATCAAATAAAATTAAGAGAGTACAAACTATTTATTTCAATCACAAATTTATCGAGACAGGTTCAAAATAAGACATATAGCCACGTACGTATTCGACAAGGGTACAAAATCATATTCGTATCCGTCTCCGATATTCTTTCTTCGTGCTCTATTAAAGTACCTGCACCATTGGTACACAAGTCACAATTTATATACCATTACGTGCAATTGAACAAAAGCATTTTCTATCCTAACTCATACTACTACATAGTAACGTATACACATGAAATTTAAATTAATCCTCATTCAAATAATAATAATAACTAGTGTTCAAATTTATTTCAATCTACCATAGACATCTTGTAGGGATATCACGTGTGACATGCCCGTTACGTATATGTTAGATAATTGTCCCACAAGTATATAAATTTATTTCCTCACATCAAATATAATTTGTTTTTCTCTTATAATAAAATAAAATATAATGTAAAGGATAAAAAATTGTTAGGGTTCATAAATTTTAATAATTGCTTTTTTAAAAATAAATCAATATTAATAGATATCGAAAAAGAAAACGAAAGTAACCTTAACGGAACCAACTTTTTGACAAAGATTTAGTAAGAAATTAATATTAGCTTATGCGTTTCCCATTGGTCCAATAATAGAAAAGGATATTGAAATAAATAAATAAATCTCATTATAGAATTGGAAAATAAGTAGTTAATAATAATATTGCAGTGAAAAATAGGCGAGGAATAATGAAGGAGATGAGATGTAACGACAAAAGAGGAGGAGAAGGAAGGAGGGTATGGATTGGTGTTTTGCCTTTGCCTGCCATTATATATATAATTATTACACTCTCATCTCATAGTCACATTGCATCTCTTCGTCTTCACCACCAACCTTCTTTCCCACATCCTTCGTGTGAGCGGAAGATTCCTCTTGCTTCTCATACTCTTTTTCCATTGGTCGTGAAGATGATGCGCATAATCCTCCCCAGGAACGCTCGCCGCCTCTCCCGCTCCAAATCCACGCTCTCCCAATCCATTCAGGAGAATGACTCGCCTCTTCCCAGAATGCCCCCCTTCGACTACACCCCTCCGCCTTACACCGGCCCCTCCGCTGACGAAATCCTACGCAAGCGCCGCGAGTTTCTCAACCCCGCGATCTTCCATTTCTTCAAAAAGCCTGTAAGGTTTCCTCTCCCGTTTATTCTTCTTCTTCTGTGTTTTTTAGGTGGTGGTGGTGGTGTTGATGGATTTATTTGTCTGTATCTGTGCGAAGCTGTGTTTGGTTGATGGGAAGATGCAGTACCTGTTCGACGAAAAGGGGAGGAGATATTTGGACGCGTTCGGAGGAATCGCCACCGTGGGGTGCGGCCACAGCCACCCTGAGGTGGTGAAGGCCGTCGTGAATCAGATGAACCGTCTCCAGCATTCCACCATCTTGTATCTCAATCCTGCCATCGCTGATTTCGCCGAGGCGCTAGCTTCCAAGTTTCCCGGTGATCTCAAGGTTTATTATATCTACAGATTTGTTACGAGCTAGAAAGTTGTTCGTGTGTCTTTTTGTGTTTATTTCAATCGCTGATGCTATGCTCCTTTTGCGATCTAGGTTGTTTTCTTCACGAATTCTGGGACGGAGGCGAATGAGCTGGCGTTGATGATGGCGCGGCTGTACACTGGCTGTCATGATGTGATTTCGATCAGGAATGGATATCATGGTAATGCAGCTGGCACAATGGGCGCCACTGCTCAAGGAAGCTACAAATTCAATGTTGTGCAGGTATATAAGCATGCCTTTTATGTTAATGGTATTACTATTTTTGTCTTGTATTCAAGGAGTTGGAGATGCATTTTGATAGCTTCAGACCATTTGTGCTCTAATTGTTTCATGTATGGTCTTGTTAAGAAAGTCGGAACTTGATTCTTATTTTATTGTTCACTCTGAACTTTGAGGATCTAATCCATTATCATTAAGACTACTTAAGGCATAGCTGTATTATTTATGAGTAGGTGATTGTGGCGTTTCTTGTTTAGAACTCTGGGGAACTAAATGGAAACGAGTGTTTCTAGGAGAAGGTCGTGTCATACCATGTTGCATCTGTGTCACTGAAGTTCATCATAACCCAAGAATCAAGAAATTAAGATGCAACTTTTCTTTTTTTTTTTCAAGCTTCAATTTTTGTTCAAGTTGCTTGCTTCTACTTATGACAGACTGGAGTGCACCATGCACTGAATCCTGACCAGTACAGAGGTGTCTTTGGATCTGATGGACTGAAGTATGCAAGAGATGTTGATGAAATAGTTACTTATGGAACATCTGGTAATGTCGGTGCCTTTATTGCTGAAGCCATACAGGTAGAATATGTTGGTGTTTGAAACGTTTTTGGAATGTGTTCGAATATTTTCTCTTGTATTAATAAATTGCTATCTACAGGGAGTTGGTGGGATTTTGGAGTTGGCTCCAGGATATCTGCCTGCTGTTTATAACACCATTAAAAAGGCAGGCGGCCTCTGTATAGCTGACGAGGTCCAATCTGGTTTTGGACGTACCGGGAGCCATTTTTGGGGTTTTGAGGCCCATGGAGTTGTGCCTGATATAGTAACCATGGCCAAGGTAGTTTCTCATTCTAAAGTGTCCAGCTTCTACTTTTGAGGTGTTCGTTTTTTATCATCATAAAAATATTTTTTTACTTCTGTACTAAGTTGCATATTGTTTTTTCACTGCTATTATTAAGTTGTATCTGCATCATCTTCAGGGTATTGGAAATGGAATACCACTTGGTGCGGTGATCACAACGCCTGAGATTGCAAAGGTCTTGACTTATCGAAGTTATTTCAACACCTTTGGTGGCAACCCCGTCTGCACTGCTGCTGGTCTTGCAGTTCTTAATGTAATAGAAAGAGAAAAGCTTCAAGAAAATGCTCTCACTGTTGGATCATACTTGAAGGATCGCCTTACTTCTTTGAAGGACAAATATGAGAGTATGCCTCCCCTCCTAACTACACACTCCGCACTTCAAAAACACTAATCCGTGTACTTTTCTCGCTCTTATGAATTGTTTGGATCTGTAGACTTCTGACAATGTCGATTTCATCACTCTATTGGCTCAATTGGAATGTGAAAAGAACCACAAACATGCAAATAATATACCTAAATGAAAGCTTTAAAAGGTCTCTCCATTGATCATAGGGTGTTCTTGTGCAGTTATTGGTGATGTGAGGGGAAGAGGCCTGATGCTCGGAATTGAGCTTGTAACGGACCGCCAGTTGAAAACCCCTGCCAAGGACGAAACTCTTTATGTAATGGAACAGATGAAAGGTAAACGTTATTCTATTAGAACAGGTAATCAGTTTTCATCATAGTCATACTCAGATTCCTAATCAATGCACATGCTGTCTTTACAGAAATGGGAGTTCTGATTGGAAAAGGAGGGTTCTTCGGTAACGTATTCAGGATCACCCCACCCCTCTGCTTCACAAAGGAGGATGCTGGTTCGTCCCTATATCATCTCCACCCCACACAACACACACCATTCCCTTGCACATATCTTGAGGATTAACATGATCATATGGCCTTAATTTTTTATATTTGATGTAGATTTCCTCGTGGATGTGATGGACTATTCTTTATCAAAGATCTAAAGCTTAGTACGTGAAGTGAAACAAAGCGGAAGATGCAAAGAAGCAGCATACTTTTCCCATAATGAGGAGTGTTGGAAGGTGTATAGACTATAGATAAGTTTGCCATGAAAAATAAAGCACTGCAGAGACTGAAGAGTCATCACCTCGTTGTCTCCTGGTCTCAGGCGTCGTCTCCTTCACTCTCCAGTTGAAATTATGCTGCTCTGCATGTATAAGATAACTTCTTTGCTATTTATTGGGACATTGTTCTTTCTACTTCATGTGGAAATTATTTCAGTAATTTTGTGTAATTGGTGTGGCCCTCAAGTGGAGCTTAGTTGGTGTTGTGACTTGTGAGCTATTTTATAATCTGAGTGAATTTGAGCTCCTTCAATACCTCTACAGAAGTGCAGATAGACCTATAATAAATATTGAACTTTTAGTGTATATGTCATTTACAAATTAGGGATAACAATAAGTTTGGTATTAATATTGTTTCACATCTACAAACTAGGGATAACAATGGATAAGTTTGGAGTTAATATTCTTTTCTAACATTTACAAATTATGGATAACAATGGGATAAGTTTGGAATTATTCTTGTTTTCTAACATTTACAAATTAGGAATAACAATGGGATAAATTTGGAGTTAATATTGTTTTCTCGTTTTTGTACATGTTTTAAAAGCTAATCTCATACTCGTTTTGTACCTGCTTAACTCGAGGTCGGGTTAGGGTTAGTATTATCTATCTGTTGGAAAAAGATTATAGGTCGGGTATCTTTCAAATATATTTTTAAAGTTTTTTGTGATAAAAACTATTAAATATTAATATCATAAAAATATTTAAATAAAACACACTAGAAAATATTTTTATGCTTGAAATTTAAATTTTCTTGAAGTATAATTAGCAAAATTTATTCATTGTAATTTGAAATAATATATTTAGTAGGTGTAATACTGTACTTAACTTAAATATTTATACTCGTATCTTCCATGTTTCAAAATATTCAGCTTTATACCTGATTTATTAAAAATGGACACTTACAGATTTAATTTAGGGGCAAAAGCTAAAATACCTATTTTAATAAGTAAAAGATAAAAAATACCCACCTAAAAGCAAAATATAAAAATTATCCTTTTACCTGAGCACGTGAGTAAATTCCTCATGTTATCGCGAAAATAACATGAGCACATGAAAAAATTTCTCATGTTATTATGAAAATAACATGAGCACGTGAGGAAGTTCCTCATGTTATGTTGGGAAATATTTATAAGTGTTTTGATTCATATCCCAATACCTCCCCTGAAAGATGTTATAAGTCCAGTACTGAATCTTAGTGTTTTGCCTTAAAAACTCACATGTTAGGGAGTTCTGTTTTTCAGGTACACTGAAGGATGCTTACACTGAAGATTCAATATATGCCAATACTGAAGGACCTCTCTACTGAAGTCTCCACTGAAGTATTGAAGTTGAAGTCAGAAGCCACAAGTCTTCCTGCCACTGAAGTATCACAGTGAAGTCTGCACCAAAGCCTCTATTCTGAAGTTATCCCTGAGTGACAGTCTACAACGTAAGACCTTCCTTTTATGGCAAAGATCTCAGTAGGTGAACAAGATCTTTCTGCAGACACCAAAAATGGCAAAAAGGACGAAGACACCAACGGGAAGAATTCAAATGAAGCTTCATCTCACAATGGTCAAATTCTATGAGAGCTCTATAAATACCCCGCTTCTTCAACACTTCAAGACACCGGTTACCCAATACTCTAAACTCTCTATCGCTGCATTCAATTCTCAAGCTCTCAAGCTTTCTGTTAGAACACCTAGTCTTCAGTTTCCATATTCTAGTGTTCTTAAGCGATAATTACTTGTAACCGAAGAGTGATTAGACTTTCTTAAGTCATCTGTAAATCACTGTAAGATCTTATCCATTAAGTTGGAAACTCTCGACTAACATCGAGTACTCGTGGACGTAGGATTTTTTATCTCCGAACCACGCAAACCAAACCTTTGTCTCTCTCTCTCTTTATTTCAGTACTGATTATTCTTTATATCATAACTTGAATACTGATTAAGTGAAAAGAAAACAATTGCATTAAGTTTTCTGAAACAAACGAGTAAGATTTAAAGCCACCACATTTCGCACACTTAAGATATTTGTCCATCAGTCAAACACTCAGTGTAGACTGAAGGATTCCTATCTCTAAGTCATCTCTCTCACTGACCTCCCTTCAGTTCAGGAGCACAAGAAGTTTTAATTTGAAAACTGACTGGTGTATCCCCCCCCCCCCATACACTCAGTTTACTCGTTTCGGGACCAACAAGTGGTATCAGAGCAGTGTGTTTAATTACCACTGTTTCTAAGACCCAAAGGTTTTTAAACTAATCTTTTCAGAAAAACTCATCTGCATTTCTTCTAACATCTATCATGGAAACCTCTACTAGATTACCCATGTTCTCAATTGAAGATTATGAGTACTGGAAGTACAGGGTTTCATCATTCCTGAAGGCACATCACGTCATGATGTGGGAAGTAATCACAACTGGACCCATTGTGATACTCGTGAAATATCCACAGACCACAGCTGAAGGCGCTACTGAAGGAGCTGTGAAAAAGCCAATGCATGAATACAACAGTGATGAAAAGAAGATCGCTGGACTGGATGATTATGCTAAGCATATCATTTCAGGAACTCTGGAACGTCCCATGCTCGTTCACATACAACACTGTGAAACTGCTCAAGAAATGTGGAACACATTAAAGCAAATGTGTGCAGGTTCGGAGGAAATCAAGGAAAATAAGCTAACCCTTGAATGTCAAAAATTTGATTCCTTCTTGCAGACACCAGGAGAATCAATAAGTGAGCTTGAACTGAGGATTATGCAAATCCTTACTTCAGTAAAAGCTCTAAATCCAAACAAATACACACAACGTGAGATCAACCTGAAGATCATATGGTGTCTTCGACGTGAAGACTGGTTGCCATACTAGATCCAGATCAACGGACGTTCAGATTTCAATTCTCTCACAACAACGGCTATCTTCAGTATCCTGAAGAGTCACAAAACCAGACAAAGAATATTGGAGATCACAAATCCATCCAAAGAAGTAGCACCCACATCCACTCAAGACATTGTTGCTTTCAAAGCAGACAAGAGTCCAGTTAAAGAGTCCAAATCTGAAGGACTAGACCTTGAAGGTATGTCGAAATCTGAACTCATGGAACAGTATGTACTAATGGCCAAACGTTTTGAACGTGCAGATCTTAAGAATGGCCGTTACAGAAGAATGTATAGAGACAACAAAACAAGATGGCCCAAACCACCTTCCACTGAAGGAACAACCTCTATCTCTACGCCTGCATCCAACCAGGATGCGACTGCCACTCAGTCAAGGCCTGAAAGACCTCAGTATAGCAAAGGAGTTTGCTACGAGTATGGGTCCCCTGATCACTTCAAACCTGACTGCCCAGACCTCAGTAAGAAGGAAAGGGAGGAACTCAGGCAAAGGAGAGATCAGAGGAATGCAGACAGGAAAGCCATGCTGGCTGAAGATGATGTTGATCAACTCAACTCACCAGCTATGGTTGTGTATGAAAGACACTTCTCAGACTCTTCAGATGATGAAGATTTGGGATTGATGGCCACTGAGGATGAAGAAGAAGTGATTGAAGAATTTTGCTTGATGGGCAACTATTCTGACTCTTCACCTCAGGTAATATATGCTCATGTCATGTCAAATGGTGAAATTGACTCATCTTCTTTCAATTCCACATCCATCATGACATTGCATACTGAGTCTCACTCATTAACTGAAGAGATCAATGTTGATGAGAACACTGAAACTGATGACAAGATTACTCAAGAAGAGTATGAGATCTTGGCTAAAGACTTTCATAATCTTCAAGCCATATTTCTGATTACCAGAAATGAGAATGAGGAGCTAACTTCCAAGTTGGCTCAAAGAACTGAAAACTCACTTCAGAACATACCAAATGACATTCGAAAGGATGAACTCGTTGAAAGAGTTTGCAGAGAACTGAATGCCATTACCCTTAAGAATCAGGAACAGGAGATCTCTATCTCTAACCTAAATTCTGAACTTGCAACAAAGAATGATGAGATTGTTTTTCAAAGATCTCAAATAAATGAGATGACTGAACGTATCGAACTTCTATCTGAAAGGATAGAGTACTACAAAGGAAAGGTCGAAACTTGGACCAAATCAGGCTATACCAATCATATGCTAAGCTCATCTCAACAGTCCCAACAAAAAGGACTTGGCTTTAATCAAGAAAAGTCAACTGTACCTTTTCTGAAGGCACCAGAGAAACCTCAAACAATCATATCCTTTATCAAAGGACCTGATCGAAAAGATAGTGACATGATCATCACTGAGACTGCTTCTAAGTCCCAAGGGAAGAAGCTAGTCACTGAGAAACAACCTATGGCAAAGAAACATGTTGCCACTGAAAAACTATCTGCTACTGAAAAACCAAAGCAGGTTGTCAGGAAGCAAACTGCTCCCAAAGGCAACATTAATACTGAAAAGAAGGCTTTCAGAAAACCTAAGGCAACTGACAAGCCTAAGGTTACTGAAAAACCAAAGGCTAAGGCTACTGAAAGGCCTAGGACTGAAAGAAAAAGTCAAAGACAATATCCCACTGAAAGACATGAGACAAGGAAACATGAACCAAGAAGGAGATATCAGTCTCCTGAAACACACTCTTATAGAACAAAGTGTACTCATTGTACTTGTTCATCAAATGGTTCAAGTCCCAGAAGCTATGACTCACAAAGACATAGATCTCAACGCTGGGAATCTTATTCCAACAATACCTATCACAGAAATGAACATAGGAATTCATCACCTAGTTCATACTCAAACAGTTCAAGAAGAACTAATGTTTACTATCAAAGACCACATGAGTCAGTAAACACTGAGAAACGTTGGACTAAGAACCAACAACACACTAAAGCTAACCTTAAGGCTAACACTAAGCCTGAAGTAAGCAAAAAGTATGTTCCAAAGAAGAATTCTGAGAAATCTGAGTCTCAGAAAAGGAAATCCAAGATTGCATCTGCATCTAAAATCATCAGGCAACATTGGGTGTCAAAGCATAGCATGCATACTGAAGCTGGATCTAGTGCCAAGCTGGATCCTAAGACTCAGTAATTGCAGGATTCAGGACCAAGGAGAGGTGCACAAAAGGAGCAGTCTAGTTGGATTATAGATAGTGGATGCTCAAGGCACATGACATTTCAGAAAGAAGCTCTCTCCAACTACAAAGAGAAAAATGGTCCTCAGGTAACCTTTGGTGATAACTCTAAGGGTTTCACTAAAGGGTATGGTACTCTCAGTATAGGGAATGTCTCAATTGATAATGTTTCCTATGTATCTGGCCTGAAGCACAACTTACTTTCAGTGAGTCAGTTGTGTGATAAAGGTTTTAATGTTGTTTTTAGTTCTGAAGAGTGCAGGATCAACAAGCTCACTGATGAGACCACCGTTATGAAAGGCTTCAGGGTGGGAAATATTTATGCTGCAGACTGTAAAGCCTCCTCCCCTGAAACATGCCTGGTCTCCAAGAGCATTTCAGAACAAAGTTGGCTATGGCACAATAGACTCAGTCACCTGAACTTCAAAGTCATCAACAGACTTTCAAGACACAGTCTAGTGCGGGGATTGCCCAACTTGATCTTTGACAAAGACCATTTGCGGAGCCTGTCAAAGTAGAAAGCAAATCAAAGCCTCATTCAAAACCAAGGAGGCTCCATCCACTGAGAAGATTCTTCAACTCCTTCATATGGATTTATTTGGACCAGTGATTCCACTGAGTTCCAATGGTAGGAAATACTGTCTTGTAATTACTGATGACTTTTCTCGTTATACATGGACAGTGTTTCTGCATCACAAGAATGAAACCATGGAGAGAATTCCAGCCTTGCTCACCAAACTGAAGAATCAGAAGTCAACAAATGTCATCACCATACGCACTGATAGAGGAACTGAATTCCTAAATGCAAAGATTTCAGAATTTTATGCACAAATGGGGATTGAACATCAGACTTCAGCAGCAAGGACTCCACAACAGAATGACGTAGCAAAAAGAAGAAACAGGTCACTGAAGGAAGCAGCAAGAACTATGCTTAATAGCTCAGGAGTGCCAAAGAAGTTTTGGGCTGAAGCAATCAACACTGCATGCTACACTCAGAACAGATCCTTACTGACCACACGCCAAGGAAAGACTCCATATGAATTATGGAATGACAGGAAGTCTACTCTTAAATACTTTCGTGCTTTTGGTTGTATGTGTTATATTCATAATAATGGTAAAACTCAGTTAAAGACCTTTGATGGCAAAGCTGATCCAGGATTCCTCCTTGGATACTCAGAGGAGAGTGCTGCCTATAGAGTCTTTAACAAGAAAAGCCTTATAGTGGAGATAACACCTCATGTTATTTTTGATGAATCTATTTTTGAGTACAGGTTGAAAGAAACTGAAGATATCACTCAAAGTTTTCAGAATCTGAACTTACGACCTTCAGTTCAAAGTTCAAAGGAGATTCTCATCTGGAATTTAGAAGATGATGATGAAAAGAATGCTCCCACTGAAGACACAAATGTCAGATTGGATCAAGAAATGGAGTCCACTGAAGTCCAGTCTTCAGAATCTGAAGGAAGGACTCAAGAACCTGAAACTGACAACTCTTCTCCTACTCAAACTGAAAATCTCACCACTGAGATTCCACTCAGAGAAGAAGACATCCAATCTGAAGACCTAATTGATGTTCAGATTCTACCTGAAGTACAGACACATTCAGAAAATCTCACTACTGAGATTCCATCACCAACTTCAGGGAGTAACAGTCCAAACTTAGTCAATATTCCTATAACTGTTGCTACTAACGATATTTTGGCCAGTTCAGATAAAGTTATTTTGCAGGATATTCAACGAACTGAATATGTAAGAGCCAACAATCAAGGGACAACGAGCATAGTCCCTCAGAATGAAGATGATTTCAATCCATTTCAACAAAGCCCTTCAGTAACAACACCACCTACTACTCAAAGGATGGACTTAATGATTATCACTGAAGAGGATATGCGTAGAAGAAGACGATGGATTGAAGATCACCCTACAGAATCAGTGATTGGAAGTCTACAAAGAGGAGTTCAGACCAGAAATCAAATTCAGGCAGAAATGGTTCAGCCATTAGCCACTGTTGAAGCTCCTATTGACTACACCACTGAGGAACAACTCTTGATAAAAGCTGATGTTGCATTGTTCTCTGATGAAAATTTCCTACACAGCTGCTATCTCTCCAACATTGAACCCAAGGACGCTCAGGAAACCCTTTAGGACATAAACTGGGTCTCCGCGATGCAAGAGGAACTGAATGAATTCACCAGGAACCAAGTTTGGGAACTTGTGGATCGCCCTAGGCATCAAGGTGTCATTGGAGTGAAATGAGTTTTCAAGAACAAGAAGGACGAGCTAGGAGAAGTTGTTCGCAATAAGGCTAGACTGGTTGCCAAGGGTTATTGCCAAAAAGAAGGAATTGATTTTGATGAAACCTTTGCACCAGTAGCCAGACTGGAAGCTATCAGACTCTTCCTCGCCTATGCAGCTCACATGAAGTTCAAGGTCTACCAGATGGACGTAAAGAGTGCATTCCTGAACGGCGTACTGAAGGAAGAAGTCTACGTGGAGCAACCACCAGGCTTTGAAACTGACTACTCCAAAGTGTATAAACTACACAAGGCTCTTTATGGGCTGAAACAAGCTCCTAGAGCTTGGTATGACACTTTATCTGTTTTTCTTATTGAATCAGGTTTCAAGCGTGGATTAGTGGATAGAACTCTATTCACCATCAAGTATAATGGAGACATATTAATCGTTCAGATTTATGTTGATGACATTATATTTGGTTCGAAGTCTCAGATGCTTTGTGACAAGTTTGCCAAGTTGATGAAGACTCAGTATCAAATGTCAATGATGGGAGAGATGAGATTTTTCTTAGGATTCCAGATCAAGCAGTCCCCTGAAGGCATCTTCATCAACCAAGCCAAATACACAAAGGAACTGCTAAGCAAATTTGGCCTTCAGAACAGCAAATCAGTGAAGATTCCAATGAACACAAATGGAAGGATAGAACCAGATCCTGAAGGAAAGTCAGTCAACCAAACTGAATATAGAGGAATCATTGGATCCCTTCTGTATCTCACTGCCAGCAGGCCAGACATCACATTTGCAGTTGGAGTGTGTGCGCGCTATCAAGCCAATCCAAAGGAGTCACACATGGAAGCTGCGAAGAAGATTCTGCGCTACCTGAAGGGCACACCCAATCTTGGTTTATGGTATCCTTCAGATGATAATCCAGAACTAACTGGTTATTCTGATGCTGATTTTGCAGGTTGCAAGTTGGATAGGAAATCCACTTCAGGTACCTGTCAGTTCTTGGGAAACAAGCTTATAAGTTGGTTCTCCAAGAAGCAGACTTCAGTTGCTACATCAACCACTGAAGCAGAATACATGGCTGCTGGAAGCTGCTGCTCTCAGATTCTCTGGTTAAAGCAACAACTCAGAGATTATGAAGTGCCTACCACTCAGGTTGCAATTTATTGTGACAGTTCAAGTGCCATTGCTATCACTCAGAACCCAGTTCTACATACAAGGTGCAAGCACGTGGACATCAGGCATCACTTCATAAGAGATCACGTTGAAAAGAAGGATGTTACCATTGAAAAGATCCATATTGACATCCAACGAGCAGATATCCTCACCAAGCCACTGGAAGAAGCTAGATTCAAAATGCTAAGTGGAAGACTTGGCCTATTGAATCCAGACCTTTCCTGAATGTGTTCACTGAAGGTACAACTTTAAACCCTATCCTACTGATGTCTTAATGACTCACTGACTCAGTTTTACTAGTAACCTGAAGTCATGATCAAAATAAGACTCAAAACAATGTGATGATTACATTCTGGATAACTCTACATAGCTATCTCAGATATCAAATCATCACACATTGCAAAATATTTGCTTTAACTAACCATGCAGGTTACTGAAGTCATACACTGAACGAACTTCGCAATCTGACGTCCTACCAAAGCAACGCACAAGATTTTGCTTCGATTGATACTGACAGAAGTTCATTGAAGGATTTAACAAGCAACTTATCTGAAAGCACAAGACAATCTGAAAGGAAGAAACTCAGTAGCTAGTATCAAGCAACTGAAGCTCAACTCTTATCCTTTGTATTTATTTCTCTAAGTGTTTTGTTCTTCAATCTGAATTGAATGTTATAAGCGTAATTAAAGGCACATCGTACCTCGAACGATTCAACGTATCATATACGCTATCTTGCATTTAATATCCTCTGATATCTACAGTAGCTGTATAGTGCTCTCTATCATCACATTTTGACCTCGGGAACTTAAACGTCGTGCGTATACTCCACGCGCTATACACTTTCCTGCCTTGTCAACCTCTTTGCAACGTGCTTTAACCCTAACCGTTGATCTCTTAAAACACGGAGAAAGATCTAACCTTCCATTTCTTTTATCAACTTCTATAAAGATCATCTTCTCCGATCAACAAATCTTTTACACTTCGTTTCTCTCAAAAGCCTTACGCTAAATTTTCTTTCTCTCGCGATCTTACTGCCTGCGCTTTAGTGATCCAAGCTTGCTTGTGTGTTGATACTTGATCTCTCATCTTCAAACCCATTAACGTATGATATCTTACGCATTTTTTGCATATTCTGTTTCTCTACATATCTGAATCTCTGTAATTCTTGTTGATGCTAGAGATATAATCTGTATTTTCCTTTTTCAGTAAATCATCACCATGGGAAAGAAAGCTATTCTTGGACCTGCGATGAAGCTATCTCAAATTCGTGCTCGTCTGTACACGGAGCCTACTGCTGTCTTCACAGAAACTGAAGTTGCTGTGGCGAAGACCATGTTTGAAATTATCAAGGCAAATGGTCTGGAGAGACTGACCACCTTGCGCCCGAAGAACACCTACCCTGATCAGGTGGTTCTTTTTTATCTCAACTTGGGCTATGAAGGCTCAGAGCTGAAGACATCCCTGGACATCTCTGTCAGGGAGCCCATCACTGGCGCTACTGAAGTGCAGAAGCTTCATCTAAACGTGACTGAACTTCTTCAGTCCGTTTTCACTCTTAGGAATGTGGGTCACACCAAACCCATTCAGTTCCTGAAGGACAAGGAGGCCATTCAGGAATTCTTTTCGGCGATTCAGGTGGATGATCCCCCTCGCCAGTTCTCTACAGCAAACAACAACAAGGGCCTGATTCGCCCTGAGTTCAAACTTCTACTGGATGTGGTTCAGCACTGCATCCTTGGGAAGAAGTCTTCCCACGAACAGCTAAGTTGGCAGAAGCTTGCGTTGATGAAGAGTATATACGCCTGCGATGGTGCCAACTGGGTGGCTGTGATGGAGGAATTACTGATGGCTGAGGCCAACAAGTTGAAGGAAGTCACTGGAGGAGTGACAATGACTGGGAATGACACGCTGAACCTTGTCACCAAGGTTTCTATCTTGATCGAGGAGTCTTACAAGTTTGCTGACTCTGCCTTCCCCTCTGCCAAAGCTTATGATGAAAGGTGGATGTTTTCCACTGACTTGGATGTGCAAACTTGCATGCACGGGAAGGCTATGGCCCTTCAGATTGAATTGCCCAAAATAAAGAGAAAGGGCAAGCAGGTTGCCACTGAAGAGGAGGACGTGGACCCCATCCATGCAGTGGAAGATTATGATGAAGAGGAGGAAACTGAAGACTCTCCTGAAGTTCCACCTCCCTCTCCTCCCAAGGCCACCAAGAGGAAGCGCAATCCCTCCAGACGCCTTATTCGTGCAGAGCAACCCCTTCCCCCTCCACCTAAACAGCCTATCCTTCAGGAGGTTCTTGATTCCTCTACTGATGAGGACCTCCAGGACCAATACACCCTTTCCAAGCGCCCCCGCCAATCCATTCCCAATCCTGAACCTATCTCCACCATCAACCCTTCAGATTTCCAGCCTCCCCCTACAATCATAGACATCTCTCCCTCCAAAACAACCTCCCTCACCAAAACCAAAACACCCACCAAACCCAAAACCAAAGCCATTCCCCTCACTGAACCTTCTATTTCATCAAAAGAACCTGGACATGTTGCACAACCAACTAATGCAACATTGTCTTCTGAATGTACTGGAACTAATTCTTCAGAGCCTTTGATAACCACTGGGGATTCATTGGACAAGTACCAGACTATTTCAGAGCCTAACCCTACTGAAATCCCTCGTTCAGAAACCAACCAACATGCCTCCACATCCAACCCTACTGAAACCCAAGCCTTAGTGCTTTCTTCCCCAGCCCAAATCTACCTCAATAACCTGGAACTCCAATCTTTCAAATTTTTGAGTTCCACTTTCCCTGAACTTTTCAACCACCCATCCCTTGTACCTCTCTGCCAGCGCCTCTGGACATGGCGTCAGTATCGTTTTATCGATACCCTTGCTCTCCAGTACAAAATTGAGTTGTCTGGATTGAGTGCAATTTTGACTGAGGAAACTGAGCTTCAGACTCTTTTTCAATTTTCTGATGCCAATGATGCATTTCTTAATGCTGAGGCCTTTATTGAGAATCACATTTTTCAAGCTGAAGCTGACGCAGGGCGCACATACTTTCGTCGTACTTCCACTTCTCTCTCTGTCCCTGCCACTCAGGCCTCTGACTCCTCGTTTCCTGAAGCTCTGACTTCAGAAGGAACACTCCTTGCTGCTCACCGCTCTATCTATGAGGCCACCATCTCCAAGCTCAAGATGCATTCTGATGCTGAGAGCCAGCGCATAACAAACTCCAGTGCTTCTATGATCAACGCCCTCCAGGCCACCTATACAAAGAAGCTTGAAAATCATGTCACTGACCTTCAGAAGAGCATTGATGCTATCACTGAAGAGAATGCCTCTCTGCAGGCTAATCTGAAAGCTGCCACTTCTACTGATGCCTTGGATGCCAAAATTGAAAATGCTATAAAGGCTCAGTACTCAAGCTTGCAAGAATTTGTGAAGAAGGAGATGCGCTGCACTTTCCCTACTCACCTGGAGTATTACAGGGTGCCTTCTCACAAGAAGTTCAGTGATCTGGTGCTCTCCTGCAATCGCAATCGCACCAACACTCACTCTCTGCGCACTGAATTTGATGCTTCCATCAAAGATGTTTCAGAAATGCGCTCAACCATCTCTCAACTCTCCACTGACTGCTCTGCGCAAGGAAAGTCCATTGATCGTCAACGCACGCGCATCAGTCGAACCTTCAAGAGGGCTGATTCCAGCTATATTCTCGCTGAGGCAGCCAAGGCCACCGCTGATTATGCCCTTTCACAGGCTATCAAGGCACAAGAGTCTGCTGATGCTGCACATGCCATTGCTGCCACGTCTCGGGCTGAATCTTCTACTCCTGGTCTTCCCTCTTCTTCCTCTCTGTCACCTGAATATCAGACTAAGGTGGATCTCATTATCGCCGACTGCCGTCGCCGCCTCTCTCAGATTGAAGGTCTCTGCCAATCCATTGCAGACTTCAATCATCTAGAGCTTAAATTCCCTCCAGTTGAAGCTCTTCTCTGGCATGCTGACTCTATCCTTCAGAGTGTTCTTGATGCTGCCAATAAGGGGGAAGAGACAGTGCCTGAAAACATCTCCACTGCCCCTGAAGCTGTCACTGAAAAGGCCACTGAAGTGCCCACAACTGAAGCTGCAACTGAAGAGAAAGATGATGAAGATGAAGAAGAAGATGAACGATCGCCAACGCCTGATATTGAACTCACTGATGCTGAAGGCGATGAGGATGATGATGATAATGACAAGGACGGACCTTCAGGTGCCGTGCCTTCTGGTTCCATCTCCACTCCTGAAGAGCCAGCCTCTGGTGCTGCAGCTGCTTCTGAACCACCTCCTACAAAGTCCAAATCACCACCTCCTAAGTCTTCAGGTACCAAGGATGATGAAGTGAGTATATATCTCAATACCACTGAGTCCTTATCTCTATCTCTTAACAAATCTCTCATTCCTACCCCCTTCCTTTAAGGAAATCCAGGCTGCTGAAGGCTTTGAAGGCTCAGCCTTGCCTAAGGAAAAAGATGCTCAACCCTCTCCTGCTCACTCTGAAGTTAATGAAGAAGAAATCTATGAAGGAGAGATGAGTCCTGGTTCTGAAGAAGAAGATGACAGAATTCTGATCCAAGTTACAATACCTCCAGAAGCCAGAGAACAAATGCAGGAATTGAAAACTCTTTTTGATGCCCGTCAAGCTGAACTGAGAGCCACTGACACTCAACGAACATCAAGACTATATCAACTAAGACTGCAAGGAAAAGAGAAGAGAACTACTCAAACTGATCCTCCCACGCGCTTTCATGCTGACTCATGGGTTAGACCTAATCTGAGTGATGAATGGGAAGATCTGAAGGATGATTTTGTAAAGATGCTCGATCACTGGATGATATATGGTGTTTGTGGAGAAACTGATCGAGACATCCTATTTCAGAATTTTATGAACGACTACCTAGATTCAGAATTCACCAAGATGATCAAGGAAGATGCTGCCAAGTCTGGAATCACGATCTCTGCTCCTGGTAGGAAACAATTTGATCGACCTAATCTGCCAGGTAGCCCATTTATGGACAAGAAGCAAATTGAATCTGAAGCTATCATAGCTGCACAAGTGCTTGGCTGGCAAGACCTGAATCTGAAGGGACCATTCAGGAAGCTAAGGGATGACACCTACCTGATGTTCAACGCTGTATCTCCTGAAGCTCAGTTAGAAATGGTTCAGAAAGCAAGAGAAGAAAAGAAGAAAGCTGCTCCTTAGCACTTTTTGTTGTACTTTCATTCTGTTCTGAAATCCTCTGTACTGAAACATCACTGTACTGAAAATCTCTTGAATGAAAAGCAACTTTTTGTCTCTCTTGATCTCAACCTGATGACAATCTTCTAGTTGTCCAGGCTCTGATTATATTTTTTTTGGTTTGTTTTACCTAACTGTTTCACTAACCCATCTTTTCTTATAGTTGAAGTGTTCTCCAGTTTAGGGGGAATTTCTTAACTTAGATAGATGTTTTCAGGTTAGGTATTGGCATCATCAAAAAGGGGGTAATTGTTGGGAAATATTTATAAGTGTTTTGATTCAGATCCCAATACCTCCCCTGAAAGATGTTATAAGTCCAATACTGAATCTTAGTGTTTTGCCTTAAAAACTCACATGTTAGGGAGTTCTGTTTTTCAGGTACACTGAAGGATGCTTACACTGAAGATTCAATATATGCCAATACTGAAGGACCTCTCTACTGAAGTCTCCACTGAAGTATTGAAGTTGAAGTCAGAAGCCACAAGTCTTCCTGCCACTGAAGTATCACAGTGAAGTCTGCACCAAAGCCTCTATTCTGAAGTTATCCCTGAGTGACAGTCTACAACGTAGGACCTTCCTTTTATGGCAAAGATCTCAGTAGGTGAACAAGATCTTTCTGCAGACACCAAAAATGGCAAAAAGGACGAAGACACCAACGAGAAGAATTCAAATGAAGCTTCATCTCACAACGGTCAAATTCTATGAGAGCTCTATAAATACCCCGCTTCTTCAACACTTCAAGACACCGGTTACCCAATACTCTAAACTCTCTATTGCTGCATTCAATTCTCAAGCTCTCAAGCTTTCTGTTAGAACACCTAGTCTTCAGTTTCCATATTCTAGTGTTCTTAAGCGATAATTACTTGTAACCGAAGAGTGATTAGACTTTCTTAAGTCATCTGTAAATCACTGTAAGTTCTTATCCATTAAGTTGGAAACTCTCGACTAACATCGAGTACTCGTGGACGTAGGAGTTTTTATCTCTGAACCACGCAAACCAAACCTTTGTCTCTCTCTCTCTTTATTTCAGTACTGATTATTCTTTATATCATAACTTGAATACTGATTAAGTGAAAAGAAAACAATTGCATTAAGTTTTCTGAAACAAACGAGTAAGATTTAAAGCCACCACATTTCGCACACTTAAGATATTAGTCCATCAGTCAAACACTCAGTGTAGACTGAAGGATTCCTATCTCTAAGTCATCTCTCTCACTGACCTCCCTTCAGTTCAGGAGCACAAGAAGTTTTAATTTGAAAACTGACTGGTGTATCCCCCCCCATACACTCAGTTTACTCGTTTCGGGACCAACATGTTATCGTGAAAAGTGAGTAGTTTTTATCTTTTATTTTTAAGTGGGTATTTTTATCTTTACTTTTTAAAGTTGTGTAATTTTACCTATTACCCCCTCTAATTTAATCCCTGACATAAATAATTAAATAATACACTTGGACATTCAAATATTTGCAAATAAACTACTCCCTCAACTGTTGATCACTTTCAATTTAAATACAACTCTCGTTTAATTTCTCAAGTAAAATTAGACATTTTTTTTGTTTAATATCATAATCATGAGATAATATTTCCAAACAATTATAAATTATAAATAAACGTAACAATTATTCACACAATAAATAAATTATATAAATTATTTGATATTGGTAATACGAGAAGACAAAAAGGTACATTTATGGATGAAGACATAATAATTCTATAGAAAATCGGCGCAAGAAACAAAGAAATGAGGGCAAGATTGTCATTTGACGAGAGGTATAAATATGGTAGCATTCTTCCTTTTGGAACAGTGTTCTCAACCCCTCTTCTCAGTCGTTGAAGAGCAAACCAAAAACCCCATAACATTAAAGCAACCTAATTTCTCAGCTCAAATTGAAATGGGGAGAGCCAAAGGAGATGCTGCCAGAACCAAGTCTCGCCCCTCCAGTAGCAGGTTTTGTTTTTTTTTTTGTTTTGACTTATAATCATTTATTTTTTCGAATTGATTTGAAACTCTCGGTCAATTATTTGGATGTGAAATTTGACAAGGATACTGAATTTTTTTTTGCAGCATGGCTGCTTCGCTGTTGCCAACGGGCGCCACGGCTGTGGGGTTCGGAGGCTATGTTGGAAGTTCACGGGTGGACTCATCATTAGCATCGACACCTGATGCCGCTCCTGTTTCGGTTAGTTTTTTTAAGTCGATATTTAATGTTGGGATGATGAAGCTTTGGAGCTTGATTATCTAGTGTTTCGTTTGGATTTTGTTGGCGAAGCAGGATATTGATGGTGAACTGGCGCTGCATTTGAAGCGGCTTTCGCGGAAAGATCCCACCACCAAGGTAGATTGCTAATGTTGCGTGCAATTTGAGCTTGTAATAGTTCGGATTTTCTGCACCTTGATGTTATCGATTTTGTGTCGACTGAGGTTTATGCTACTTGTGGCCGTGGTTTAAGTTTTGAAAGTTCATTAAGAAGCATCACAGATGGAGATAAAATAAACTATTCCGTTGCATAAAAAACAATTACTGCTATATGGGCCATAGTGTGCATATCAGCTTATGCTAAGTTTTTATTTTTCTCTCCTGGAAGTTGTTTCAGAGTTTTTTTTGACTAAGCTGCCATATTAACTCTGGATATACTTGGAGTAAGGTTATTATGTTGTGAATTATGGAATATATGCTGATCTGGAATGTGAGTTCTTAAAGTTTGCAGTTACGTATAACACATGACATTGAACTAGATTGCTGACTTTTGCTTGTTTCACAGCTTAAAGCTTTGACATCACTAACTCAACTTATTGAGACGAAATCTGCGAAGGAATTAATAGTGATCATTCCTCAGTGGGTGAGCTCATGCCCTTGAATTTCCTCGTTGATTTGTAAACTGGATTGCCCAGTATCCATATTAATTCAGCCATCCTTAGTTCTTACTGATTGACTTATCTGTACATTACCTCAAATTCTTACGAATGCCAATTAAAATCTCCTACCCGCAGGCATTTGAGTACAAGAAGCTGTTGCTGGACTACAACAGAGAAGTTCGACGAGCGACTCATGACACCATGACTAATATTGTCACTGCTGTGGGGTTTGTGCTCGGTTTACTCGAATTAGGCTAATACAATTTAATGATGTCATTGACTGTTGGAATTTTGAACTTCAAAAATATTAGAAGTTGCAAGATTTCTTCTTATATATGGAAATGTTGTTTTTAGGACTAAGCATTTATAGTGTAATTGCTATATTTTTTGTTTTGATTATAGAAGGTTCTCTATGAAAGAATGATGTTTAATCTCACCTCACATCATCCTTAGTTGTGCTTCAAACTGCTATTTCTGTTCAGCATAATAGAAGTGTGGTCCGTGGTTTTTGCAGCATGCAGTTTTCTATGTGGCTGGGCATTTTGGTTATTTACCATCTTACAAATGATTTTAGAGGAAGAATCCCATGAAATTATACACTGCCAAATTTTGCAAACATTAGGTTCTGATCAAGCAATGGACAATAGAAGAAAGTTCATTATGCTAACATATGGTTGATCTGGCATACAAGTCAATTGCTTTTAAATGTTATTTTTGGTGATGTTAGTATGGTCATCTTATTCATTTTCCATTTTCAGAAGAGGCCTGGCTCCACACCTAAAGCCTTTGATAGGACCATGGTGGTTTTCTCAGTTTGATTCAACTTATGAAGTTTCACAAGCTGCAAAACGATCATTTCAGGTGTCTTTATAATTGGAGCATGCAAACCCATATGCTCTTGTTTTTCTCTTTGATATAATTGACAATATTCTGGTGGTCGCCGGTTATTTAGCTAAATAAATTTACGAAATGTAGATATTTAGCCTTCAGAGATTGAAAAGGGGGGGGGAAAGAATGGAACCAGATCTACATTGAATCAACTTACCCTTTCCTTTTGAAATTTATTTCAAATTATTATTATTATTATTGACTTAGTAGTAAAAAACTGAAGTTGTTTACTTGTATTAACAGATAATGCTCTTTTTTTCAATGCTATCTTTTAATTTTCTAACAATCACCGAAGTACCTTTGGTTTTTATTGTTCAGTTTGCTCATTGTCTTGGAAAATCCTGGCACCCTAGGTTCACTGATATTACTTGTAGAATTTATTGTATTCCTAGAAAATACTCCCCCCATCCACGAAAAAGAGTCACATTTTGTCATTTTAGTCCGTCCAACACAAAGAGTATCATTTGTAGTAAGTTTTCTCTACGTTATTACCATCACTTTATCCGCTCAAGTGGGATACCCTATTCCACTCACTACAAACTCATGCAATTCTTAAAACCCGTGCCGTCCACATTTGGGACTATTTTTCTTGAATGGAGGGAATAATAAGTTACTACATTGACTGGATGGATGTCCTAAACTTTCATATTCTGTTTTTCAATCGAATGTAATTCTAATGTTTTATACTGTTTCTCAGTTGAATTAGGTTTTAACTGTTTTATTTTCTAATCAATCCACAGGCTGCCTTTCCGGCTCAAGAGAAAAGAGTAGATGCCTTGATGATCTATTCAACTGATATATTTACATATGTAGAAGAAAATCTAAAGCTCACTCCGCAGAGCTTGTCTGATAAAGACACTGCATCTGATGAGCTGGAAGAAATGCACCAACAGGTAATAACAGATGATGTTTCATTTAATTGAATAATTAAATCCTGTAAACTTGGTTATGGTTCTAATTTTGGTATCGTATGACCTTGGTTCGAAACATTGGCCAGAGGAAATGCTTTTTTGATTTGCTTTCTATGTCTTAGCATAGATACTTCGTTAGTCTGATTATCCGACTATCTGAGGGATGATTGAGGATAATTGACATGAGGCATTTGATTTGTTATTTAAGCTGTTTGAGGAGACTAATTTTGCTTATGCTGACTATGCATTGCTCCTGTATTTACATTTAGGAACTTCTAGAATACTTACGAATCGCGTGGATTTATAGGTTAACATAATAACATGGAAATGGAAGTAGATACTTTTGACTAAAGAGTTAAGAGGCTATAGAAAATAATGTGTCTGACCTTTTTAGCTTTTGTTTTATTTCATCAATCACCAGCATATATAACATGATGAATGAACCATCTATTTGTCTGTTAAATGTTCATGTTATGATTGTTATCTAAGATCCTGGAGTTCTATACACTTCAAGTAGTAATTATATCAGCTCTTCACTTATCATATTTGACTTTCAACTCTACGTCCACTGTAAATCCTACTTATCTGGAACTTGTGGTACACACTGAGCAGATCTGACACAGCATGGACCCTGAATCATGATCATCTCCCATATGGGCCATATCCTCCTGTGAATATAGCCCAGTGGTTGACCAGTGCCAGTAGGTTAATCAGTGCATATTTGATTGACCATAAAACAAATCTACCACCTAGGTGTAGGGAAGACAGCCAGGCCAGATCACCATGTTTTTCATGTGCATCTAACTTTCCTTTGTAATAGACTAATAGTCACCTTTGCCATCACAGTGCTGACTGTTGATTGTCCAATTCGAATTTTATAGCATTCTATGCAACTTTTCTTGTTTTCTTAATGCCTCTTGTTATGTATTTGTCTTCCAACTTCTCTTACCATCTTATTTTATATTGACGCGGATTGGATTGTAGGTGATTTCTTCATCATTACTGGCATTAGCAGCACTTTATGATGTATTCTTCGCTCGGTCTGGTTCAGAATATGTAATTGGTGAATCAAAGTATGGAGTCAAAGCCCGGAATGTTGCTCTTTATTCTGCAGAAAAGATGTTCTCAAATCATAATTATTTTATGGACTTTCTGAAGTCTCAAAGCCCAACTATTCGGTCAGCTGCATATTCAGTGATCAGAAGTTGCTTGAAAAACATTCCTCATGCTATTGGCGAAGGAGATATGAAAGTGCTTGCGGGAACTATTCTCGGTTCTTTCCAGGAAAAGAGTCCTGCTTGCCATTCATCAATGTGGGAGACTTTGTTACTTTTTACGAAAAGATTTCCCAACAGTTGGACCTCTGTGAATGTCCAGAAAACTGTAGTAAACCGATTATGGAATTTTCTTAGGAATGGGTGTTTTGGGTCTCAGCAAGTATCATATCCAGCTCTGGTTCTATTTTTAGAAACAATACCTGCAAATACAATCAATGGGGAGAAATTTCTTATTGAGTTTTTCAGAAGCTTGTGGGAAGGGAGAAGCCTGTCTTATTCATCACATGCAGATTGCCTTGCCTTTTTTCTTGCGGTGGAAGAATGTTTTATTTGGAGCTTGAGAAACGCTTCCAGGTATGTGCTCAAATGAGTATATGGGAGTTAGCTACTTATATCTACCTTGTGTAACATCCATGAAAATTCTTTTTGTGGGCAGTTCAGTTTTCTTTTTATCTTCTGAAAAGTTAATACCTATTTGGTATCAGATTTTTTGATGGAGAAGATGCCATTTACCATCTACAGAGTAAGCTCATCAATGAGATCTTGTTAGGGCTTGTCTGGCACGAATATCTATCGTCAGCCAGCTCAAAGGATCAGGGTGTACCCCTCTCAACATGCACTCCAGGTCAATCAAATAGTAATATCCAGTCTAATTATAAGGAGGCAAGAGAAGGAGTGAACAGTAAGTATTCGAGGGATCAAGAGGATAATCTTGGGAAATGCATCATTAAGATCATTTCTGGGATTCATAGCATAAAACATGATCTTCTCTTGATTTTCTCTTCAAAATTTCAAGCTTATTGTCTGGATGTATTTCAGCAAACAGAGTATTCTTCCCAAAACATGCAGAAGGTGGTCAAATTTATTTTACTACTTGATGGGGTGCAGAAAGGGGAGACATGGCCTTTTCTTGACTTAGTGGCCCCTACCTTGAAAAAGTCTTTCCCATTAATTGAGACACTCGTAAGTTAAAAAGGCTACTTTATTTACTCTATTATTTTGTTTTTATGAAATGGATCCATATTTTTATAAAATAGGTCTTCTTATCAGCTAAATTATTAGAATTCAAATTCAACTCTGGCAAAGAATAAGAATTTGTAGGGGATTTGTTTCAGTAGTTATGGAAATACTATGCTAGTGCCTACAGTTTGGTACTGGTTAGTTACATATAACATGTAAGAATCCAGAAGAGAGCTTTCTTGTTGTCCTAATATCCATTATTATTAGTGGTGTTGGTTCTCCTATTTTTCTCCTTTATGGTACTAACATTAAAAATCTTCTCTCTGTCAGGACTCAACTGATGCAGTTCAGATTATTTTGGTTTCTGTTTCCATATTCGGACCTCACAAGATAATTCAAGAGCTTACGAGCAGTGATTTGGGGGCAGAACAGTTCCTGAAATCATTCAATGAAATAATTGTTCCTTGGTGCTTAAAACGATTTAGTCCCTCCAGTGCTGCTAGGTTGGATCTCTTGCTTGCATTACTTGTTGATGATTGCTTCTCGGAGCAGTGGGATGCAATTATTTCATACTTAGTGGACCGAGAGAAAGTGGGGTTCAATCCTAGGGTCTTGGACAAGAACTGCATATCTGTCTTGGCTATTCTGATGGAGAAGGTAAGGGAGAGAACAAATAAGAGTGTTCAACAGTCTGCATTGTGCTACAGAATCTGGCACCATGAACTTTTGGATTTAGTTGCTGTCCATGTAGCTCAAGCCTATCCTCCATTTGGAAATTCTGATGCTCAATTTTTGTGGTAGGCTGAAAGAAATATCTGTTATATTCTTCATCTTTTACACTGATAGCACTGCATTAAGCTCTCAGAATGGTGTTTGTTCTCTTATTCTTCATCTTTTCAGATTTTAATATTTCTATTACTTATGGCAAGCTTAGTTAGATCAAGAGTAGAGTACGTTCTTCATTTAATCTTTCTATGGACTAGCGAGAAATGGCAATTAATCTGTTAGAAAACAATACGGTCACCGAGTGCAGTTGCTGTATAGGTTCATAGCTATTTCATGTTTAACATCTATATATGTGTGTGTATCAGAGAGAGAGAGAGAGTGTGTGTAGATATTTGGAAAGTTATAAGAATTTTATGAGTTCGAGCATCTTTTGAGTATCACATGATTGGCCAATTATTTTCCCCTTTTAGTCGCTTCATCAACTGAATATTTGGAGGTGAAAATGACAATGAAGGGGTTTGGATATGATCCCTCAGTGATTCTCATATAGGATTAATTTAGTATTGCATGATAGGTTAATATTTCAAGGCTTTTTTTGTCTTAGACGTTATTACTTTTTTGGGATAATATCTCCCTTCGTAATAATTGCTCTATTACATTTACTTGATTTCTATCCCATAAAAGCAAATTAAACCCCTTAGGTTTACTTGTTTCCGCCCCCATTATCTTTGGCATATTTTGTCTTCTTTGTGGGGTCATCTACATTTATTTAGCCAATTCATAATCCGGAATTTAGTTTCGGATTTCAGTGTGGATCATGTAATCTTTTCCTGTTATTTTTGAACTATTATTAGCTTGTTAGTTTGTGCAAACCATCTACCTTTCCCCAATATAATTGTAATGTCTGCTGACTGGTAGCTTTCTTTCTACATAACAACGTAATGACTTATTTTGGTTAGTTGTTTTTTACAATTTGAGGAGATACTATTATACTTGTACCTCTTAGAATAACCGCTTCAGAAGTCTGAACATGCCTTTTCTTTTGTAGGATGGGGTAAGGGAGGTCTGCTCATGTCTTTGAATACTAGAATATGCTACATTGTCATGCTATAAGTTTGTTAACCCATGTGTTTATTTTCCTATACAGTGCTGTCCTTGGTGGAGGATCAAAAGATGATAATATTTCCTTTGTATCACGGAATATATCAATCCTGATATTTGAGGAAGTGCGTAAGAGACTAATGACTTTTGTGATGGATTCTGCATTTTCTTGGATTGAAGATCTATGTTCTTTTTTGTTTGATGGGAGAAGTCATTCTCACCAGAGTATGGAATATGCTGATACTGTCTTGGAGAAGACTCGTTTTGCCTTGGATATACTCAGTGGTAGTTGTTTTTGTCTGAGTACTATTGAGGCTGAAAGTGAGCTTGTTCAAGACATATTGGCTGCAATATTCATAATTGACTGGGAATTTAGCTTGGTAAATGTTTCTGAGGACAAATTCGATGAAAAGCATTTTGGAAAGATTGAAACTAGACTTCCATTTTATGAGGCTACTCATGTCTTCCGGAGCAAAGCACGTGATCAATTATTGAAAGTACTTTCTTTAAATAGCCGGAAGAGTTTGGCAACTGCATTAGTTCAGTCACTAAAATGCATTATGTTTATGGATAGTAAATGTTATTCGGATAGTTTCATTTCATCTTGCTGCCAGTGGGCACTTGATATTTTTGAGTTTTTCTGTCAAGACCAAGTTGAAGAGCAACAATTGTTGGAGCAATTCTTGAGTAAGAATGAGTTGTGGCCATTATGGGTCTTGCCAGATAAGACAGGAAGTAGATTGCAAACGGATAATGTTCCCATTCATGTGAGTTGTGTTATGCTCTGTTACCCTTTTCTTTTTATCAGAATTTTGCTATCTCTGTGTATACAATATATAAGAAACCTAACTAAACCTTGAAGCTTCTGATAAATATGCATTTACTGTATACGCCTCTATGCCTGGATGTCCTGGGTTGAATTAGGTTTTATTGTTTGAAAGAAATGTTTCATTTGGGAAACTTCAATTTATCTGCAACGGGTTGTAGGGACATTTATGGGCAGAATTATCTAGTTGAAAGTTCAATAAAAAGGGCATGGCCTGATTAATAGTAAAAGATCTTGTTCATTTACTTTCTAACAATAAAACAAATTTCATATTGTTTCTTCATAGATTTCAAAATTATAGTCTATTCATTTTTACTTGCTCCTGATTTCGATTAAATTCTAGATCAGTTTCTGTGAAGGCGAAAAGAATCAACTAGATGACAGGAATTATCGACCTGCTGTACCTGTCTGACTGTTGGTTACAGCTGTCCGTTTAGTCATTTGCTTGAGAAATCTATTTAGGAAATATTTCGTATTCTAAATACATGCTTTGCTCGATCATTTTGTGGATGCTTTGCAGTTATGTGTCTGATATGTAGGCAATCAAAGCTAATGGTAATCTGTTTTGCAGGCACCCAAAAATACAAACTTTGTTGCTTTGGTTGACAAACTAATATCTAAAATTGGTTTTGATCGAGTAATAGCTGGTGTTGTCTTGGACGCATCGCCTTCTTCCACTGAGGGTCCTGTGGATAACTTGACAATCAATCGATCACATTATTCTCGGCCTTGGCTTGCTGCTGAAATTTTATGCACATGGAAATGGCTTGGCGGGAGTATTTTCAATTCCTTTTTACCTTCTTTTCTCAGCTTTGTGAAGACGAGAGATCATGGTTTTTCAGATTCCATTTTGACAATTTTGCTTGATGGTGCTCTTGTCCATGGAGCTGTAAGTGGGACAAATCTCTTATGGCATGCATCAGTTGATGAGTTAGAGGCTGTTGAGGAACCCTTTTTGAGAGCGCTAACATCTCTCCTCTCTAAATTTTTCGAAGAAAATGTGTGGGGAAATGAAAAGGCTACATCACTCTTTAAGTTACTGCTAGAGAAACTCTACATTGGTGATACTGTAAATTCAAATTGCTTGCAGATTCTACCATCTGTTGTGAACATACTTGTTGGTCCTTTGGAATCTGGAGATTCTGTGAATGATCAGCAAGATTTGCATAGTCTTAGTGAATTCCACAATATGACAGTAGACTGGCTCAAGAAAAGTGTATCATTCCCTCCACTAAATACATGGAACACTGGAGAAGGTTAGTTCATTTATATACGATACATCATGTACCATGAGAATAATTATCACTTATGAATTAAAAGGAATTATAATCTCCAAAAAATGGTTGTTCACCTATTCTATTTCAAGTATTGACTTTCCCTTGGTCTTAGTTTTATATGGTAATAACCAGTAATTTATTTCACTTATACTTTTCACATCAATCATTTCACATGTTACTAATTCCATCAATTTCTATTATATCTGCAGATATGGAGGACTGGCTGAAGTTGGTCATTTCATGTTTTCCTGTTAAAGTAACAGAGTTGATAGGTGGGGTAAAACCAGGGAGGCATGCCTTCCCTGCGGAAAGAACCATTCTTTATGAGCTATTTCTGAAGCAGAGACATGGTGCCTCGGCTGTTATAAATAAGCTACCTTTAGTGCAGAAGCTGGTGTCAGAGTTAGTAGTTGTTTCAGTTGCTTATTGTTGGGAAGATTTTGATGGCGATGACTGGAAGTTTGTTCTGCATCAGCTAAGATTTTGGATTGAAGCAGCAGTAATCACGATGGAAGAAATTGTTGAAAATATCAATCACACCTTTATGGAGGAACCTAATGTTTCATTAGATACGATAAAAAATATTGTATTGATTAGGGATCCTTTTCCTATAGAGCTTGCGAGAAATGCACTTATTGGGTTCTCTCTGATCTGTTCCCTCATTGGATCACAGGACAAATTACAGGATGGGACTGTAAATCTTTTGGGAGATGAAAAGTGGCAATTCATCACTGATCGTATTTTTGAAGGTGTTCTGCGTTTGTTTTTCTGCACTGCTGCAGCTGAGGCAATTGCAAATTCACATTGTCACGAGGCCTCCACTATTATTGCATTATCTAGGCTTGATCATCGTAAGTTCTGGAAGTTGGTTGCTTCATGTTCTGTTCAGTCTAGTCCACATGCAAGAGATAAAGCTGTTAAATCATTAGAGATGTGGGGGCTAAGTGAAGGAGCCACAAGCTCTCTGTATGCTTTAGTATTTTCATGCAAACCCTTACCACCTATGCAATATGCAGCCTTTATCCTTCTATCAACTGAGCCTGTGGTTCAATCATCTTTTGCGTGCGACAATGTTGATGGTACTGTAAATAATGAGGACTCCATTGATACATCATCAGCAGAAAATCTTCATTTAAGGGAAGAAATTTCAGGCAAACTAGAAAAATCACCTCATGAGGTTCTCGAATTGGATTTAGTGGCACATGAACGGGTGAGTAATATCTTATTTAGGCAATTGCATTTGAATTTCATGTTTCTTACTTTTTTCCTATATCCCATACTCTTTTAGGTCACACTGGGCATGTTCTTAAATTATGCATCTTAATTTATGATGACTATTGTATTTATGTTGAATTCTCAGGTAAATGTATTAGTTGCTTGGTCTTTACTGCTATCACATATAGTATCATTGCCTTCGTCATCACCTGCAAGGGAGAAAATGATCCAATATATGCAAAATTCAACGAATCCAGCAATTCTAGACTGTCTTTTCCAGCACATTCCCCTGGATCCATTCATGGGCACCAGTTCAAAGAGGAAAGATGTAGAACTTCCTGCAGCAGTTTCTGAAGCAGCTAATGCTGCAAAACGTGCTGTCACAAGAAGTTCAGTTTTGTTTTCTTTAGAGTTGCTTTGGCCCATTGAACCTGTAAAAATGGCTTCACTTGCCGGTGCAATATTTGGTTTGATGCTCCGTAATCTTCCAGCATATGTACGAGGATGGTTTAGTGATATACGGGATCGCTCAGCATCATCTGCTATTGAATCTTTTACAAAGTCATGGTGTAGCCCCACATTGATATCAAATGAGTTATCCCAGGTTTGTGTGGCATGGTTTAGATATTCACCTGCCTTGTTCTTTTAACCTTTATTTCTTTCACATGTTGAGTGGCTATCATATAGGCTGAGATTAATGGTTTTATTCTCTTTTTATCTATTTAATAAATTGTTACGCTAGTAGTACTGTTCTTGGAATTACTTTAGTGATCATGTCTTTGTCTATATATAATTGGATTATTGTAGTACTTAATGATGATTTATTTCCTTGGGTTTCAATTGTACTACGCTTTGCTAATATGGTAGGTTATAATAGTCAGAAGAAATGTGAAAATTTTGGCAGAACTATTCATCCATATCTTCTTAATTACTCCCTCCGTCCCACTTTAGTTGTCCAGTTTCTTTTCGGACCGCATACCAATAAAATATCAATTATCACCTATCTACCCACTTTCTCTTTATTATTATTTTATTCTTAAGTGATACCAAATAGGAAAGTGGACAACTAAAGTGGGACATCCCAATATGGTATAATGGACAACTAATGTGGGACGGAGGGAATATATTAGTACGGGACCTCTGGGTATTTATTTGAGAATTATAGGCTTGTAAGCATTTTTCTTTATCTTCAATTCTTAGTTGAACTTATGTAGAACAAGAAACATTACTGTCTGCTGCATCATTGGATTGGCTTTGCAACTATTGTTAAAATACCACTCTGTGTGCAACTTTTTTCATTGGTTATTTGAAGAAGGATCTATCATAGGAAGTAGAGTAAACTTCATGTGGTTACCATTGGATCACAATTAGCCTATTGAGCTTAACCTGTACTAATGGCTTAGGATTTTAAGATGTATTATATTGTGCCTTAACTTTTGAATAGCACTACACTACAAAGCAGAAGGGGAAAGATGCCTATCTTTGGGCTTCCTGTGGATGCATCAGACAGAGTCACAATAGCTAAAGTTGTTTCTGATTAGTAGTCTAGACATGTTCTGCTAGATAATTAATCAACTTTGTGATTCAGTTTAATGGAAACAATCCAATATGGGTTATTAAGATGATAAGCTTGGAACTATTTGAGTCAGATAGATGTTTGTGTTGATGTATATACAAAATCTCTATCTGGTGTATTGGGTCTAAATTTCAACTTGATTAGTAAACATGTCTAGGTCCAAACTCCAAAGTTTATCTACCTCTATTCCTTAATTTGACGCAGCCCTCTCCATCTTGAGAAAAATCTAGGTACTCACTTGAACAGCATGTCCAGAGTGTAGACGCTTTTCTTCCCACCGTCATTTTTACTTTGAAAAAGTCAAAGTTCTTAATCGTATATATAATCGGATATCAAAATTTTACCTCAAAACAGAGTTCATTTTCACTAATTTTTATGACCAGTCTCGTTTTTGCGCCTGTTTTTCTTGACTGGAGCATCTTGTTTCTTGTTGCAGATTAAAAAAGCTAGTTTTGCTGATGAAAATTTCTCCGTTAGCGTTAGTAAGTCAGCTAATGAGGTTGTGGCCACCTATACCAAGGACGAGACGGGGATGGATCTAGTAATTCACCTTCCTCCATCATATCCCCTGAGACCTGTTGATGTAGATTGTACCAGGAGCCTTGGCATTACTGAAGTCAAACGAAGAAAATGGCTGATGTCATTGATGGCGTTTGTCCGTAATCAGGTAGTCTGAGCTTCACTTGCTCTTGTTCTGTTCAGAAGATATATGCTCTAATAAGCTGTGAATTTAATTGAATTTGCACTGTATCCATTTATTATTACTTACATCATTTGGTGGAAGGCAATGCTCATCAATGAATTTCTGTTAGCTTCTAGATGCATTAATTCACTGTTCATCATCTGCCCTAAGATGGTTCGTCTTAGTGTAATTCTAAATATTTACTGCATATTGACCTAACTATCTCTCATTGGGTGTACCCTGATTGTATATAAGCCATTTAGTGAAGCTTTGATTTTTAAAATGCTGAACTTGAACTTTAATTGCTGTACAGAATGGGGCCTTAGCTGAAGCAATAAGGATATGGAAAAACAATTTCGACAAGGAATTCGAAGGAGTTGAGGAGTGCCCTATTTGTTATAGTGTCATCCATACTGTCAACCATAGCATGCCACGTCTTGCATGCAAGACCTGCAAGCATAAATTTCATTCGGCTTGTCTCTACAAGTGGTTCTCAACTTCTCACAAATCAACTTGTCCATTATGCCAGTCTCCCTTCTGATGCTGTAAATTAAGATTTTTGATCAGCTCTATTATATATATTCGGTTGGCACTCGATTCTCGCTGCAATTTTCAATTATAGAACCAGGAGAGGAGAGCAAGTGCTTCTAAAAGCGGACTGTGGTGATCAAAGAATCACCACAAAAAAGATATCATATCATTCTTTGGCACATGAAGCACGTTTTGAGAAACATGTCAAACTACTGATGGAGGCTCTCCTGCACCGATCATGCCTTGGTAAATCATTCAACCTCTTTTATAGTGCATCTGACGCGGCTTATTCATTATCACGCTTCTTTTCATTATTTTTTGAATCTTCGAATGCGCTCTCAGTTCCATCTCCAATCATAACCGTTTTCGTTATATTCGAATCTATGTACTTATCTTAGCTCCTAACATTGATATGATATGCTTCTGAAATAGATTATATATATCACTGATCTTGAGCATTTGTTGATGCAACTTAGGTGAGTGAGTGGCAGATACTTGAAACGCAGACTAAAAAGTTTAGGAATATCTGCTCTGCCATTGCATGAGAAGATACACATTTTGTTATTTTTGAGCTTCGAAATGCCATTGGAATTGAGATGAACTTCCACCCTTCCTTCACACCTCCCAATCAGCAACTTTCTGGTTTGTATCTTACTTTAAATTACACCTAAACTTAGGATGCAAGAGTGATTTAGATAAAGCTTATATAATTGGGCTATGTTTGTTTTTTCTTCTCTTAAATAGTTCTGAGCCTTTTATTTATATTTATAGGGGTTATTAGCCTGTAAATCCATAAACTTCATCAGTCTTCACTCATTATCTTGTTTTGCACTTGAACTTTAATAGCTGTCTGTATAATTCTTGAATTTTGCATTTTGTTTTTGCGATTTATTCTCAAATTGTTGATGATCTGTTATGAACTTTCAATTAATTTTTAAAGTTAATTTATCATAATCAAAATTAATTGAAAGGTTGATGTTAATTTCAACAATTCTAGTTTCTATTTCTCGAGTCAGCTTCCACGCAATTTAGGTTATGACATTTACAGTTTGGGTATATGAACTGTCAATATTTGTCCAATCAACAATGACTTGAACTTGCATTAAGATTAATAAATTCACATTAATACGATGACTATTTGACTAAAAGAAACGATTCTTATGAGCACATTTAATACTCGCTCCATCTCTAATAAATATTATACACGCCAAATATCGATAATTTTAATAATAAAATTAGTTAAATGCATTGATTGTGAATGGAAAAAATATTAGTGATTGTATCATTAGTAAAGAAAATGTGAAAAAGTTTGACACTTTATATAGTTTTATGTATACAAAAATAAAAAAAATGCATATTTATTTAAGAAAAAATGTAATTAATTTTTAGATACACAAACTTTGCATTGTGGATTTGAATTTAATATGAAATATCAATTGGTTTTAAAAATGCATTAATTTTGTTAGATTTTTTATTTTTAACATAAATTCAATTTTTTTTCTAAATTAAATTTCATATTATACAATTTATTTATTATAGTTATTCATACATTGTGGCATGTTAAATTCGATTTATAAATAAATTTACAGTAAAAATCAAATTACTAACAAAGTTAATTGAAATTTTATATTGTATTAACAAAATAGTTTAAATTCATATATTTATAAAAAAATCCTCAAAAGAACCATATATAATGAGGCGAAAGTAAGGTATAATTAAACGTAAATAAAATAAAATAATTCAAAAGAAGTGTTTGAAAATAAATAAATAAAAAGAATGATGTAATTAAGAGGAATGAGATCCAGATTCCAACTCAACGTGAACTCAACGAAACTCGACTCGACTCGACTCAACTCAACTTCTTCCCCTTTGCGTTGACACACTGTAATTTTTTCTCGTTTCTTTCTTTTTCAGTTTCTTTCCCTCTCCATTTCCCAACTGGATTGCATCAAATCCAATTCCAAGATCTCATTGAACTTCTCATTGAGATTCTGATTCTAACTTTCCTTTCACTTTTCTGGACATAACCCCCTATTTTGGAAGAAGATTACCGCAATTCTTTCGGAAGATCCATCATTTGCCGGAGACTAATGGCTTATAGGAGGAGGCAGCAAGTCGGAAAGGCGGACGGCGGATTCTCCTACAGTTCCGATTCTGCTCCGCCGCCGCCGTCCGTCGACAGTTCATCATCCTCTTCTTCCGCCTCGTCGCTTGCCACTAAAGCTATCAGAGCTTCCTCAGCGTACAAGGATTCATCGCTCTCTTCTGTATACGAACAGTCGGCTCTCTCTTCTCCGCGCGGTTCTGCTCCCTCTGCAAAGGTGCGATTTCTGTAGTACTGACCTTCGTGTTTTGTTTTTAGGTGTGCTGATTTGTTTTGTATTGATTTTCCTTTTTTCTCTTTCGTTTTCTGTAATGTGTTTAATAGCAGTGCGTTTTTGTGTTTAACTTAATCTAATGTTTACGGTGCAATCTTCCTTCTTGAGGTTTGATATTTTGTGCTTGAAGAATGATGAGTCTATCAATTGGCAACCTTCCTTAACTGAATCTTGGTTTAAGGCTTGCTGTAGGATCTGAATTTGGAACGTGAAGGAAGAATATACATGTAGCTTTGGGATTCTGTTGAAGTTTTATTGCCATAGGGGTGGATCTTGGAAGTTGCAATAAAAAATTAACTTAGACAGGCAATCTACATTGTAACTTAGATTTGTGTAGATGAATTCTCTTCAGAACTTTAAAGTTCTTGATTACTTTAGCTGGTTAATGTGTTTAAGGGTTTTGGGGCAAGGTTACATGCTCTTGGGTTTATGGTAGAAGGGGTTCTAGCCTAATATATCCATTTTTCGTCCCTATATCTTGCAACATATGGTCATTTTGTCTAGTTATTTACTCTTGTATTGAATGATCTCCCATATAGCTCCCAAAAACACACTATGCTTTGTAAAATGTTCATGACCAGCCTTTCATGCATATGCATGATAATTGATACCTATAGATTGTAACATACTAACATTCCACATCACAAGTTGTTGCATATTGCTATGAATAATAATGTTATTAACAGATTGATGGCTTCATTTATCTAACTTCCTGACTGCATAGGTGAATATAAGTGTGCATATTGTAATGTAGATTGTAGAAGCACTCTTACACCCTATTTGTGAACATTTGCTTTCTTTTCCACTATCTTTAGTATTACTACAGGATCTCGATTGAATTTGATTAGTTTGTTCATATTTCTTTTTACTATTTCATGTATATAGATTATAGATTAGTGAACTTTGACCTAACTAAGCCTATATTTATTTGATTATATCCTAGTGTTGTTTGAGTACTAAATTTGTTGTATAGGTCTCTTCGTTCATCTTATACTTGGCGAAGTAATCTTGTTAGTGTTAAATTTAGGATACATCCATCTTTGACCATGCACCAAAAAAGAACATAAATGAACCTAAGCAAGGATTTTGGGGGTCGCTAGCTCGCAAAGCTAAATCAATTATTGATGAGGATGATAGTACAGCTCAGCAACATGATATATCTAGGGGAACTAAATTTCAGGCATCTGATAGAAGCAAAAAGGTCCAGGTACGAAATATTTGCTTAAATTATGTTCAGCAGTTTGACCTAATCAAAAGTCAGAGTTCATATTAACTTTATGAAGGTTGGCGTTCAAAGAATTATTTGACCTGTGAAATTTAAGCTCTTCTTCTTTGGAAAATTTCACTTTTTTCACAAGATTCTGTTGTTCAACTTATTTATTTTATCCTTTGTTTTTAGTACCACGGCACATATGACTCTCCAAACAGCAATAGAAAGACTGAAGGCCCTGGAATACAGAAGGGACTAGATGTGCTTGCTTCATCTCTTAATTATATTGGTGGCACCATTGGTAAATCTCTTGAGGTAGGCTTTCGTTTTTGTTTATTTTCATTGTGAATGGAGTATGTTATTGTAACTTGTAAGTGGTCTTTGTCATGTTACACGTTTTGATTTTCTTACTGAATATACTTTATAAGTACTTATTTAACTCCATCATTCTGCGGCTACTTGTATCTTAAAACCACTTCTTGGCATATCCCACTCATAAATGTAAGTTCTAATGCGCACTTTTCAGGAGGGTATCACAGCCGTTGAGAACCGTACTGCAGGCTTAATTCAAGAGACTCGTAAGATTCAGATAAGGAAAAAGAATAATAGCTCTGGATCACAGAACCAGGATTCAAATTTCGACAACCTGAGACGACAACCTTTGCAACAGACTCATGTGCAACCTGAGAATCACAGTTCAGTGGAAACACAGCTGAACGCATCTCGCGACGTAAGGTTGCAACTTTGTGTGTTGGTTTTCAAATGGATGCTTTTGAACCAAGTGTTTTTCTTTTCGTTATTTTGTTAAGTCCAGCATATTTAAACCTACAATGCACACTTCAATCTCTGCTTCTAATAAATACTACTTTTACAACAGTGCCTAATGATTAAGAAAGCCAGTGTAAGCTATACCATATTCAATAACATGTACCAACACTGTTAATGGTGCTCAAGATACTTAGGATGCTTATTTGACTAGGGTGCAAAGTACATGTATGTAAGCGATTGTCTTGTTTATATTTAACAAGTCATGCTTGATTAAAAGAAGATAAAATGATGAATGAAATGCATTCAAAGAGAGCTTGTTATGGTTTGAGATAGCCTCAACGCGAGGGAACTCTTAATTGATTATATCATGGCTAGTGGGTGGTAAGTTGAGACAACCCTGCGATAGCAATAGGCTTTTCAAAGATTTTCTTTCTTACTGGAATTTTGCCTTGAGATGACTAATAATCTTCTTATCCTTTGCTTTCTATTCTTGTGTCAACTTTATTAGAATTCTTATCTTCTAAATCTCTTGTTTGAAATATACGCTCGTCGGCAAATAGATTAGAGTTGCCTTTATGCTTGCTAAACCTTTCAAGGCAACATATGTTGGTAAAGCAAAGTATGTTTAATGTAGATGTTGATGGTCACTAGGAGCATCTAGTTCATACAACTTGCGATGAAACTGCTACTCACTATATGTCAGAACTTTGATGATATTTTTTAGTGTATGATGGTCTTTGTTCCAAACTCTCAGGTTGCAATGGCAATGGCCGCTAAAGCAAAACTTCTGATGAGAGAGCTGAAGACAGTCAAAGCTGATCTCGCTTTTGCAAAGGATAGATGTGCTCAGCTAGAAGAAGAAAACAGGATACACAGGGAAGGCCGTGAAAAGGGGGACAATGCAGATGATGATGACTTGGTAAGTAATCTCTCGCCCAAAAGAAGTAAAGCAGCATCTTTCTTTTAAAATGTTCAGTTGCAATGTTACATCCAATTCATTCGGTCAAGTGCCTTAAGATAATTATGTATTTGAGAGTCTAGTTACCAGTGCAAATTAAATCGGCTTTTTAAAGCAGTGACATTATATGTTATCAGTACTGAAACCATGCTCCTTTATATGCCTTTTAACTACAGTATTATTTTCCTCTGATCTGTTTATGAAATGAAACCTTCATTCTAATGTTGCTACAGATCTGTTCAAGAATTATAAGTATGTTCTTAACAAATGAACTGCAAATGCTTATCAGATAAGGCTCCAACTCGAGTCCCTCTTGGCGGAGAAAGCTCGACTTGCCCAAGAGAACTCAGTCTATGCACGGGAGAACCGGTTCCTGAGGGAGATTGTCGAGTACCATCAACTCACCATGCAGGATGTCGTTTATTTTGATGAAGGCAGTGAAGAGGTCACAGAAGTCTACCCCTTGAAGCTAACCACAGCCACCAATGCGCAACCCTCTCCAACACCAACTGTTCCCCATGGCGCAATATCCCAATCACCACACAATGCATCTTTCAAACCTGCACCGTCTCTAGAACCCCAAGAAGCTCCACAAACTATTGGCACGACCAACCCATATGTGCAGATGCCCGGAGAAGATGTTAGAAAACATTAAATTGATGGATATCACAGGCCTCTTCTCATGTTATCCACTTACAAAGGTTCGAGTTGAGTTGATCCCAGTTTCTCATTTTTGTGAATTTGGAATCCATCAGCATTTTTTCTTTCAAATTTATTGCTTCGTTTTTTTGTAAATTACTATACTCCTCAGAGTACTCTTCTTTTCTTTAACTCTTTTGAAGGTATAACACCTTGCTCTTTGCTATAGGGAGAAAACTGGTCCATTTGTAAGCTTGTCTCGTGCTTTATGACTGCAAAATTGTTGATTGGAAACTGTAAGTTTATTGCTGAGTCTTTATGGTGCAACTGTAATTCTGCATGTACTCATCATTGGATTTGGTGCTTGGTTTTAAAAAGAGTTTTCCAGTCTATTGTAGCATCTCTCTTACATGGCTTATTTACTCAAATTATTACTTTTTCTTACATATATTAAACTTGTCTGATCCCTCAGGAATTCTTACAAGAAAAATACAACTTGAAATAGTAAAAGATAGATAGACTGTTTGTGTTGCAACAGAAGATGCAATATTTGCATGAATGTGAATTTTATGACATTTATAAGATTCTAAAAGTGTGTTTAAATCCAGAAAACATTATTATATTTTGGGTTAATGGCATGTAAATTCAAATTTTTTTTATAATTTTGGTTTTTTTCCATAACTTTTTATTTTGGCAAATTAATCCATGAGCTCAATATTTTTATTTTTTTTTCATGATGTTATACTTTTTTGACAAAATTGATGTGCTATTTTAATTAATTATATAAAATAGAAAAATACATGTGTTATAATTTAAAATGCTATCATTTAATAAATTGCGTAACGATATCGTTTAATTAAAAATGCTATCATTTCATAAATTGTGTAACGATATCGTTTAATTAAAAATGCATGGTCATTTCTCGCAATTCTTAATCTATTTACCTTGTTCTATCTATTTAATTAAAAATACATGCTCTCTTTCTTATTATGTATATCTCTCTTATTTTCAATCTATCTATCTTCTACTATAATTGGAGATATTGTGTATTTAATCTCTTTTTAATTTATTCAACTTGTTCTCCAATATTGTTACGTATGAATTTAAATTGCGACATTAACTTTAATTTAGAATTAATTTAATTTCATGACAAAAATAAAAAAAAAACATCAAATTCATAGATTAACTCACCAAAGTAAAATGTTATTGGAAAAACCCAAAATCACAAAAAATTTCTCAATTTAGCAATTAACTCTTATATTTTTGGTTGATTTTGAGAAAAAAAAAAGTTCGAATAATGCACTTACGTAACTTTATTTTATTGTACTTGGTTCTGGACATGTAATGATACATATTAGATTACATATTTGTTTTTTATTTATTTAAAGCTTCACGAAGGTTAAATACTCATTAATGGTTTTAACCATAGCATTTATTCTCAACTATTTAAATTAGGTCAGAGAGTAAATATAAATAGTAAAGAAAAAGGTCAACTTTATAATAACTAATCCTAATTAAGACGCATTAGGAAAGCAATAATGTTACAATTTCCTGAATTAACATTAACATAGTAATTATTAAATATTTTTATAATTTTGTCCTTATTAGAAACTGAAGAATTAGTCTAACGTATATCGTTAGTCTTATTTTGAAGGAAATGCATATATATATATATATATATATATATATATTTGGGACGAATATACAAACGAGACTCAGTTCGTCCCATTTGTACTTCCTATCATGAACTTTACGATATATATATAGAGTTCTTATTCTGTTAATACAATATCGCGAATTTTCAAATCTAAAATTTTACTTATATTAATATTTACACCAAAAATATGAGTGTATTTATTTTTAAATTAAATGGGTCACTATTATTAATATTTTATTGATCCCCTCTAGATCTTTTATTTATTTTTCTTTGGAATAATAAAGTCATGTACATTAATAGAAATACAAAATAAGTGTATAGTTGGCACCTTACATGATTACCTAGTATAGTAATTTCCCATCAAATAAAAATATATATATACACGTGTCATTCTTTCATGAGATTGAAGCCTTGTTTCTTTTTATTCTTTTTGCAAAATTTTTGGCATTCCAGTCTGGTAAAATTTGAGTATGTATCGGAAGAGATTTTGGTCTCATACGGTGTAATGTTGATGTGACGTGGCATGCCATGATTGGGTGGGGGTTGTAATTATTATAGCAGCGGTGGAATCTGCTCTGTCGCAGACCACAGCTGTATGGTGAGGTTTAGCTGCTCCCTCCTCCCCCCATTTATTTTCTTTTCCTTCTTTCCTTTGCTGTTTCTTCTCTTCTTTATTTTTTTCCTTATTTCTCCTTCTGCTGCTATCTTCATTGCCTTGATTCTTGATTCCACAATCCCAGAAGCAGTTGTTTATTTTTTTTCTGATAATTCTTCGTCGATCCATTTCCGGATTTACTTGCTAGAAAGCATTTGTCGTAGATCGGGTTTTTGTTTATTTGTTTATTTATCAAGAGGAAGTAGAAAAGGGGGGAGGGGGTGCTATGGCCGCCATTGAAGCAGCATTCTCGATTTCATGCTCTTTGCATTTTAAGAGGCTTATCTGAATCCAGCTTGGATACCGTAACTTCTCGATGCTTCTAGCGTATTTATGCACAGTTCTTCTGTTCCGAGAGGCGATTGCTCAGCCGAGATTTGAGCTCTCTGCGATAGGGCTCGATTTGCTGCTCCAGGACTACGCGTTTAGGGCTTTGGTGAGGCCGAAGACCGGCATTGTCTACGAGGCCAATGTGCCGTCCAATCTGACTGGTATCTCCGCGGCGGCGCTGCGGCTGAGGAGCGGCAGCCTGCGGCGGAAGGGGGCGGAGTACAAGGAGTTTCACCTTCCAGTGGGTGTGTCTGTGCGGCCTTACGTGGAGAGGCTTGTTCTGGTGTACCACAATTTGGGGAATTGGTCTTCGCTGTACTACTCTCTGCCCGGCCGTGTCTTTTTAGCTCCGGTTTTAGGGCTTTTGGCCTACGACGCCTCCAATTTATCGGCCAAAAACCTCTCCGAGCTCGATATCCGGGCCGAAGGGGACAGCATTTCGGTCACGTTCCCGGAGGTTCGGGCCGGGCCGAGCGGGGCGCCGCCCAAATGCGTGCATTTCAAGCTAGATGGGAGCGTGGAGTTCGAGAATGTTGTGAATGGGACCACTTGTGTGACCACCGACCAGGGTCACTACTCGATCGTGGTGGAGACGGTGGTAGCGCCGGCGCCTGCCCCCGCCACGGAGCCGGCGGGGGGCGGCGGAGGTGCGAAGGGGAAGGGGAATGAGAGGAAGTTGTGGATAATTGTAGCTGCTGTGGTGGGAGGGGTGTTGCTGGTGGCGGCGTTGGTGGCGTTGTTCGCTTACGTGAGGAGGTGCCGCCGCCGGAAAAAGATAAGGAAGATGGAGCAGGCGGCGGAGGTGGGGGTGGCGCTACCGATGACCGCCGTGGGGAACACTAAAGCGCCGGTGGCGCTGCAGACGCGGACGAAGCCATTGCTGGAGAACGAGTTTGTGCCTTGATTTCTGGTAATTAATTAGTACTTAATGAATTAATTAACCCAACCAAGTGTTTTCATAATTTCATTCTTGTTGAATTTTCCTTCTTTTTACTATTTTCATTACACATTCAACATATATTCTTTACTTAGTGTGAATTCTGCCCTAAATTAGTACACTTATCATTGGTTTTCTTGGATTTTCATCATAATTATTGTACGAGAAATAGCTTAATTTGTATTTGAATCTATTATTGAGTATTTATCTCATTGCATTGCATGATGTAAAAGCATTGATGCAATAGAATTGAAATTGGTTGGTGTTTTTTTAGTATATGCAGAGGAATTACAATTGATTTTCTTGTGTAGGTGTAAGTAATCAAATATGCAGTGATGAATATGTAATTATAAGTCAAGAATGGAACAGAAACATGATTCATCATAGTTGTGTAACTTTTAAAAGACTACTACTACATCTTTACTAGTTATTGGAGTTTGTTGAAGTTATTTATTATATGAATTTTCCTTTTCCTTTCTGACATATTTGTATTTTCTATGATGTTTTTTCTCTTTCTCACTGAGTTGCTGTAATTGGCATTTAATGGTGCCAAAGTTCTTAAATTTAGGAAGTTGTCAATTAAGGTAGAAAATTTCAGATGAAGAAGTTATGGTTCTTTTATATATATATGTATAAGCATGTAATAAAAGTTAGAAGGGATGTGTTAAATGTGATGAAGAAGAAGAAGATGGAGAAGAAGGAGAGTAGGTGAAAACAAATAAGGACAGGCTGTATAGGAAAGAAGACACCAAAGTATGAGTAATATATAAAAACAAACAACACATTAGAGCTTTTACATCACATCTCTGCATGTGAACCCCTTGCTTGCTTCTTTTATTCTATTATTTTTATTTTATTGTTTCTTGCCTTCCTTGTAACTTTGGATCTTATTCTCTTGATTAAAGAAGCATACTTTTATTGTGTTTTTAGCTCGAAACAACAAACATAATACTATTATTTCTATGATGGCCCATTCCATAAAAGAGTGTTGGAAAAGTGAAGTTGATTTTTATGTTATGGTCTTGTCAAATTCCAAACTCTCAACAAGATAGTGAATTACGGACTATTTTTTTTTACTTGGATCATGAATAATACTAATTGGGGCTATTAAATTTGTAATATTCCTCAATTAATTTTATTTAAATATCATTTAATGACCTACCAAAAAGAGAGTGTTTCTAAAGATGATTTCTATTCAATAGCATAAAATGTATTAATTTAAGAAATATTCTTATTACATTAAAGTTAAATTACAATATCAACTATGAAGTGTTCAGATACTGTAAAACCAAAACAATTTATTAATCATTAATGCACTAATTTCTAATTCTTTTTATCTATATAGTTGGATTCTTAACATTAACTTAAATACAATAAAGGGGAATAAAGCATATATTTCCACTTGTATATTTGATAGAAGAAGGTATCAACTAGGGCAGTAATGGAGCCGAGTCGAGTCGAATACTAGTTGGTTCGGCTCGGCTCGTTTAATATATTAAAGTGCTCGAGCTCGAGTTCGAATTCGACTCGAATTTTTAATCTGCTGATCGAGTTCGGCTCGTTACCTAATTATCGAGTTCGAGCTCGGCTCGAGCTCGTGTCGTGTATTACTCGATTTGATATTGTTTTCGAGCTTCAGCTCGAACTCGACTCGTTTGATATACTTTCAAGCTCGACTCGTTTAATATACTTTCAAATCCTTACTTTTACTATAATTTTTTATGTATTCGGCTCGATTAAGTACTCGATTGATGGCTCAATTAAGTGCTCGTGAGCTAGCTCGAGTAATTTGTTCGTGAACAAATGAGCTCGAACTCGACCCGTTTACAAACGAGTCAAGTTCCGAATGAACTTTTTTCGAACCGAGCCTCGAGTAGCTCTGTTCATTTAGAGTCCCAATATCCACTGCCTAATAATCCTATGCAGTGCCGTTTCACACACTTTAGTGTACTTGCAGCTCCAACTCATTTTTTTTGCTATTTTCAATTTTCAATTTTAATTTCCTCCACATTTTCTATGTTTCTTTTTTCGTGAAATCATCAATCATTCATATTTAAACATCCAAAACTTTAACCGCCGCGAATAGGGATGACAATCGGGTACGGCAGGTATGAATAATAGCTATTCATACTCATACTCACGAGTTAAATGAATATTAAATTTTATCCATGAATGTACCCGTGGATATTAAAATCACTCAAACCCACTATCCACAGATATCCACGAACCAACCACCCATCCGGTACCCACAACCCACACTACCCGCTCGATGTCCATCAATCCACCACTCGTGCGTATCCATTTCCCGACATATATATAATTTCAATATTTAAGATATATTATATATAATTTTTGATGGAAATCATAAATAATCTTATATAAAAAATAGATAAATATGATTCATATTAGATGGATATGCAGATTTTTTTATGGGTATTTCGTGGGTACATTTTCGCGGGTATATGGGTTTCGCAGGTATGGATAGTGAATATTCGTACCCATACCCAAGAACTAAATGGATACTAAATTCTACCCACGAACCTACCCGTGGATATCAAATATCTCTCAAACTCATACTTATTAGGGTCGGATATCCGCGGGTATCAGGTACCCACGAATAAATTGTCATCCATACCCGCAAATAATGTGACGTAGCTCGATAAAAGGTAAATATTTAAGATGTGTAGACCGTAGATCATGTCACTTTTTTTAGTTATCTTATTTTTCAGAAATGTTAAAACGTAAATATTTAAAATGTGTGTGGATCATATCACATTTTTACTTTTATATTATTTTGTAATTTATATGAAAAAAGTAAATTATTTTTAATGGGACTACAGCACATAGCATACGTGGCCGCAGGTACAACAATCGACCGTTTTAGAATTCGATAAGTAAAGCAAAAAGAATTAGAAAAACAAAAGAAACACAAAGTAAAAGGCAAAAGTAGTTTAATTTCGTTAACGGTGTGTTTTTTCTATAATATATGTCTCGTATTTATTCATAATTATTTAATATGACGAATAATTGAAACATAGTATAGTGTTGCATCAGTAACTTAAAATTGTGGTCTTAAATAAATGTGAGAAAAAACTTATGCCACAAACAAATCTATTTTCTGATTAATTCGATTTGGCTAAATGATTTGGAAAGGTAAGATTACATACTTTACCCTTATTTACTCATTCGAAAGAAAATGATTGTTAATTTCGAAAATGACCGCCACCCGTTCATTGTTGGCAAATTTAATATACTCACGAATAATCATGTCATCGTTTAAATAGTAAAAATTTTAAAAATATTTATTAAATTTTCACTTTTTAATTATGATATAGTTTAATATTATTCAATATAGACTAATTAAATAATAAAATTAATTAAAAAGTAAAAAAATTAGAGTGGCTCATATGCTGATGTGTCATTACAACATTAAGTTGTGTCCACCGCGAACGATGAGATGTGATATATATGTCATTTTCATATAATATTGGGAGTATATTAAATATAAATTTATTTTTAATACACATTTAAGAGTATTAAAATGAGATGGACATAAATAAGACACGAGATTATATTTTTGAATAAAGGGATAAATTAATATAAATTACACGGCTAAATCAAATTAAGATTCACTTGTAAAAATTAAAATAAAATCAGATAAAAAAAATAAGTAATCACTTTTTATATCCAATAAGTAATTACTAGAGTCTAAGACATTCATCTTCAATAATTTCAAATTTTATAAACAATAGATATCCTTATTGTAGATTTTTTCGGTTTGATTTCTAATTCAATAAAAAAGTTAAATCAAGTTTAATATTTCTAATTGGTTCACTGTGATTTTTTTATTTCGATTCATTTTATTCTATACTAATTACAATATACTTCTTTCATCACATTATTCATGATTCGTTTACTATATATATTGACATGTTTCAATAATAATGACTCGTTTTCAAAAAATAAACTTTTTAAAGTTAGTCAACTTTATTGGTGTCCACCACTTAACACACAAAAAATCATTTTCTTAATAATTGTGCCAAAAGTAATGTGTTATAAAGAATCAAATAGAAGTATTACTTTGTTATATAACACAACACTGGCTATTTTCCCTTAATTTGATTTAGTTATTCTTACAACTTATTTTGAGTAGATGTTGGGAAGTGGAATTGAGCACCTCTCGGCGGGTGGGTCCTCCATGTATCGTACCTGAGAGAATTTATGGGAGTGCGGTATGTCTCAGTCGAAAAGAATATGCACTACCATTGTTGACGAGATGTTAAAAGAATTGATTAGTACTACTCATATCAACATGGTGTATCATCTTTTCAGGTGACCCCTTAGTAGAAATTCTAAGGTTAAGCGTTCAATGAGAACAAAGCAGACTGAAAAAAGAAAGTGTTGGTGTGTGGAGCCAGTACGTCAATTTTAATAGGCGCTCCCGATCCAACAGTAGATATCATGACAAGAATTTAACAATAGAGTTCGCATGTGAAGAGACTCGTATATCTACACAACATATTTATCCAATTATTAAGTAGTTTGATTTTAAATAGATTTTGCCTTATTTAGAATGTTTGTCGTTATATATCGTGTTAGGACTTGTGTGTTTTCATCCATTCAAAATATAATAATACTTAACTTATCTTTTATATATATATCATTTGTCTCGTTAATAATCATTTACTTTAACTAAAATTAATATATTATTATTATTTAATAGGACGAGAGAGCTAATTAATTGTCTTTGTACTATTGTCTTTTGTTCCATACATTTTTGGGTTTTTTTATGTATTTTATTTTTTAATACGACCTTATTTAACGTATCGAATGGTTAACATTTCCATTATTTATATAATATATTATCATTTATTTATCTATAAAAAATAATTTTTTTCCTTTTTATTAATGACTACCTTTTCTCGATCAAGTTGATTTGTCTAATTTTTGTTATGAGCGTCACTTAATATTATTTAATATTATGTCACGTTAATTCCGTTGGACCATATACGTCGGACGTTCTTAATATGTATGCCGTAATGTGCAGTGGCGGATCCACAGCTAGTGAAGGGGCCTTCAGCCCCTCCTAATTTTTTTTTTATGTATTTTATACTTAAAAAATCGGAAATTTATCGGTATTTTTACGTATATTTATACAATAGCCCCTCCTACCTATTTGAACTATAGCAAAATTTATTTTTTACATAATTCTTCGAAACTTAGCCTCCTAACATTTTTTTCTGGATCCGCTACTAGTAATGTGACAATGCATGCAATGTAATGCACATAAGAATAAGACTAGCTGTAATTTAATATTAAATTATATCATAACTACACAATAAATCATAATTGAAAAGTGAGAATTAATAAATTTGTATCAAAAATTTATTATGTATCTACATGTGATGTCATATATATGATATTATGGTGAGAAAAGTAGTACAACGGTTATATGGTTTTAATTTTGTTTAATAATTAATTAAATTATATAACAGAAAAGTTAATCAATCCATTAAATAAGGAATCATTGAAATTAATATCAAAAGTAAAAAAGACAAATGTACATTAGATCGTATGATATATACGATAAAAAAAACTTAGTTTTTCAAGTGATTGGAATATTTATGAAACAGTAATCATTTTACGAGTGATCCATATTTCATATATCATTCAAATGAATTACAACCAACTTTCTATTTTTTCTTCACTCTTTATTTTTAAAAAAATAATTATTACATTAATCTATAATTCAAGTTAATGTTATAGATTACCCGAATTTAGAACTTATACTTGGTCCCTTTTGTATACTGATTAGGACATCGTCTTTTCATGTCGAAAACACGAGTTCAATTCCCACAAAGGATATGTATTCATTCACGATCACTTTCAGTTAGTGTTCATTATTGAGTGATCGCTCGCTATCTGCCGACTGGAAAGATAGTTCTAAAGCTTCCCAAGTATGAACTTCACTCTTATGGGCACACCAGGCCACAATAGACTTCTCATAATTCACATAGCCTAGTTATATCAGAGTCCACATTTTAAATTTAAATTTAAATTTTAAAATTACTCGAAACGATTAGCAATTTTGAAACGCAATAATTCAAAATCGAAATTGGTGGCATTTTAGATTCTTTTATTTAATTTAATTGCTTCAAATATTGCTGGACATTTAGTCACAATGATTATGGGTATGATTATAAAGTTGCCAATAAACACTAACCACAAATCAAGAAGAAAGAGTACAAAATTAAAAATGTATTGAATATGATGTTGATAGTACTGTAAAAATATCTAATGTACATTTTGTCACATAGTAGTGCGATGTAGAAAGTTTTCAATTTATTTTGGTTTTAACCTATAAATAAACAAACAGGTCAATTACGTTCTCTAGATTTTTCCTATTTAAAGAATGGACCCTTTTTTATGGAAAATATAAAGAAGGGAGTTAAATGAATTACCTTAACATATTATTGTTATTATTATTAAATAAGATTTTTAATAATTTTGATAATGTGATCATTTTCCAAACCAATTAAATATAAAAACAATTCATTGGGTCGGTCTACATTGACATATTTTTATTATTATATAATAAACTCGTTTGAATAAAAAATACATTAAAAAATAAATATAACCGAAAGAGTAACATTATAAATTTGCACATAATACATGTAAAATTATTTCTGCTAAAATGGTTTATATGTTGATGAAAAACTAGTGTTTCAATTTTCTATTTTTATATTTTTTATTCTTAACGTGTATTAAATTTATACAATAATGACTTTACTACATAAACTAAAATTCAATTTGGACGTTTAATATATATGACAGTACAAATTATTAATTAATTGGACCAAATTCAAGCTACATATATGGGCTTATTGATGGATTCAAATTACTGGGCCAGCTATTAATAGATAATTTGGGCCCATTGTGTGCAGTAGATTGGGCCGGCCCACACCAACAACTCAAATAAAGTTATATTGTATACTATTTTATGTACAAATTCTTTAGACCTAATAGAAGAAAAAGGTTTAAATATAAACGTGTATTAATTAAATCTTCATTTAGGGAAGCAATAATATCATTAAATTGTAGGTCCACCAAATTTATTGATGTTAGTCAATACGATTTTAATTTTTAATCGTCTTACAAAATTATAATCCTTAATCCATTAAGAATGTATTTTTTAATATTTATTTGGTTTTTTTTGTAGACATCCTATTGCTACCCATACTGTGAGGCGTTGTCTTAGCCTTTCCCGAACAAGATTGCTTCCACGCTTACAGCATTTGCGATCGCCTTCTCAATTGTGTATCGATTGAAAGGGAGGATCCAACCAAGGGAGTGTTTATGTCCAGTATGCCCCTTATTCCCGACATGCTATAGTGCCCCATAGTGTATAGGAGCGGGTCGAGTCCGTAGCGCAACGGAGCAACAACCGTGCTCGGATCTGATCTATTTACTCAGCAATTCATCCGGTGACTTCATGGTCACCAAATAAGTCTCAAGAAGGATTAAACATTTCCGATGAAATCCATGGAGCAACTCTTAGATAGCAAGCACTAGCTCCCGGTCCGACTTTGTAAAAAAACAATCAAAAATAAGATCAAAGAGAATGAAATGCACGTGTCGATTATTATAGCGATTCCTACAAATCAGATAAAACGTTCGAAAAATTCGATACGGAACTACAAAGGAGGGGCAAAAATACGATAATTAGATACATAATTTCGAGTGTGATTAGACAACAAAACATCAAACAATAACGGAACGACATGTGCTTGAGTGATGGATCGATTATTATTTCCACAAAACACCCAATATTTTAAAATTCTTTATTTTACGCGTTGTGTCTTTTAGTTTTTTGGACACTTATATATTTGTATAGAAACATATATATTCAAAATCCGTGATTAATACTACTATAAGTGATTATTTTCATGATATATATATCATATTTAGAAATCTTGGATTAATGGATCCTAAAAAATAGAGATAAATAGTTAAATTAAACAGTTTTATATGGTTTAGTTAAATACCTCTATTATAATAATACAATGCATAGGTGAATAGTGAAATTGAAAAAAGCAAAGAGAATCTGAATCCTATGTAAAGTACAAGCTGTTTTGCAGCAACAAACATATAAATTGTGTTTTCCTCCAAATAGTTAAGAATATAAATCTTGAATAATAATAATAGATGGCAGCAGCAGGCAACAAAACTCCAAACTCTTCAGTCCCACCAATAATAGTATTATATAATTTACATCTTCCTAACTATTACATTTATAGCACATCAAAAAAATATATAATTGATATACATACACAAGTTCACATATTCATTCAAATTTAAAAGAAATTTCATGTGTGTTATCATATTTGTTTTAGTACGACTCAACAATTTCAATATTTATAAGTTAAAAATTGTATATAATTTAAAAACATGTATTTAAATGATTATTAATTATGATTCACTATATTATTACATTTTTTAAATATTAATTAAGATATATTTAATTATAAAATTGGATTACTAAATCTCATATCGAATTTGTAGGCCGCATAAAAACTGATACAAGAAAAAAGTGGCGTCGGCATTTTGAGAATATAATAGGTATAAGTTGGTATTTTTGTTTTTATTTGTAGGTGGTTATTTAATTAAATTAAATTAAATGAAATGAAATTTTAATATGAAAAAGAATGAATATTGGCGAAGAAATGAATTAATAATTGGAAGGGTTGTTGACATCCACATATTACTGTCTACATATAACGTGCACTGCTGCCATCTACTTTTCGACCACACTCAGGAATCCTATGCTTCCATTCTTGTTTCCTATTTATTCAAATTATCAATTTACCTCAATTACTATTCTTAATCATGGCTTCCAAGTGTTCATCAAAATGGAAGCTCATGTGTTAGCTAAGTGATACAAATCATCAAAATTGATATCGGGTCGGTCCTGACATTTCCGAGGTCCTAGGTAAAAATTAAAAAAGAGATTCCTTATACGATGATACATTCAAAAATAAAGTATTAAAAGATTATATTTTAATATATATTTTATAATTTTTTTTATTACTTATACATGTTTTACAACAAAATTCATATTTTAGATTGAACTAATATAAAAATAATAGAACTAATACTAAAATTTCAAACAAGAAATAAAGCTTGAAACCTTGTGACCCTGCTTTGTAATTTAAATTTAATATAATTTATTTTTCATTGAAAAGTTGACATGATATCCCTGTAGACCATATTTTTACATCGAAAAAAGATAAATGTTCTTCGTGTGAGAAAGGAAAAATAATTTTGTAAATATGATATCAAATGAGTATTATTTTGGGCCATATTATTCATGCTGTATTATTTTAATCGTGATAAGCATGTTATGTAATAAAACGACTATATTCACATTTGAGATTCAATATTCTATTTTTTTTTATGGTGAATTCTAACAGTAGGATCATTTTGATTTAAAGATTTAATTACATCCCAAACCTTTTAAGCAATCACATTTGGCACGTGCAACAAAAGCAGAACAAATTCTGGAAAAGTTGAACCAAACAGAATAGAATAAACTATCTGCACAACTGAATATTCAATTCATAAATTTCATCTCATTTCACTCATCACACCATTTATTACTTCAACTAGGATTATATGTTTTTTCATATATGTAAATGCATATAATTAAATTTATAAAATAAATAAATTATTTGTGAAAATGATAAATAATATAAACTTTTATATAATGCTACTTTTTTTTATCATTAATAGCCACTTAATATCACATGTATTATAACCTTTTTCTCACTAACATAACATTAGATATTACTCCGTCCATAAAAATGGTTTACGGTTTGACCCGGCACGGGTTTTAATATTGTGTTTTGACTTTAATGAGGATATGTAGTGAGTGGAGTTAGGGTCCCACTTCATATATATGTTTAAATTGGTTGTGAGTAGTTAATGGAGTTTAAGTCCCACTTAAAGTATTGTTTTAAATTGAGTTGTGTATAGTGGATGTGGTGGGTACACTTACTATAAAAGGAAAATTTCAAATGTAAACCATTTTCGTGGACATCCCAAAATGGTAAAACGTAAACCATTTTGGTGGACGGAGGGAGTAGTATAAAAGATTCTTTTTTAGCGGGCGTTGTTAATCTAATAGTAGGATATTAATATTTGAGACAATATATAGATTTCGAATACGAATTATTTGGGACATCATTGTGTAATATGTTTGAAAATATCTTTATATACTCATTAATTCTTATTCTTCTTTGTTTGTTTTGGTTGAGTGGTGGGTAGGTATGAGTTCAAATATTTGGAAATATATTTCATCTACATTTGTATATATATATTGATTGATTGCATGTTAATATGTTTCGAATTGCATTATTGTATATATTTATAATTTATAATTCACTTCGATCTAACAACGTGGTTGGTGCCATAAATGCATACGGTGTTCTAATATTCATTAATTGTTTATTGCAATAACTAAAAAGATTGATAAAACTCTATTCAGACACATCACCAATGTTTTACAAAGTATATACTCACTATATAAAATAAATATTAAATCGTATTAAAATCAATAAATCATAATAAAAAATTTAGAAATAATATACTTTTTAATATTAGTATTATTTTGTTATGTAAGTGAAATTCAGTAAACAACTAGTAAACCGTCATTTATCACGAGTGGGTTGTACTTGTTTGTGAAAATATTACATTTTCACCAACACTGCAATTATTTACTAAAACCATGCATGGCTAATTAAAAAAAAAAATAATATCAATTGCGGAATACATCACAGTTTCACTTATAAATGTTTAATCATAAGTTGGATAATAGATTTGTTAAATTAATTTTGTGACGTCTTTAGCTGATTAGATTCTTATATTTCTTAATTAATGGTTGCTCTTTGTAATATAATATATAGTAGCTAGTATCTAATTAATAGTGTCACATACCGTAAAATATATTTCTCCGTCTCAATAAGCACGACATAAAACTTTTGGCACGATTATTAAGGAAAGTCTATAAAATAGTGTAAGAGTAATAAATGTGGTAGGGTCACTATTTTAAGAATGTGTCAAGTTTAGTGTGAAACGTCCAAATGAGAGAATTATGTCAAATTTAGTATGATAGAATGAACATATTTTTTGCGGGTTTGCTCACCAGACCCATATGAAAGCAAATAAAAATTAGTTTGATCATCATATTAATATTTTACAAAAATAACTAATTTCGTTAATCAAAATGATTTACGGTTTGATATGATAATATGATTTTAACTTTTAATAATATATTTTATTTTAATAATATGATTAAATTTATATTAATAATATATATTGTTTTAAATTAAGTTGTAAGGGAAATTTTAGTTTCACTTTAATTAATTATTATTTTTAATTGAAATGTAAGTATTGATTATGGTATACGATACACTTATTATATAAATATAATATTTGAACTGTAATTAATTTTTTTATGTGTATACTAAAAATGTAAAATATAAATCGTTTTAGTAAATGAAAATAATAAGTACAACGACACGTTTTGGTATAAGAATTAGAAACACAATAATTCATTCCGATTCCGAATAACAAAGGTATATACTATTATGTATTATGCTGTAGATAAATTTAATATGCATTTTTCGATAATGTTAATATTGGAAATTTCCTTCTAAAAAAGAAAAAAATTAATTTTGGATGATGGTATTGATTATCAATGTTATCCATATTCCTTGAGGTCTGATTAAATAATTAAATGCACTATTAGGATTTTGGCAAATCATATCCCATATTTCGAGTTGTTGGGAAATATTCTAAGTGTTTTGATTCAGATTCCAATACCTCC